>PVIA01000255.1:0-530928 GCA_004024845.1 Tonatia bakeri | reverse complement strand
GATGAATGATATAAATTTTAAACTAAAATTATTTTTCATTGAAATATAAAACTTTATGAGTATTCAAACTAATAGAACAGAAACAATGTAAAGATTAGTTTCTGATGATATTCTAAGAAGTTAAATTAAATTGAGATTTAGTCACGTCTAATTATCAGCTGAAAAAGCTTTAAATTATTTTTTAGCTTTATTTTCTGAGTTTTGAGTGATAATATGTTTATGTAAGTATGATTTCATTATGGATCAATAGTTTAAGAAGATTTAGTTCCTAATCCAGGTTAATGGAACATTTACTGATATAGCCATAATGTCTCCCACATATTAGGTGACCTCCATTTTTCCATGTGAAGTGCTTTTAAAATTGTTGAGGGATAGAAAATTACTATGGGAGGGTGATCTGGAACCCAACTGTGACTTTTCATATATAGTAGAATACTTGGTCACATCTAATAATCGTGCATCACTTTTCATAGACTCACATACAGATATATCAAATTTTGACACCTAGGATGGGACTAGAAGCCATGAAGAGTCACATTAGTTACTAGAAAAAGATGGTAAAGGCTAGCCCTGGTTGGCGTAGCTCAGTGGATTGAGTGCGGGCTGCATCGCAGGCTCCATTCCCAGTCAGGGCACATGCCTGAGTTGCAGGCCACAGCCCCCAGCAACCACACATTGATGCTTCTCTCTCTCTCTTTCTCCCTCCCTTCCCTCTCTAAAAATAAATTTTAAAAAAATCTAAAAAAATTTATTATAAAAAGAAAAAGATGGTAAAGATTGAATGCCCCTATTTTAATATTTTTATTTATGTACTGTTGAGGCATTTTAATCCTACTCTGAAAAATGTCTAAATAACCTTGTTCCAGATACACAGTTCGGTGTGGTAAATATGAGACATGTAATATGATTTTATTTATCAGTTTTTATTACTATTTTCAAATCCTCATTTTTTTACATGATGAAAACTTCATATCAAACAATTGGGTTTACAGGAACAAATATAAAGGACACATGGACAAAAACTGGTGGGGTGCAAATGGAAGGGAGGTGGGGAAGGATGGGTGGGTGGGCTGGGATGGGAGTAAAAGACAGAAAACTGTACCTGAACAACGATTAAAATAAAATTTAAAAAAATATTGGGGCAGGTTTTCCACTCAGATTTTGCCTAACTGTGCCTTTAAATTTCAAAGAATTTTGAAACCGGGGTGTTTGGGACAAAATTGAGAAGAATGAAAAAAATCCATTAAGTATTCGCATGGCAGAATGGACAATGGGAAGTAGGCATTTTCAGATCCTTCAGCTTTCTGCTGTCTATATTCTCCTGGCTCTATCCAAATGATATAATAAGGTTCACCAGCTTGCTGTACTTATCTGGGCTACCCTTGAACACATAAGAAAACATTTACCTGCTTTTCACAACATAAGGGAAACTTTCAAGGCCATCTCAGACCTGACTGCCTAGCAAGGATGTCCAACCTGTGGCCTGTGGCCTGCATGCCCTCCAGGATTGCCGTTGAGTGTGGCCCAACACAAAATCATACACTTACTTAAAACACTATGAGCTTTTTTTTGTAATTACATGTTGCAATGTATTTAATATGTGGCCCAAGACAACTCCTCTTTCAGTGTGGCCCAGAGATGCCAAAAGGGTGGACACCCCAGAGAGACTGAGCCATAAATAATTGACTGAGGTTTAATGCATCCTCACTCTGTCACATGCTTAAGCAGAACACGGTTTCACTGAGACAGTGTTCTGAAAAGTGTAGTTTTAACCTTTCTTTGCCAAATCTGAACATTGGTGTCTTAACTGCAAGAACTCAATAATACCAAATGTAAGACATGTGGCGATCCATAGATAGACAGCAGGAGCACAATAAACATATAATGCCTGTTAAATGAATAAATGGAGGAATTAAACAATATGAAGACAAGAATCTTGGTAAACTGCTAGAACCAAACCCATCATATGATAAGTAGCTTTAGTTTATTGTATTTAAGCACAAGCTACGTATATAAGAGTAAGAATCATTAGATTATGACATTGATCCTTAGTACTGTCTCACTAAGCAAAAAAAACAAAACACAAAATTTTTTCTTAGCATAACTAAGAGGATTGTTTCCATTTGAGTCTAGAATTCTTTCCTGATAGAATCTGATCCCTAAAGCCAAACATGAAGTATATATTAGTATAAGAGTTTTATTATTTGTTACTACTGAAAATAAACTGTGCAGCATAAAATTAATAACTGTGAAATTAAAGCAGTCTTAAATTAGTAATTACCATAAGCCTTTCCTACAACTAGCCAGTATATAAATATACACAATTCTTGATTTAATGGATACATCATATTAATTATGTTTTTTAAATTATATCTGTAATTAATATAATTACTTTTTGTTTAAACTCTTTATTTTCACATATAATTACTCTCCATCCATACTAATGTTTATGTTCAAGAGTATCCTTGTGCATTTTCCCTTAGCAATTTATTTCCTTGGATGTTCCTCACTCCATATGTTCTACAAAATTCAAGCCAATAATTACAGATTTGTCAACAAAAGACTTGGGATTCTTTACTCCTTTGTCTTCCTTCTTTTGATACAATTCTTTCTAGTGCCTTGATAGGATAGAGAAGTCACTTAATGATTAGTAACTAATATAAAAATAACTTCACCAGATTGAAATGCAAGCACTAAAATATCACTTAATTTTAACTCAATGTTGAAAGAAAGTTGTTCTGATTAACAGTTTACATCCAATGAAATGCAGGACATGTAATTATATAATTGTGTGCTTGTGCATGTTTGTGAGAATGCATATGTGTGTTTGTGTGGTGAGATAGAAAAGAGAGATTTTTTAAAATGTGGCTTAGCTTACCTGGTTTTTATATTTCCTCCCTGTTTTTAATCACTCTTTTAGAGCACATGGTCTATTTATAAAAGCTATGAAAAGTAATTCATGATTGTACAAGTTCAGGTAACACTATCAGGTCTTGAAGGACCATGATTCACAGTCACATAATAGAAGCTACAAGACAGTCTGCAGTTAATAAATAGATTTAAGCATTGTATTCTAGAGTTTTTCAAGCACATTTTATTATCTTTATTTTATTGACTGGAAAACATTTTAAATCCTCCAAATTTATTTAGTGTCCTAGATAGTTGAGAAACCAATAAAAACACAAGTACACATAATTTCTATCATTTAATCATAGAACATTAAAAATTTATTGTTATGCTGCACAAAAATATATAATTATGACAATGTATGCAATTTTAACATTAAGGTATAAAGTCAACCAAAATAAAATGTATGTGATAGTACTAAATGTATGTGATAGTACTTTACAAATGAAAAACAAAATATGGCAGAAAGATTTGTCTCCATCAATGTCTCCATAATGTCTCCATTATTAATTCAATTACTGTGTTACAGGTGGCAAACACTTCTTTTAGAATGTGAGATATAATGTTTCTTTGAAGTAAAGCATTGGCCTATTAATTTGGTGTCTATTAACACTTCAGACATTTGACTGGTAGAATTATGGGTCTATGGAGAGGGGTGTGGAGAAAGAACATATTTCAAAAGAAAGAAATTATTAAATTATTATTTCCTTCCAAGCTAATACATCACCCTAGAGAATGCATCTGAAGACAGCTATTCATTGTTTCTGCCTTATGTTAGTACTTCACTGTCTGTTTCCCCCATTGGAATGTAAGATCCATCAGAACAGATTATTTTTCTGTTTTATTCCTGCCAGATTAACTGGCTTGCAATAAATATGTGTTGAATCAATGAATGATTATTACAAGTTAAGAATAATTTATTATTTACAGCCTTTAAACTTTTTGGACCTTTCTACTTATCCCTTCCTATTCTTCCTTTCCCAGACTAAAACCCTTGTTGACTGAGAGTTGTACCCAGTAAACTACAGATTTAAGGCAGTATTTCCAAAACTATCATCTGAAATCACTGGCAGAAATCATTAGAAGAATTTACTTAAAAATGCTCACTCTGGATTTTTCTCCATACCTACTAAGTCAGACTCTTGGGTGCTAAGGCCCAGGAATAAGACAAAAGTACCATCTAGTGATTCTGATGGGCTAAAAACTTGAAAACTATAGCTTCTGGCAAACAAGCAGGACTTTGGGGAATTCCCCTCCTCAAGTGCCTCTGCTATCCACTCAAGTGAAAGAGGTTTCCTTGGATTTAACACAGGCTTTTAGAGTAATGAAATGACAGTGTTGGGCACTTAGGTCACACTCAGCAAATATGGGTTGAGTAATTAGTTAACTGTGGGTCTGACATCTGACTCCTAGAACACTTTTATTAAAATCTTTCAGCAAAAATGTATTTACAAAATTAATTATAAAAATAGTATCATTGTTGCGATAACTCCAAAGCAGAGGGGCATATGCTAAAATTGTTGACATCACTGTCAAACTACATACATTCAAGTTCTTATTGTTTCATATATATACTTACATTAAAAGTATTTAGGTATGGTTTTACTGTTGGTGCACCTTTGAATATATCTACCTGCAATTAACTCCAGTAGAAAAGTGGTTAAGATCCATTTCCTGAGATGTATACTTTTATTTTATACTTATGACCCTTTTTGCATTTCTGTTATTTTAATTTTAATATCATAAACATTTATATGTGATAAGGACAACAGAGACCAGAAAACAGTTTATGTGACCTGGACTATATCCTACTGAAGGGAATTGGTTGAAATACAAGTTTTTGTCAT
Organism: Tonatia bakeri; assembly: GCA_004024845.1. Classification (NCBI taxonomy): domain Eukaryota; kingdom Metazoa; phylum Chordata; class Mammalia; order Chiroptera; family Phyllostomidae; genus Tonatia; species Tonatia bakeri. The sequence goes on along the minus strand of PVIA01000255.1, from coordinate 526,174 downwards.
CTAAAGCTAAGATTATTATCTTCAGCACTGTTGACATTTGGGCCAGATGATTCTGAGTTGGAAGGGACGTGGGCACTGCAAGATGTTTCACAGAATTTCCAATCTCTTCTCTCTAGATGCCAGTACAACCTCCCAAGCTGTGAAAACCAAAAATGTCTCAGACATCACTCAACATCCTCTAGAGAGTAAAATCTCACCTCTGTAGAAATCTACTGTCTAGCAGGGGTATCCAAACTTTTGGTGTCTTTGGGCCACAATGGAAGAAGAGTTATCTTGAGCCACACAAGTGCACAAACACTAACGAAAACTGGTGAGCAAAAAAGGACCTTAAGTAACTTTATGATTTTGTTTTGGGCCTCGTCCATAGCCATCCTAGTTCACATGCAGCCCACAGACCATGGGTTGGACACCCTCAAAAGGATCTGAATGGAACTACACATTCCCAGGATATTACCTTGGATTACTTAAACTAAGCTATGGAGGCCTATATTACCTTATACTCATAAACCTGTTTAGTTCAGCCCAAATTATGTGCATGAAGTTTCAATAGTTGAATTAAACATTAACCTCCTTTATTCCAATTGTTAAGAGAGATGAATTCTAAGATCATATCTTCATATCACAAATTTAACTGCAGAGGTGATTGTTATCCAATGAAAGCATCGTATACTGTTAGCCAATGCCAGTAATGCTATAAGAACTAGAACTGTTCATCATCATTATATATATGAAAATGATATGAATTATACTACACTCACATTATTTAATCTAATTATATAATAACTGGCAATGGTAGTGAAGCAGTGTGTGTCAGCCAGCAGACCCTTGAAGAATTGGCATAATGACTGTGTGATTAGGTTGACCTCATTGCTAGAGGTTTACAGATTATTGGTTGATGGACACTTTTTACATTGTCATGGGGTAGGAACAATCATGAAGCAGAATTTCAGTATAAGTAATACTTGTCTCAAGTTGCCAGGATGCATCTATAATATCAAAATTGTAACCTTGATTATCCCTATAAATACTTCTAAAGGCTATGTGCAGGATTACTATGGCAGTATATTCCAAGAGCTGCCAAACAGTAAACTCAAGTGTGAAAAACACTGTATTTTAAAAATATCTTTATGAAATTAGGCTTAGCATAAAAATGTTAGGAAAGACAATTCATCCCAATATGATATATTTTATAAACTGACTGGTTCTTCTCTGAGTATAAGCAATATTCAAACTATAAAGTTAAGTATCACAGCAACAAAAAGTCATATTTAATAAAACCAAAGATAGTTACTAATCATAGGTTAGTATCTTTATAGAGATGTTAGAAAAACCTATAAAGTGGCAGTTTAGAATTAGAACCAAATTTTGAACAGCATCCTGTTAATACATATGCTATTTATTTGTCACTTAATTTTTGAAATAAAACAAAAGAACTTCATTGAGGATTAATCCTAAGGAAAGTTGATATATTTACTAAAAAAAGTGAAAAGTCAGGAAGTCAAAATGAAATAGTTCATTAGTATAATCAAATATATAGAATTATCTATGTATCTGCCCCACTTCTATAATATAAAAAATGTAAAGCTTCTTTGGATAAATCTGTGGAGGTATTAATGTTTTAATGTTTATTATCACAGTGAGTTTTAAAAGTAGGAGAAATAGGTTTTGAGATATTTGCAGAGTAAGTAGAAGCTATACTCACCTCTTCCTGGCACCAAATCATATTTACAGCTATATTACAGAGCAATCAACCTGAATAACCAATTGAAGGATAGCTGAACCAAGTATTATAACCAAGGATTTACAGAAGCCACATTGAGATTGGTAAGAAGGTCAGAGACATGGAGAGGGCTGTCCCTTCCACTCACACATGGAGGCTGAGAAGCCAAAGGGATATCTTGGCTATAAAAGTCCCCCTGAGTAGTGAGGTTCTAAACCCCACCAACCAAAAGTGCCAGGAAGTGGAGCCTGCGTAACATCTCAGTGAAAATCATTAGGACTCTGTTCACCTGGAAGGAGTCTGCTGGAAACCTACAGGCACTCTTAACTGTCAATGCATGGAATCTTGCTCTTGGGCACTCAATGTGTCTCTAGTAGAGGAAAGGCAACTCAGGACATATGGAAGTCATAAGGAGAAGACCTGGGTGACATGGCCCTGAAAGGAGACTGGAGGGTGAGCCCAAGAAGTCTCAGTCCTGAGACCCATACAACCCTCAGGTGCCAACTTCCCTGGTTGTGCTTATTCTTATAGCACCAGCCTGAATACTGCACCAAACTGGACCTCCAGCTATTGGTGATACCATCCTGCCAAGTTCAAGTTTGGCAGAAAGGTTTGTTGACTGTACCCAACAGTCAACCTTTGGTGCTCACTTATTCTGGAGAAGTTCTAGGCAGACTGTTAGTCATTGAGCTGTGTGGCTTTGGAATGGGGGTGAGTCTTGCTCCCCCAACTTTTGGGTTCAGCTTGGACCACCCATAATGGGAAATTGTTTTAATCAGTCCTCCCAAGTCCAGGTGGCTCTGCCATGCTGAGCTCTGTTCCAAGGAGGAGAGGGCGTACTGCTCAGAACTGGGACCTTTGGAGGGTATTTCTCTTGGAGGCCCCTGTTCAGGTCTTGGATGGGCACAGTTGCAGAGCTGGGCATAGGCTCAGTTCTTGCCCCACTCCTGCAGGCTCCAAAAGCACAATTCCCAATGGGGTACTTGTTTGATCTATCCTACCAAGTCTCAGGTCTCCACCATGCTTAGCTTGCTTGTGCAGTGAAGATGGCTGGCTATAACCAACCCAAACCTGTGGTGCACTCCTCCTGGGGGAGCTAGAGTTGGAGACTCTGGGAAAGAGTTAGTGGTATGACTCTGGAATAAAGGACATTTTCTCCTCATTGAGTGCCTGACCATGCTATTTCCAAGTAGGGGACCCACTAGCCTTGCACCTTGTGGAAAGGTCTATCAGTTGTTGATAGCCTGAGCACACTCTACAGTCTTTCTTCAGAAGGCTTTGGAGGAAATCCAGGCAACCTCAGGAGGTGACAGATAGCTTACAGGTTGAGGTGGACCTCAGGGAGCTTTGAACCTTTTATTGATCTGCCACCATCTCAGAGCTACAGGAAATTGACCCTTGTACACAGCATGGCCCAACCTATACACACCCAGGCTCAATAGAGGCAGCTACAAACACTGAATAGTGTGGTAGATAGATTAAGGCAGATGGCCAAAGGCCTCTTACAGAAAATGTTTGACATCAACATGCACCAGAAACCTGCCCAGGTGGACACAGAAACAATACAACCAGTGGTGGGTTTCAGATCATACCAGCTCTTGATTCAAATAGCCACACAAGTAGCATATCCAAAAGTGAGATTCTTATAATTCCCTGATGGAAACAACTCCATTTTGAAAGGCAGGCACTGCACAGAGACTCGTATGAGGTGATTGAGGTCTTTTCTCATAGTCAGCCAGCCTGAAGGTTAACTCCACTCACAAATGGGCAAACAAGTTTCAAGAGTCAACTACAGCAGAAGTGCACACATAACCCACACAAGAAACAATCCTGGAGCACCTAGTTCAGAATGTCTGGAAGACTGAATGACTGAGCACTAGAAAATACCTGTATCATAAAGCCATCATAACAAGTTTGGGTGTCATACCAGATCTACCTAATACGTGGACAAAAACACATAAAAACAGACAAAATGGGGAGAAAAATATATACCTCAACTTAAAGAAAAGGAGAAATCCCCAGAAAAAGAATTAAATAAAACAGAAGCAACCCAGATACCAGATGCGGAGTTTTAAATCAGTGGTTATAAAAATGCTCAATGACCTCGGGGGGTGAATGGATTATCTCGGTGAGAACTTAAACAAAGAGATGGTAAATATAAAAAAGGACATAGAACCCATAAAAAATAACCATTCAGAAAGGAAGAATACAATATCTGAAGAATAGACCAGAAGAAATCACCAGCACGTTAAATGAAACAGAAAATCAAATCAGCAATTTACAGGAAAAGATAACAGGAAACACCTAAGCAGAGCAACAAAATGAAAACAGATTTTTTTTAAAAGTGAAGAATATTTAAGGAACTTCTGGGACAACATCAAGTGTACAACATCCGTATTATAGGAACACCAGAGGGAAAAGAGAATGAGCAAAGGACTGGAAATCTGTTTAAGAAAATAATGGCTGGAAACTTTCCTAACCTCGTGGAGGAAAAAGACACAAGTCCAGGAAAGACAGAGAGTCCCAATCAAGGTGAACCCAAAGAGGCCCAAGCTAACATAAATCGTAAGTAAAATGGTAAATGTTAAGGGTTAGATAATCTTAAAGGCAGCAAGAGAGAGAGAATTAATTACCTACAAGGGAGTTCCCATAAGGCTGTCAGGTGGTTTCTCAACAGATAACTTCAGTCTAGAAGGGATTGGCATGAAACATTCAAAGTGATGAAAAACAAGGATGTGCCACCAAGACTAGTCTACCCAACAAGGCTACAATTTAAAATCAAAGGCAAAATAAAAAGCTTCCCAGATGAGAAAGATCTAAAGGGTTTTGTTACCACTAAATCTGTATTGCAATAAATATTAAAAGGCCTTCTCTTGGAAGAATGAGGAGGAGAAGGAGGAAGAGAGGAAGAAGAAGATGACAACAATGACAGAGTTGGACGGAGAGATTTAGATAATAAAATGGCAGTGGATAAGTACCTATAATAATAATTTTAAATGTAAATGTATTTAATGCTTTGATTAAAAGAAATAAGGTAGTTGAATGGATAAGAGATAGGACCCATTTATAAGATCTCTACAAAAGACCCACCTTAGAGCAAAAGATACACACAGACTGAAATTTTAAAGGGATGGAAAAAGTATTCCACACAAATGAGAATGAAAATAAAAAAGCTAGTGCATGGAAATATTTATATGAGACAAAATCAACTTCAAAACAAAGATCATAACAAGATGCAAAGGAGGACATTACATAATACTTAAGGAACTGATTCAACAAGAAGAGGTTATAACAATTTTAAACACATGCACCCAACATAGGAGCACCTAATTATATAAAGAAAGTCTTTTTTGAAATATGTTACTGTTTATGCTATTACAGTTGTCCCAATTTTCCCCCATGCCCTTCTCCACCCAGTCCCCCAACTTCCTCATAAAGAAAGTTTTCGTGAACATTAAGGGAGAGATTGACAGTAATATAGCAATAACAGAGAATTTTTATATCCCATTGACCATCGATAAATCTTCCTGGCAAAGAAATCAACAAGGCAAAGGTTACCTTAAATGACATGCTGGACTAGATGTATTTAGTTGACATCTACAGAACATTTAATACCAAAGGAGCAAAATATACACTCTTAAAGAACACAAAGAATACTCTTAGATAGACTACATATAAGGACTCAAAACCAGTCCTAATAAATTTAGTAAGATCAGAGTCATATCTATAATCTTTTTTAACAATGGCATGAAATCAGAAAACAATTACAATTAAAAAACTATAAAATCCTCAAACACATGGAAGCTAAATAACATGTTACTAAACAAGGAACTGAATAATAATGAGATCAAAGAAGAAATAAAAAATTACCTAAAATATTCCAAAACTGAATCAGGAATAGTTAAGAAAATCTGAGTCAACCAATTACAACTAATGAAATCAAAGCAGTATTAAAAAAATTCCCAGAAAACAAAAGGCCTGGACTGTATGGCTTCACTGGCAAATTTTAGCGAACATTTAAAGAAGAACTAGCCCATATTCTTCTTAAACTATTTCAAAAATTCCAAAGGAGGGAAGATACAAGCTTATTTTATGAGGCAAACTTTATTCTAAATCCAAAACCAGATAACAGTGCAAAGAAGAAAATTGCCGCCCAATATCCCTTATTGAATATAGGTGCTAAAATTCTTAACAAAATATTAGCGAACTAGATCCAGCAATACATAAAAAGATCATAAACCATGATCAAGTGGGATTTTATCCAGGGGTGTAAGGTTGATACAATATTTGCAAAGCAATAAATGTGATACATCACATAAACAATTTGAAGTATAAAAATGACATGATCATATCAATAGAGACAAAGAAATCTTTTAATAAAATTCAGCACCCATTTGTGATAAAAACTTTTGGCAAAATGGAATTAGAGGAAACATACTTCAAGATAATAAAAGCCATATATCACCAAACCACAGCCATCATCATACTCAATGGGGGAAAAAAAGCATTTTCCCTTAAGATCAGGACAAGACTGGGATGTCTGCTTTCACCAATCTTATTCAATGTACCATTACTGGAGGTGCTAGCTACAGCAATCAGAAACAAAGAAGAAATAAAATGCATGCAAATTAGAAAGGAGGAAGCAAAACAGGCATTATTTGCAGATGACAAGATAATATATATAGACAACACTAAAGACTCCACTAAAAAAACTATTAGAACTGACAAAAGAATTCAGTAAAGTAGCAGAATAAAAAATTAATGTTTAGAAATACATGGCATTTTATAAGCTAATAATAAAATGTCAGAAAGAGAAAACAAAAAAGCCATCTTATTTACAGTTGCAATAATAACAACAACAAAAATAAAGTACCTGGGAATAAATTAAACAAGAGGTAAAAGACCTGTACTCAGAAAATTAAAGGATACTCAAAAAAATTGAAGAAGATACAAATAAGTGGAAATATGCACCATGCTTAATAGATAGCAAGAATTAACATCATTAAAATATCCTTACTGCTCAAAGCAGTCTATAGATTCAACACAATTCCTATTAAAATGCCAATTGTGTACCTCACAGAACTGGAACAAATATTCCAAAAATTTATATGAAACTACCTAAAACTCCAAATAGCCTTACAACCCTGAGTAAGATAAACAAGGTTGGAGGAATTATGCTATATGATATTAAACTACACTATAAGGCCAAAGTAAACAAAACAGCATGGTACTGCCAAAAAAGTCATATAAATCAATGGAATAGAACAGGGAGCCCAGAAATAAACTCACAACTTTACGGTGAATTAGTATTTAATAAAGGAAGCAAGAACATACAGTGGAGTAAAGACAGTCTATTCAATAAATGGTGTTGGAAAAATTAGAAAAAAACATGCAGAAAATGAAACCACACCACCTTCTTATACCATACACAAGAATAAACTCAAAACAAATTAAAGGCTCAATACCATAAAAATTCTTGAAGAAATCATAGGTAGTAAAATCTCAGACATTTCTCATAGCAATAGACATTTTTTTGATATATCTCTTGGGCAACGGAAACAAAAGAAAAATAAATGTTACTGACTACATCAAACTAAACAGTTTTTGTACAGCCAAGAAAACCATCAACAAAATGAAAAGGCACAGTTTATGAGAGAACATATTCACTAATGATACATAAAATAAAGGGTTAATATCCAAAATTTATAAATAACTTATAATACTCAACACCACAAAAACAAACAATTCAATTACAAAAAAAATTGGAAAAGGACCTGAACAGATAGATACTTCTCCAAAGGTGACCAATAGACATATGAGAAGATATCAGCATCACTAATCATCACTGAAATGTAAATTACAACCACAATGAAATATTACCTCACACATGTCAGAATGACTATCTTCAATAAATTAACAATAAGTGTTGGCAAGGATGTGGAAAAAAGGGAACCCACATGCACTGTTGGTGGGAATGTAGAGTGGTGCAACCATTGTGAAAAACAGTCTGGAGTTTCCTTAAAAAATTAAAAATGAAACCGCCTTGTGACAGAGTGATTCTACTTCTGGGAATACATATGAAGAAATCTGAAACACTAATGTGAAAGATTATATACACCCCTATATTGAACTGCAGTATTATTTACAATAGCCAAAATCTGAAAGCCACCCAAGTGTCCATTAATAGTAGATAATGAGTGGATAAAAAAGTGGTACATTTACACAACAGAATACTACCTGGCTGTGAAAAAGAAGGTAACCTTACCTTTTGTGACAGCATAGATAGACTCGAAGAATATTACCATATGTGAAATAAGCCAGTCAGAGAAAGAGAAATACTATATGATTTCACTTATATGAGGAATCTAATGAACAAAATAAACTAACAACCAACGTGAAAACAGCCTCATAGATACAAAGAACAGACAGCTATTAAAAGTGAAAGAGGCTAGGGGGCCGAGTGAAAAAGTTGAAGCGATTAAAAAGAAAAATTACACATAGACACTGGAAAAAAGTATTGTGGTAGCCAGAGAGAAAGAGGGGTAGTGAGAAGTGGAAGAAAGCTAAGAGGTGTAAAGAGGCTTTTCTGGTGGAAAGAGGTTTTGCTTTGGGTGGTGAACACATGACACAGTATGCAGATGATGTGTTACAGAGCTGTGCAGTTGAAAACAGTATGGCTTAATTAACCAATGTCACCCTCAATAGAGTCAATAAAAAAAATCTGCTTTTCTCAAAATTATAAAGATATTGACCTTTGCTTTATTTTAGAAAGCTTATCATTGTAGCATTTATATTTAGGTCTATAGTCTAGAAAAAATAAATTTTTGTATAGAATGATAAGGAAATATGGAGAATTACTCAAATGCAACTAAAAAAAAGTCAATATGTAGACTTAGAAAATTGAGGTACACATTTCCCCCCCATTTTTATGTTATTCTTACATTTGAAGATATAATTAGATTCAGTTTTAAGGCTTTATGTCTTCATTTGTAAAAATTGTCTTTTTTGAAGGAAAAAATAAAAAAAACTTACTTCAAAGTCTAGTGTATCAGTCATACACTATTTATGCTAACAATTTTACTTATTTTATTTTAAATAATAGAATGTAGTCTTAACTATTGTCTGCTATATTTTGATGACCTGATAATTGATTTGGCAAGACCTTACTAAGAAGCATAGTTGTCTGGAACTGTGCATGACATGTTGCTATTCCATAGCCTTTGATAAGTTAATAAATTAATGTATTGTTGTAAAAAATTATGCTTAATAATTAGAAAGATTGCTCACCGATTTAATACATAAAAATTCTACAAAATATATATGTCAGAAATATTCTAAGTCCCTTAAAACAATCATGTTATTCAAAATCCAAAATATTCTCAAATACAGGAATTTTTATTATTTTCCTTTTATGAATGAGTAAGTGGAGGTAAAAGCTTGTCTGATATTTTACGCCTAACACACGGGAACCTGAGATTTAAACCAGATAGGAGGATACATATTCTTATCTATTGCGGTACACTCTCTTCTATTTAATTTTTACAGTGATACAGTTATTTCTGGTGTTAGTAAAGAAAAACACATTGTAAACATGTTCACTGTAAATTATATTTCAATAAATATTAAGCCACAAATATGTATGTTTTTAACTCACTGTGACTACATTTAGATGGATCATAGCAGATATGGCATGCTGAAGAGTTATTTCTGAGTTTGTCTATAATAGGGCAAAATGATTTCTATTCTCTCCTGTTGGAGTATTTGGGGATGAACTCTTTGGAATTATCTGATTCTCAATAAAGACATCACAAGCATTTCTGTGATAACCTAATTGAATATATATATTGACATCATCTTGGTATAAATATAGAGATTAGTAAGTAGTGAATATTAGTAAGTAGTGAATATTAGTAATTAGTAAATATGAAACTGTAAGTAGTGTTTTATCTCTTGTGTTACTCTTTTCTGTACCTCCTACATGGTAAATCTATTGAACTTAGGAGAGATCCTTTTGGAACAGGGTCATTTCTTTAATGTCGGGAACATGTGGTCACTACTTGACATTGTAAATTTATTGGATGTTGATTACTGTCTAATACCCAATGTAATACTAGGAAATACATAAAGGTTATTAAATCATGAAAATACTTTGGAGTAATAAATTCTTAATTCATTGACAAATTTAAAATAGCACTAGGGAAAGTCCCTTGATACAGGTTTGAAAACAATGTTTACTCCAAAGAAATAAAATATGGCTACATTGAAAATCTAAAGAGGTGCAGGATGTTTGCTGCTCTTTAAAGTTCATGACAATTTTTTTAAAAAAATAAATTCTGATATATTTGTGTAAGTTAGCTATTGTTTTACAAGGATTCACATTTTTCTTTTAATTGAAAGTTATTTATGGAAGATAGTGTGTTAAGGTAGCAAGTAGTAGAGTTAGTTATCTTGGTCTTTAATCACAGCTGAAATACTACTTAATTGCATCATTTAGGACAAGTTGTTTTTCTTCTCTGGGGTGCAAATTTCTTATTCTCTAGAAAAATACAATTTTTTTTTACATCTCAAAAGTCTAATATTCTAATGTGAACACCAAAATCTAAAGATATCATACAAGATATCAGAATATGCTCAAAGGTACAATTTTGAGTATTATATATATTCCCAGGATAAAATGTTTTGATTCGGAAAAAATGACTATTGATAGTCACTTCCTAAAATTAAAATTTTACTAAGATTAGAAATGATAATAATTTTCTGATCGAGCAGTAACCTAGAAATTTGATATACCTCTCCAGGGAAGAAATAATAGATTACTACTATTCGACTATGTGTTGCCCTTTCAGGTTCACCATATTGGAACTTAATAAGAAAAATCATCTAAAAATTGGAAAGAAAATGGGTTACTTGCATTTTTATTTTGTTGTCTCAGTTTCCTTCCTATTTCTGTGATATATGTTTATAAATTATTTATTTCTATAGGAGAAGAGATGTGATCTTTACTGTTAGATCAATATGAAATAATGATTCTAGATATACCTGTACGGGGGCAGGTATGAGTTTGAGAGAAACAATCAGTTCAAGCTGAGTTATTTTAATGCCTACAAAAATTGCAGGGTGCGGGGTAAGCAACATCAGCTAACTCACTAGTCAGTTATTGAAATAGTGTCTTTCACATTAGTTTTTTAAAAGTGTAACACCAGTACATAATCTGACTAGTAATTCATACAACAAACATAGATGATAATATGTAAATATATTTCTAGCTAAAGTATATATTAAATTCAGTTCTCTGGCCTACATAAGTATTTGTTTGAAAATTAGGCTCCAGCTACCTCAGTTGTCAAATAGAACTAATCAGTAACTTCTTTATTTCATGTGAATATATGAATATTCTGCTTAATACTTTGGTTTGAAGAACAAAGTAAGAATAAAGTTAAAGAGTTGTTCAAAAATGATGATAATTTTAATTTCATAAAAAGCAAAAATGGTGGTTGGAAAGCTACCTTGTATCCATGATTTAATGGATAAGCTCTTGTATCTTGCCATGAAGAACACAACAATAAGGAAACATAGGATGGATACAGGCTTAAAATGAACCTACTTTAAAAAATATTAAATGATAATTTTCCAGTTCTACATTAATATAAAATTCTTTTAAAAATTTTTCTTTCATATAGCATTTTCACTGAGGACTTCAGTCCTCATCTTCCTTTAAGATTCATTGGCTTGAAATCCATCTCTCACTGCTTCTCCATTTTATATCACTTCACCCCTTACTCTTGTTCCTTTTCACCTATTCTTCCACTGATAAGTTAACAATTTACCAATATTTATTTTCAGGGAACTATTCACGAATGTCTTGATTACTTCATATATCTTCTTCTTTTTAATTTGATACTATTTCCAGGCTTCAACTATAACTCATTTATCCATGACAGATATCAATTTTGAGTTTCACTCATCGATGTTCAGTTAGTTAATAAATACTTCCAACAGACTATTTATAAAATCATGTCTAAAAGTTATTTTTCAAAATATTTCCCCTTTCCTGCAATATCTTCCTAAAATTAGTCATTAATAGTTCTATTGGTCATTAAGGAGTCTTTCTTTTTTTTTTAAGATTTTATTTATTTATTTTTAGAGAGGGAAGGGAGGGAGAAAGAGAGAGAGAGAGAAACATCAATGTTTGGTTGCTGGGGGACATGGCCTGCAACCTAGGCATGTGCCCTGACTGGGAATCGAACCTGCGATGCCTGGTTCGCAGCCCGCGCTCAATCCACTGAGCTACACCAGCCAGGGCTAGGAGTCTTTCTTTTATAAATGATCAAATTCCCAACCCAAATTGGCTTGGGGGTTGGAGTGAGGAGAAGGTACTATTGTCTCGTATGAATCAGTTGTACGAATTTACACTCTTTTCAGCAGTGTATAAATGTTGCTTTAGATCTATCATCTTGCATGAAGTTGATGTTAACTTTTAACATTATTTCTTCAATTTAGAGAATGTGAGTTGTGGTTTAAAGTTTAAATCTCTGGTTTCTATGTATTTGGTTGAACTTTCTTAGAATTTTGACTATTCACATTTTTTCTTCAATGAAGTATCAGTTAAACATTTTAGCACATTTTATAATGGTTTGACACCTTTTTATGGTTTATATACTAATCCTTTAGAGATATTTGTGCTGTGAATTATTTCTCTCAATTATCATATAATTGGATGTATCAATATTTTCTACATTTTGCCTTTTGTTGATTAATACTTTCCTATCCAGAGGGAGTAAAATCATTCTTTAAATTTGCTTCTTTTGACTTTTCATTTTACTAGGGTTCCCTTATATATCCCACAGGTTCATTTGTCCATGCCTATGTCAATATCATAAATGATTCTTTCAATTGTTTTTTTCTTTGCACTTCCTTATTTAGTTCCATTTTTAATGTGTTTTAAAATTTAATTTTATTAAATCTATAGGTCTAATTAAAATTGTCATTTTCAGATTATTATATTTTTCTAACCCTAAGCATGACCTTTTTCTCCATTTATTTTGATGTTTATTTTCTGATAGATATATTCCTTATTTTTTATAAATTTTCTTATAAATGAAATTGGCATTATATATTATTTTAATACTCATTATACTTAATGTTTATAAATGTAATTAATTTTGTGTGCTGACTTTGCATTCATAATTTCACTAAAACTCATTAATAATTCATGTGTAGATTCTACAGTGTTTTCTGTACAAAAATTCATTAACAAAAACATACATGTAAGTACATACATGCAATAATATACATAGTTGTGCATTTGTGTACATACCTATAACATTATTAAATTATTTTTAAAGTAACATAAATTTAAAATAATATCTATGATTTTTGTTAACTTTTCTTTAACTTCTTAACATATTACAATAAAAAATGTTGGTATAGTCTTAGCTTCAATTAGTTGTGAAAAATATTGATATTCAAATAATGCTATATTATATTTTATGAAGAAAGGATTTGACTGGGATAGCTTAGTTGAAGACAATTTCTTGGAGGAATTTGTGCTGCAGAGTTGAGGTGAAGAGGCATGGTTATAGTATTTGAGAAAAGGAAGAACACGTACACATATTTTTGGAAATATATAATTATAACCCACACACATACACACATATCTACAACATTAATAGCATAAATACTCAGTGACCTATCACTGTGGTGGGATGGGGTAAATTCTGTGAACCTGTGTAAAGTACTACCCAAATACAGTTTTGGGTAAAAATAGGTTTATAGTTGCTCATATGGAAAATAATACAATAATTAACAGATAAAAAATGAGTACAAGAATAAACTCTGGTTTGCACATTCACAACTGTGAACCTACTTTTCCCCCAACCTGATATAATGTGAACTCAATTGACAAGTATTTATTATGTGAAGTATAATCTCTTCCTTTCATTTTTATCCAATTTTGAAAATAGTCAGAAAGTAGTTTTGAAATGGTAAAATCTGTTTTACATACAATGAAGCTTCCTTTGGTAGACTACTAATTTCATTTTCTGGTATTTCTAAAGGTAGTAGTAGAAGTAGTAATGTGGACTCTTTTTTTCTAAATTTTCTATTGCTGGGTTAAATTGTTAAGTTAATACTCTGAATAAAAAAATTTTTCAGTTCCTATTTTAGTAATCTTAGTCTCACAAAAACATATCTCGGATTATCTTATTTTGATGTATATATGGCAGTTTAAAGCAATAGATTCTTATAATAGTATATGTTTTAGTTTAACATAAGTTTTCTCAGCAAATGTTGATATAATACAGTTTTCTCATGTTAAACCAGTATGAACAAATAGTAAAATGTGATAGATAAAAGAAGATCCTAGAAAATAATTGTATAAGGATGACAAATAAGCACTAATATTTCTCTTAAAGTCAAATAGAACATTAACTTTGGTCAGGAATTCTATGTTCTTTAAATAATGTACTATTTTAAATAAGCCAATATTTTCTTAATGAGGTTTTGGGGTGTTAAATTATGTGAAAAAAGTAAGTTACTGGCCCAACAAGAAAAAAATGAAAGAAAGGAATATGAACAATAATAATCAAGAAATTATGTTTATCATGTATTTGTGTATATATATATATATATAATCTTTAGCAAAGTTCATAGACTCATTCATTTATCACTTGAGTAGAATTGAACAGTAAACACTTGTTAAGTGAATAGTGCAGTGAATATTAATGCCAGAAGAAAGTCTAATAATTTGTTGTAAATTATTTTTTAAAATGAAGCCAAAAAATAAAGCAGTTGATGAAAGTGATTTAGCATATATGATAGTATTTTGAGTGAACAAATAAAGTAAAATAAAAGTAAAGTTACCATGAGTATTTAAAATTAATGTTTACAGTACACAGATTGAAGAATGTTTTTACTCAATATAAATTTCGTTTAAAGATTTTAGAGTGACTAATAGTATTTGAATTGATTTGCTGAACATATAAATTACATAAATACACTAGCCCAGCAATTTTTAACTGGTGTGCCACAAGAATTTTTAAAACATGCAATACCTGATGACTTAGAGGCACTGACCTCTTTTCCATTAGATTGTCAAATTAAAAAAATGACACCAGCCAACACAACAATAGCAGCCTGGTGTGAGTGAATCAAAGCTATACCAATTTTTGCCAGATCATCAAAAAATATATTTTTTTGGTGTGTTGGAGAATTTTAGTGATTAGTTTTTGTGTGCCGTGAGAGGAAAAAGGCTGAAAATCACTGCACTAGAGACACATATGAAATAAATGTCTATGGGAATTTGAAATAACTAGCTTTTTTATATGAAATTAAAAACGGCAAAAGGATATCAGGAAATTAAGAGGCCTCACTAAAAATACACATCTCTTTTTTAGTCCATGAAAATGAAGAGGTGGTTACCAAAATGGTGTGTTTAATAAATATACATACAAAAGTTGTATATTTTTCAAAATAAAAGTATGGTCACAGTAATGTTTACCTTTATATGAAATCTTTCATTTTGTGTGGTCCCTTCATTCTTCCAGTTGTGATTAAATAAATCACTGGTATACTTCAGAAAAGGAATCTTATGGTTGAGATCCAGAAATGTTTATTGTACAGTCTATATAGATTTTTGATATGAACAAATAATTGTCAGTAAGCTAGAAATACTGTAATCATGAACGATGGGCGGAATTTTCTTCTTCAATTTCTTAGATGATCATATACAATTAATAAACAAAGTCAATATTTCCTTAGTTTTGCTGAACATCAAAAATCAGAAAACAAATATATGTAATGAAGAGTAGTTTTAAATAATTTGGCTGTTAATGGAGAAATTATTTATGGCTTAGTTATGCTTGTTATACATCTAGACACCTAAATTCCTTGTAGTGGGCACAAATGTCAAACATTTATAATTTTATAAATAAAGGCTTTCTCTGGTCCCATAGTACAATTTCTTAGAGAAATGAGTGTTCTTTTGCAATTGAAAGGTCCCTGCAGCTATGTTTGATAGAACTGCCAAAAGCCATCTATGAAACTATTAAGAGTGAAGAACTATTATATTTGACTTCAGCATTGTTTTGGAGACCAAATTTTATATACTATATGGCTATATTTTATTTGATCACAAATGGCAATTGGGATTGGACTGAAAATTGTTGAGTTATTTTAATTTAAATTATTTCATGTTTCAGAAAATAGTAAGAGAAAATGTTATCATAATGAAATGCTACCAAAAACTATATTTTTAAAAAATATAGTGTGTGAATAAGCAATGGAAAATAATTATATAATAAATCAAATATATACTTATCCCAACTATTTCTATAAACAAGTAATTACAACCTAAGGTTTGTGTAAATAAGGCATGTATAGAAAATAAACTAATGAGAATGATTTTTAAATGCATATAAAAACTCATTATTTTAGATTTACCTTCTGTGTGTTTCTGTGATTTTATAACATTTAACCTACAATCATAAATGAATCCTCCTTCAAAATGTTTTAGGAAATAATGTTAGTGAAAAGCCAATGCTTGCACAGAAAAAATAGTACTTATTCCATGTGCTATTAAAGACATATAGGAAGTAGATGTTTAAGTATCTTAAAGGAAAAGGATAATGACATTATGATAGTGATGAGGAAGATAATGATAAAAATAAATATTAAATACTTATTGAATATTTATTTTCTGCTAGGCATTCTGATGCTTTGTGAATATTACCTAATTTGGTGTCTACAACAACCTATGAGGCAGAATATTATTATTCTTGTTATATTTGTGAAGAAATTTAAATTAAAAAAAATCAAATCATTTCCTCCACATCCCTCAGACACTAAATAGCAGAGCCAGATTCAAATCCTGGTCTGTGTTATTCTCTGGGACTGATACACATGTTAAAGAATGTGCAGAAGGTTAGAGTAAAGGCAGTAGGAACAAGATCCTGAAGAACTGGACAAATTTACTTCTTTCTTTATCAGAATTTGAAATAATAATTATTGTTTTCAGAGCATATTTATGTAAAATCACTCAAAAAAGTGTATCACATATATAAAGGGAGGCAGAAAGAACTTTTAGAATTCCATTTTATACATAAAAAAGAGACCTATCATAGGTTAAAAGCATTGTTCCAAGTTTTATAACCTAATTGTAGACAAGTATATGATAATATCCACAAACTACATTTAAAACAATGCTGTCTTGACATCCAGCCCAGATGGAAATGTAGGTAGATACACTTTGCCTCCTCTCATAGCTGAAAGAAGGAAAACAAATTTAAAAACAAAACAAACAAAAAACTGCCAGAAAATCAAGCTGTATGGAAGTCCAACAACCAAGGAGTTAAATAAGAAACATTCACCCAGACTATTAGGAGGGACAGAGATAGGCAGCCAGGACTGAGGAGATGCAACAAGGTGGTGCCTGGAAGAGCAGGTGGGCAAGGCTACAAAGAGTGATCCCACATTTACATGCAGATAAACTGAGAGGAACAACTAGGGAGTGAAACAGACCACACAAGGCATGGTTCCAGTGTGGACAAAGGAAACCTCAAATCCTCTGCCTGTAAAAACCTGTGGGGGGAGGGGGGTTGTGGGACTTGGAGAAACTACCAGCCTCACAGGAGTAGTTACTTGCAGAGACCCACAGGGTCCTAAAACATTCACAAACCCACCCACCTGGGAATGAGCACCAGAAGGGCCCAATTTGCTTCTGGGTAGCAGGGGAAGGGACTGGAAGCCAGCTAAGAGAGAACAAGAGGCATTGTTCCCTCTCAGAACCCTCCACCACATACAGTACCACAAAACAGCAACCTAGGTTGCCCAGCCCTGGTGAATACCTAAGGATCCTCCACTTACAACATAACAGGCATGCCCAAACAAACAAACAAACAAAAAATATGGCCCAAATGAAAGAACAAGTCAAAGCTCCAAACATAGAACTAAGTGACAAACAGATAGCCAACCTATCAGATGCAGAGGTCAAAACACTGGCAATCAGGATGCTTATAGAAATGGTTGAGTATGGTTGCAAAGTGGAGGAAAAAAGTGAAGGCTATGCAAAGTGAAACAAAGAAAAATATATGGGGAACCAACAGTGAAGGGAAGGAAACCAGGACTCAAATCAACAATTTGGAGTAGAAGGAAGAAATAAACATTCAACTGGAACAGAATGAAGAAACAAGAATTCAAAACAATGAGGAGAGGCTTAGGAACATCCAGGGCACCTTTAAACATTCCAACATCTGAATCATAGGGGTGCCAGAAGGAAAGGAAGAGGAAGAAATTAAAAACTTATTTGAAAAAATAATGAAGGAGAATTTCCCTAATCTGGCAAAGGAAATAGACTTTTAAGAAATCCGGGAAGCTCAGAGAATCCCAAAGAAGTTGGACCAAAGGAAGCCCGCAACAAGGCACCTTAATTACCTTACCCAAGATTAAAGATAAGAAGAAAAATTTAAAAACAGCAGGAGAAAAAACAGAGAGTTACCTACAAAGAGTTCCCAGACTATCAGCTGATTTCTCAGAAGAAATCCTGTAGGCAAGAAGGAACTGGAAAGCAATGTTCAAAGTCATGAAAGGCAAGGAACTATATCTATCCAAGAAAGCAATCATTTAGAATGGAAGGGCAGATAAAGTGCTTCCCAGATAAGATAAAGTCAAAGGAGTTCATCATCACTAGGACTTATTATATGAAACATTAAAGGGACTTATCTAAGAAAAAGAGGAAGATCAAAACTATGAATAGTAAAATGACAACAAACTCACAACTATCAACAACTGAGCCTAAAAACAAAACAAAAACAAAAATAAACTAAGCAAAAAACTAGAACAGAAACAGAATCACAGAAATGGAGATCACCTGAAGGGTTATCAGTGGGGAGGGGGAGAGGGAAGTGGGGGGAAAGGTACAGAGAATAAGAAGCATAAATGGTAGGTATAAAATAGACAGGGGGAGGTTAAGCATAGTATAGGAAATGAAGAAGTCAAAGAACATATATGTACAACTCATGACATGAATTAAAGGAGGGTGGAGTTCTTGTGAGGGGGGGTGCAAGGCCCCCTTGGGTGAAAAAATGAGATAATCATAATTACATATTCAATAAAATATACTTAAAAAGTTTTTTTAAAAAGCTATCATTAGTATTTTGACAAACTACGAAATCCAAAATATATATAATAAAGGAGCTGTGATTTTTGGGTGAGAGACAGCACTTTACAGGAATTGATGTAGGCAATTTAATAGATATTATGGATTTTTATCGATTTTTAATTGGGCCAGAATTCTATTTTTACCCTTTTTTCCAACATTAAAATGGTTATATTTTCCAGATTCTATCACCGTAATTTCAGATTTCAGGTAATTGATAAATGTAACATGAAGACGGTCTTCTGATGATCATGTTAACAATGAATGTCTTCATAGGAATAATTACATAAGTGACCTAAGAAACTGAGCTTTAAGAAGAGTATAAAAGAATGCAGAATTCAACTATTTGGAAAAACATAAACAAAAGTATGTGAACAATCATAATTTTCTAGTGTGTAGTATCTACCAGGGTCATTGCTTCATTTTTTAAATCAAGACTTCAAAGAGATATCATTCCTGTTTTATACCTGTGAGATGTGAAAGGCTAATGAACTGAAGTTACCACAGGGATAGAATGGATGCTTACCAAGATTAAATCCCATATTCTTTTTACTACCCCATAATATCTTTCTCCTTCTGAATATCTAAAACTGAAATTCTCAGTAAATGTGGAAACTAAACTCGTGAGTGCAATCTTAAACTTCTTATCTTTATTTATATAAGATGACAATATAGTATATCCATAACAGTTTGTGATTGAACCTAATATTACCCTTTTTATCTATGACATCATTTTCTAAATCACTTTTTATTTTTATGCACATTTTTTGTACATTTTAATTAAACAAGTAAGAAAGTTTTGAGTTAGTGAAAAATTATTTCATCTTCAACCATTCAGGAATATAAAAGAATGCAGAAAATATTTAACTCATCTTAAGAGAGTTTAACTAGATATAATAAACTCATTTATTATAATGATAATGCAATGTCAAATAGGGTTTCAAAATATGTATCCAGATTTTTGTTTTGTGTTTTTTTGCTAGCTTCAATTATAGAGAAAAAAGAGGAAATCATTGAGAAGTGAATATAAATTTCACTGTTTAAATGGTAGATAAAGTAATAATTTGGAAATAAACATTCAAATATGAAATTTTTTTGAAATCATCAATAGCATGCTGTTAGATAGAATTCATATTTTAAAATGAACCATACATAAAAAGATACTCTTTTTTTCAAAAAATTAAGGTGTGTCTATTCAGAAATTAAATATTGATGGCTAAAGAGTAATATGTTAATAAGAAGAAAAATTTAAGGAAAAGCATAGTATTATTTTCAATTTATTATATAACAGTTTTTAATAAATAATATGAATGAGTATAAATATGTTATCACATATAGTCCATGAACATATGAGGTCTGTCTGAAAAAAATACAGGCATTGTTAATATAACAAGAAAGATTTGTGCAATATCTATGTAATCTGGCAGCAAAGGAGAGAATACTCATACATGAACAATGATGACCTCACTGTACCTAGTCAGTGGGGGCAGTAGATGATGTTGAGTGAACATGTGTACTGTGTGGCTTTCATATTCAAAATGTCTGAGAGAGTACAGCAACGAGTCTGCATCAAATTTTGCATTGAGTTTGAACATCCTCTGCAGAAACTTATTTAGATGATTTAGGTCTTCAGCAATGATACAATGAGTGAAGCACAAATAAAAGTGTGGCACAAGCACTTCAAAGATGATTGAGAATCTGTTGAAAGTGATCCATGTTCTGGAAGGCCTGCAACAAGCACAACACCTGAGAATGTTGAATGTGTATGGGCTGCAATCAACAAAGACTGGCAACTGACAGTGTGAGAAATAGAAGCTGATCTGGGGATTCCGAAAACTGTGTCTGAGATATTGATGCGGAATCTTGGCATAACGTGTCATGGCAGGATTTGTTCTGCAGCCTCTGCTACTATAGCAGAATGAACATCATTCTGCAGTTGTTAATGACTTGATTCAAACTGTTACCAATGACGCTTGGGGAACTGTGTGAGGACCTAAGGAACCTACTTTGAAAGGGACTGAGGCATCATTGTCCTATGGGTAATGTTTCTTGTATTTGTATCTTCTTCAATAAATGTCTATATTTCATATTACATGGCTAGATACTTTCAGGACAGGCCTCATATTATGGAATGTATATACATAGGTATACATTAACTATAATGTTCATGTTATTACATTTGCCATAAAAACCCAAATTATATAGCCATACACATACAGTGGCACATTGGTACTCATCGTTAGTTCTTTCTAGAATTTGTGATGAGTGCCAACACCAATGAGTATCAAACAATGAAGCATTTTCTCTTGTGAGGCTGTATTATGACTCATACAAGTAACAAGTGCTATAGGTCCCAAGTAGCACCGAGTGCTGAAACACTTTTTTTTGTCAAATGTGACAAGTATAGGGTTTCACAAGTTCTGAAGTCGATGACTACCAAGGTATGACTGGATTTTCATATATATAATAAATTTAATCACAGACCCAGGCTTTTTTGTATGTATGACATCTATTTTCCATGTTAGCAATTTAGTGTCTGTCCTCTGTGCTTGTACTCCTAACTCCTATACACACACATAATTGTACATTTATACATAGACACTAATGTCAGGATACATATGCTAGTTTTGGGAACTTCAGTATTTTCTTTAAAAATGAGATAATATATTTTCTTTGTGTCTTGGTTTATGTATACTTATCTGCAGTGCTGGTAAGCTGAAATAGCTCTAATTAACTACATACTAAGCATATGACATAGGCAAGTAATATGTTTATTGATGGGCATTCTTTATTTCTACATGTTTTCTCTCCGAACTATTGTACTTTTATTTCCAAGGAATGGATTCCAAGGATAAAAACCCTTGGTTGAGAGGAATGTATGTGTCTCTGTGTGTTCTGTGTACTATGTACATTCTAAAACTTAGTAGAGGTTTCTAAAATTGCTTTTGAAATTACTATAACATCTCACAATTCTAGTAACATTCAATGATGGTATCCTTCACTTTCCATTTCTTAAAACAACACAAGTTATGGATTTGTTTACTTCTTACAGACTACTGGTGCATAATATATCTCATTACTGTCACAATTTCTGTTTGCTAGGTTACTGGTAAACTTGAGCATCTTTTCATAATTTTTGGCACTTTGGATTTGTTGCTGCATAAACTATTTATGTCCTTTGATCAATTTTTCCTTATGTTTTTTATTTTTCTTGTCATCTTATAATTCTTTTTTGTATAATATAAATATTAATACTTTGTCTGATACTAGGAATGAAAATATTTTCTAGATTTACTGCCATTTTATTGAATTTGCTGTTGGCATTTTTCATCATGCAAATGTTTTAAATTTCCATAAAATCAAACGTGGCTCTTTTTATAGCATCTGGGGGTCCCATTATTGTAAACATAGTGTCTAGATTTTCTTGACACTTGTATTAATATTTCATGTGTGAGCATTTAATTCTCTTGTGCATGCACAGAATGTAATGTGTGTATTAATTGCCCTCCATGTGTATATTAATCTTGGAAATATCAATATTTTTAAGTTTCAGGTATTTTTTAAAAGTATATGAAAGTATAGAATGGATTTCCATTTACTCATACCTTGTTTTTGATCCTCAAATAAATTTATACAGTAACCTTCACATATGTCCAATATTTTTCTTGTTAAAGCTTTGTGACAATGGAGAATATATTTCTATTCCTAGAGGTTTATTGCTAACATATAAAAGGAAAAATGAACACATTATAATAATAACCTCTGAATGTAAAATGTTTCTCGGATTTTCTAAATTGATTATCACCTAATTAAAAGTAAATTCTTTTATCTCCTTGTAGATATTACCAAATATAACTGTTTTGTTTCAACAGCTAATACAAGTTATATAATTAAAAACCTTACTCCATATGTAGAGCTTTTTAGGGAATCAGTGTGTAGGTAGGAATATGTTACTAGTGGATGATCATGAGGGTTCTGTTACATATTCACAATTACTAACTATAAGTTCTTGAGCAATCTAAACCAGTTTAACTGTATATAAAATAAGAAAAAAGTCTATCATATGAGTTTTCCTTTAGTATCAATGGGACCTATGTTGGCACTTTGGAAACTAAAAATGTTTTGTAAATATGAAATCACTGACTAGAAATTTCAAACTCATCGAAAGTAGGAAGTAGTTATTCCTTTTACTCAGCTGAGTTATAGTATGCAAGAATTTGTAGTTACTCAACTGAATTCATCTCTAAAAGCAAGATTTAGAGATTAAGATTATAGAAATGACACCTTGTTTTAATTATTGAAGCTTCTATTTATCTTCCAACCTACTGTACCAGAGAAAATACAATCAGCCAAAAAGTGCATATTAAAAGTTCTGAAATATTTAGAAGTAAACTAATAATACAAAGAAAGGAACTTACAGAACATTATGTATAACATGTTCCATGAATCTTGGATAAAATAATGAGCAATAAGAAAGTTGAATTGAGTATTAGAGTTGATTTATGATATGCAATTCTGGATATGCTTATAATTTTATTAAAGTGTATAATGCAGACTGCATTTTAATGGCAACAAAATAGAAATATTAATTTAATAAGCAATGTCTATTGGGTTTTATGTATTGAAATCTATATTAATTCTTTAATGTTATCATTGAAGCTATAATACATGATAGACACATGTTAACAGTGATACATTTAATGCTTTAATATGTAAATAAATCTATATTTAACCTAAATTGTACTGAAAACTCTCAGTAACCTCCAAAACATCACATGAGGAAATATAATAATAAACCATTAAAATCTTTAGGCTAAAGATAAATGCTGTTGTCATACTACTTGTTAAAACATTTTAGTAAGCCATCTTATATAAAATAAAGAAATTGCTCTTTTAAGAGACTGCCTTGGAGTTGAGAAATCAGGTTCTGAATCATACAAGTGTGTCAGTTCTGAAGTATAATTTTCAGAATTATCAGCCTAATAACTATCTTCTCTGAAGACAGGTATGAGGAAGAATAATTTTCTCTTTACCCTTCTAGATTCTTGACTGAGAACTCTCCTACTCATAATTTTTTTTTTAATGGAAAAGGAAAACTAACAAAAGTTTAATACCATGTATACTTCCCATATACATGGGAAATATCCAGGAAAGATGAGTAACACCCCTAAAATGGCCCAAGCCACCATCTTCTGCTAAAGACAAAAGAATATACTGAAGGAAGGGAAGGAAGACAATTATGGAAGTTTATTAGGCAAAGCAAACAATAGAATACTTGTGGTAAGAAGGGAGAAGTTACTAGTCTTCTCCCTTGATAAAAAGTTTCTAGAGATTTAGTCATCCCCCTCACTTTACAAATGGAGATTTTCCTTATAAGTAAAATGTCTCTTTTGGAGGGAAAGCTTCTATTTGGCTTTTAGAGATTTTCCTGTATGTTTCTTAAAAATAATTAGTTCAAGATATAATCCTTATGCCAAAGAGACATATTTTAGGGTGAAATAATCTGTTTCCCTTCATAAGTAAGGTGGCAGGTATATTTGAATTTGGCATCATTCTGTGTTAGTTACATCTAGATTGGCCACTCAGAAGTATATAATTTTATCATGACACATTATTTGTGGTAGAAATATCTTAGTACAATCTGTCTGAGGTAAGACTAAAACTCTAAATTTTTAAGCAATAATTGTCCTTTTTGTTTCTTTTTTCCTTTTCTCTTTTGTAGCTCACCATGTACATACATATGAATGACAGCACTATAAATGAATGCCAAATGAATTTTATACCATCTATTTGAAATCGTAAGAGACAACATGTTTTACTCTGCTGTTTCTGGAGCCACCTTCAATTAAAAATATTAAAATGAATTCTATTACTTAAAATTCTTTATGTATTTCTTTAGATTTGAGGTAGTTAAGTATAACCAATATTAACCTAAAAATAAAAGGCTAGAGTAAGAAGCAACAAGTGTTGTTTTGTAATTAAAAAAAAGAATATCAATTCTGGAAAGCACTAACTCAGGCAGAAACCCATACCATCTTTTGATTAAGATGGGAAGGCAAGGGGTATTTATAAGAAAGGGAAGGGAAATAATTACATGATTAAAAGGAAGGGGATTCTATTGGTAAACCAAAGAAGACATTTCTATAGATGCCAAGCTAAATTATTCTTCTGCAATATAAGGTGGTGGTAATTCTAAAGAATGTCTTTAGTTTCCAGTAGTATAATGAGGATGTGTGCATTCCCATTAGTTCAGCAAACAGTTGTTTAGAAAAAAAATGTGTGGTTTAGCCCAATCTAAGGCTTACTTTTCCCAGTCCAAACATTCCAAAGATTTAAGGAGTAAGACAGGCAAGGCAATTCCTCTGAAATTTCAGCTCCAACTCAATTTTAAAGGGGATCCGTTTATATTATTTTTCAAACAAACTTACCACTTATTTTCTTGCTCCTGTAACACCAAGCATGGTGCTACCTTACTGTTGGTTCTTCATAAACACGTCTTCAGGTGAAATGTGTTAAAGAAGGAAGGACAGATGGATAACTTATTATAACTCTTATTTTTCTCTCTAGCCCCAAATGGATTTTATTGGATGCTATGGATTTGATTACATAAAATGCACCAGCCATTGATCCTTAACTAACATTAAGTTAGTAAAAAGTCTATCATCTTAAGAAGCACCTTGAAAACATATTAGTAATTCTGATTTCTGAATGTTGCAAAGTAATTTTGGGAACTGGGAGATATATGAGGTGACTTTTATGCATTTTCTATTTATTCTCTTTCACATCTAAAATTTTTATATGTAATGCCATCACTAGGAAGCATAATTGCTGAAAATACCTTTCTTCTCTCTTCCTTACCTTTATCATGTGGACCTGTGTTGTGTCTCCCTAAAAAGCTGTATGACAATTTTCCGTGCCAGCTGAACTTGCTGTCTGCAAGTCTTATTTATAATCTAAAAACAGGGTTTAGAAATATTACACTAATACACCTCATGTTTTATATAAATATGTTGTATATCGTGAACCTGAGTATGTTCTGAAGAAATTGATTGTATCTAGTTAATTAACCCATGAAATCAATTCTTTAATAACACACATTATGCTATGAACATCTAGGAAAATTATACAAATATAAGCATAAAGATCTTGCTTTAGGGAAAAAGAAAGAAAAATAATTATATTCCCCTTATAAAATGTGCCAAATGCTACTTTAGTTGTTATCCAAAGCAATAATCTTTTACATATTTGAGATTAAAAGAATAAACTAAGTCACCTAATTAAAATATATTTATTTATACCTTATTTGATTTTCTGTTTATAGCTCTGGTTGTATTTTCCTAATAGAATTATATTGAGCCTTCTCCTTGAGAATGCAAGAATTTTAAAGCAAAATTATCAATTAGGTATTAAATAAAAATACACCCTAATTCTAATCTCCAATTTTAAAATAGTGTAACTCTTGCTTAGTTGATATATGTTTATCTAATTATGGATTATAAAGGACAATGTTTATTCTAAATTTTATACAAGACATTAATTATTCTGCTTATCTTCCTAAGCAGGTTAAGTTAGAATTTATAGGTTCAATAATTTATAGGTAAAATTTGTTTGGACATTGTTCAACCTTTTAAATGTTTTGCTTTATATTTAAACATCTTTTCATCTCATTGAAATTAATTAAATATACTTTTAAGAAACAAATTCTGTATTAAATTAATCTATAGTGTATAGATATTATGAGAAATACAGGGTTAGAAAATTTTGCCACAATTGATAAGTGATTTTGTGAGGTGCTGTAGTTTTAATTAAATTTATTGGGGTGACACTGGTTTATAGGATTATATAGGTTTCAAGTGAATATTTGTATACTACATGAACTTTGTATTGCATTGTGTGCACAACACCAAATGTCAAATCTTTGTCTGTAACCACATATTTGACCCCCTTGACCCTTTACTACCACCCTCCACCTTATTTTGAGGTGATAAAAATTCACTGGGCACTGGAACAGAGTAAATTCTAAGAGCAAGACAGAGATAAAGGAGGACACATTGGCCTATTTTACAATGATACAACTTGAAGATGTTGGATTTTATTTACTCTGTATAATGTGCACCCATGTTTTGGCCCAAGCTTTCAGGAAAAAATCTTTCATTTTAATTTTTTAAATTAATTTTTATCTATTCATATTTACATAACTTGTTTTTTATTATAAAGGAATTTTAACATTTATTTTTCAACATATTATGGTACAAGAAATTTTATGTAACAAATAATTATAAAACATAAGAACAGATACAAGGTTTTTCAGGTCATTCCCATACATAATGTGTGTCCTTATTTTTTCCTCAAAAATTTGGGCAAAAATATGGACATTATACACAGCACAAAATAGTAATGATACCATTGTATCAATGTTTGGAGAAACCTACTTATGTAAAGTACTGAAGAGTTTCAAAGTTTTATAAGAAAAATTTATATCTAAAACTAAAGCATTTAAAGCCCTCTCTTACCATTTTTTTAAATTTCATAAATACATTATGAAATAAGGAATCATTTTCCTGTAAATAAAATATATTGTCCAATGACAATTTCTACATAAAACAAAATATACATTTTTGTTTCTTTTTCTAGAAAATGGATATTAAATTTTCTTCATTTGGGGAATGTTAAATTTTAACATGACTTGGTAAGTAGTGATGTTAGTTGGAAAACTATCAGTTAACTTTATGCTATTATAAAGCCTTAAGTGGGGTGAAAATTTATTGCAAAAATTATTAATGTTAACTACTAAAATAGACAATGGAAGCAAAATCCCTAAATAAATGTATTTAATGAGTTTAAATCAATTAAGGTAAATACTTAAAACTTTCATGTCTCTCATGGAAATGTAAAAAAGGGGGGAAATGTTTTATATTGAAGAACTGACTGTAAAAATGATTTTTACTGAATCATTTATTTTAATAGGTGTTTAGCAAGGGGGTATAAATTCATCATTGCCTTTGCCACTAGAAACAGGATGATAATATTGAAAGTTAATTTTGGACCATGGTCCTGTTGTTGGCATTCTAATTACTTGGCTTAATGCCTAATGTAGCCTAAAGACAATAATACTGGGGAAGACAACACATCAGAAAAATTAAATGATTAAAGCTCCAGGCAAAATGATTAGAGGTATTGCAATTTGTTTGTTTTTTAAAGGGCTTTCCCTCCCTAATGTTGAAAATAAATTGCTACTCAAATTTGTTTCCTTTTTAGCAAATTAGAAGGAACTTGCTAAACTCCCACCCCACTCACATGTTTGTATCTTACAGAACAAATTATCTGTTAATAGGACAATAGTGTTTCCTGATATTTTTTCCTTTGTAAAACAGTTTAGTACCCATTGATGAAGAAGGCTCTAAAATAACAGTAAAAGATCATTTGTTCAGTAAGCAGCTATTGCAAGTCTGTTAGATATTAATTTCTAAGTTTAACAAAATGATAGAAAGATGAATACAAGGTTAACAAGGCTATTCTTGAGTAAGGTCCATTATTGAATTTTAATATCAATGATGGAAAATGCATGAAAATATGGAATTATGTACTATATGGTATAAATCTGCAATATACAAAGAAAATAGAGAATCATGGACTATATTTGGACAGAGGTGGAAGTAAGTTAAGAAAAGAGATTGTGTTTGAGCTGTTTCTTGATGAATAAATAATACTTTGTCTGACAAATGTGTTGGAAATAGACACTTCAGCAGAAAAAAAAAAAAAAACAGAGGAAAATGAGCCACTGCAAAAAAAAACAAAAAGAGAGAGAGGAAAGAAAGAAAATGAGCGGTATGGTATTTTCACAGAATTGCAGTTGGTTCACTGTGTAACATCTAGGATTATGGACAAAAAGAATATTTAAAAATGTGTAGTATTCAATACTAAGAAAAATCTGAGCCATATTCTATGAGTAGTGGAGAAAAATAAAAGGCTTTATTAGGGGATGGGAGTATGGATAAGACTTACATACTAGAACCTTATCTGGTGGCATCATGAAGATTTGAGAGTATGTAACACTGACAACAAGAAGCCAACCAACGAGACCTAAAATAACATGTTGGTGATCAAGAACAGAAATCCTGTGTCAAAGTAATTATAGATAAACCAAATTTCCAACTACTTCTAACAATACAGCACATACCCACATGTTTACTGGTATTTTTTATATAAAAAGTAAATGATGGAAATACTCTAAGAATTATATAGAATAGGAAATAGAAAATGCAATGTTTATTTTGTGCCTTTAGTGAAAATTTCAGTTTTTTTAAAGATTTATATTTTAGTTTCTAAGTTATAATCCATCTGCCCTTCAAAAATATAGTTCTGATCCTTCTTCCTCATTATGTAGACTAGAGAATGAAATTTAATTAAACCCATTCATTCCTTCATTCAGTAGTAGAGCCTTGTTGGTTTAACAGATACTCAGTCAAAGCAATATTGATCTGATAAAAGCAAATCTATTTCTAAACCCAACAATTAAAACTTTAAATAGCTTTCATCTTTTTTTATAATAAAAGGCTATAAAACCACTATCAGCTTCCCATAAATCAGTGGAAAACATTAATAAATGAATTAGCATTCATTTCTGCAGATCCCTTTTATAAACATTCTAGTGTAATAAAACACTAAATTATATGAACTCACCTGTGAGTGACAGATATTACTCTCTCTCTCTCACACACACACACCCTCACACACATGCACCATCCAGACCACTGTTGTTATATTAATGAAGCTTCAAGCCTAATATTATGAATTTACATTTATACTCACATGAAGAACTCTGTAAGTGCAATTCTGCACAACTAAAGCGTATATGCCATCACTGTGCTCCTAGTCAGAGAAAGGATTCATATGTAGGGTTTTTTTTTTCTATTCTAAATTCTACCATTTTTATACCTAAAACATGTCTTCCAAAGAAAAGGTAGGTGTGGTTGCTCTAGTTGAAGCCTCTCTGGTCTAAAACATAGAGGCAGATGCAAAAGGCCCAGTTTTGTATGGGTGCAAATTGATCCAAGAGCATGGGTATACACAGAGCAGCAATATTTCTCACTTAACTAAAGTGTCTGGTAATCCCAGGATTAAATGTTTACTCTGCTGTTTTCTAGGTATTGGGTTTTATGCAAATTCTTTAATCCCTCTGACCTTCAATTTCATCAACTAAATTATCATGGGATTAAAAGATAGAATGCATGTAATGTGTTGAGGACAGTACAGTAAACCCAGAATAAAGGCGAACTGTCAGACTTAAAGAAAGGTGGCTAGACACCAATACCTGGGGCTGGAGAGCAGAATCAAGGAGGTGGAGAATCTAGAAAAACAAAGATGGGAACAAGCAAGTCAAGACTGTTTTCAAGTATTATAATCAGTTTCATGAGTATTTTCAAGGTAATTGAAAATTATTACAACAAGTCATTGAAAAATACCAAAAAAAGACCATCATTGTTCTGCAATTTTACCTTGAAAAGACCTTTTGCAATGTATTTATTTGTTTTATGTAGAGAGTTATAGCATATTTAATATGGAAATCAAAATATTTTATAGTATATAGAATTAATGAAAGATGATTAAGTCAATGTACATCAAATGAATTTCAAAAATATATGTTTAAAAAAACTATATGGTTAGATCCACCCAATATTTTTTAATGTATGTGGTTAAAAAACAGGATTTTAATGTAAGTGGATAGTTTTTCTTTTGCAACATAGACCTAACATTTATTTACTTCTTTTTAAGGTATATGTTTTGACAGGCCTTGGCATTTATTTGCACCTATATCTGACCTGGATAAAATTTAAGAGAAAGTTCTCTTGTGAAAAGGATGCTAATCTCCAATGACCCTAAAATCAGAATAGAGTCTTGCTCTGCAAAATCAGTCTCTTGATGTAAGCATCTGGCCGGTTTTATGCTGAAGAGCTAGATCACAGCAATTACAAGCTTGTATTTCCTGGCAGAGAGACGAGCAAGGATAGATTTCCTCTGTTTTGTGTTTGTGTTAATTTAACCTGTCAAAGTTAATCATCCTGTCAAAGTGCCAAAGCACCTATTTCTATCTATGCTAGAGATGTGCTACATGTCCTTTGTTAAACCTACTTGTCTCTCACTTTTTAATAGAATAATTAATCATGATCTCTTATATTTAAGCTGTAGGACATTTTTATGATATAAACCTGAAATTTTATTTATGTTCCCTGATTTTTTTAACTGTGAGAAAGAAGGAAAGCAAACTATTCATATAAATATTGAAAAATCCTGTACCTAAGAGTTGATCAGTTTTTTGCTGCCATTTAACACTGAACTACTTATACAATGCAGTTTTTCTTCTAAACAGACATATTTCAAATTAGAGATCTTGTAGTTTAAAGAGGGAAGGTATTTCTTAAACCTATTTTAGTTTCCTCATAGTAAGTGTACGGATCTAGCTTTATGTCCAGATATATACTGAATTTTCATTGGTCAAAATTCCCTTTGATACTAAAACCTTTTGGTATATAAAAGAGAGTATACTATTTGAAATATAAAATATTTATTAAGTAATTGTAGATATATCAGGAAAGCAACATAAACTCACTCGTATGGGAGGATTATTTTTATGAACATTATGTTTTTAGATCAAAAAAATCATACTAGAATTAGAATTTAAAATAAGCAAATTTATTGGGTAGTTTCTCTGCATTTCTTCTGAAATAATCTGGCAAGAAATGCAAAAGAAAAAAACAGACTTGATAAATAAATTATTGAACTTTTTAGACTAGCATTACATATAATTCTTTAAGGTTTATGTACATCTTTCTCAATCTGTATACTTGCCAATCGTTTGCTTTAGCTTTTTGCACTGATTCACTCCTTTGCTTCCAGGCCTCTAAATGACCTATTGTGTTTTTTAATATATGTTGTATTTTGTAATGTGTTTATTTAGTAATATATGTATGTTGGTAGTTTTAATAATGTATTAGATTAGGAATTTAAAATATTTTTATCAATAAGAGTATGTGCTCAGAACAATTCTTCCAAATTAATTTACACAGTCTTTCAATGTAAGCTCAGCTCTCCTCTTTATTATGATTCTGAAAAGTTGTGAATTAAATACTTTTTTTCAGTACCTTCTTACTAGAGGTAACCTAACCCTGGTCACTTCAGTAAGAGAGTATCCTTAATCTATTCTCTCCCTCCCTCCTTTTCAGAGTTAGCACTCTTAATGTATCAAGGTTAGTCTTTTCTCTGGGGTATAAATATAGGTCCACATAAGAACTCTCCCCATGATGATCAAGATTCATGTTAAATTTTGGGACAATTTTTCTACTAATAGGATTTCATGAGCTAAGGTGAAAATACATAAGAATTTAAAATCATAGAGTTTCTCCAAGCATTTCTACTATTATGCTTATAAGCTGTCTTTCATATACTTAAAAAGAAATAATATTAAATCTAAATCCAGTCAGAAAGGTGGTACCAATGAAACCATTCTGGCTCTGTCCATCTACTGCATTGTCTTTTCTAAAATTTCTTAATTTTTTAAATTTTTTTATTGTTGTTCAAATATAAGTCATGACACCATTAAAATCCTAGAGGAGAATATAGGCAGGAAAATCTCAGATATTCCACGCAGCAGTATTTTCACCCATATGTCCCCTAGAGCAAGGACCATAAAGGGAAGAATAAACACATGGGATCTCACCAAAATAAAAAGCTTCTGCTCAGCTAAAGAAAACAGTATTAAATTGAAAAGAGAACCAACCATATGGGAAAACATATTTGCCCATGATACCTCAGACAAGGGTTTAATCTCCAAAATATATAAAGAACTCACACAACTGCACTCTAAGAAGACAAGCAACCCAATTAAAAAGTGGGCAAAGGACTTGAACAGACACTTCTCCAAGGAGGATATACAGAGACATAAGAAAAGATGCTCAATATCACTAGCTATCAGAGAGATGCAAATAAGAAACACAATGAGATACCACCTCACACCATTGAGAATGACCATCATAAACAAAGCAACAAACAACAAGTGTTGGAGAAGTTGTGAAGAAAAGGGGACCCTAGAGCACTGTTGGTGGGACTGCAGACTGGTACAACCACTGTGGAAAACAGTATGGAATTTCCTCAGAAAACTAAATATGGTACTGCCTTTTGACCCAGCAATTCCACTGCTAGGATTATATCCTAAGAACCCTGTATTAATTATCTTTACTGGACTCTGCACATAGTGCATTTTCCTATTCAACATAATGGCTGTGATGTCATAAAAGTTAGTGTATGTACAATGACAGTCAAAGTTGCGACTGACATACTCCTCTAGACTATAAACTACATGAGGCAAGGGATCAATTTTGTCATCACCATTACATCTTCAGTATGTAGATCTGTGTTTGGAACATGGTATTTTCTAGATGAATGATTGAATGAGTGTATAAACTGGCTCGATGTACCAACTTTTCTATTATCCATTTCTAAAATGACTTATGTTGTCATATACAAAAATTATTTTATGTTGCAGTAAAGTTGACTTGTACCGTATGGTAGTAAAAACAATTTATTCAGACTTAGTTCTTAACTGAGAGCAATTGAGTACTCGGCTAAAATGATATAAAATATTAACAGAAATATATTTAAATTTGCTTTAATATTTATTTTGATAAAAATAGATTTGATCAATAAAATAGTATATTTTAATCAGTATTATGTTAATGTTAATGTTTGCATCCCAACAAATGTTAGTCCTACTTTTCACTATTACAAAACACCAGAAACAGGTACATTTACAGGATATGAAAGCAGACATTAACAAAATTATTCATTTTAGAATAATGTTTAAAGTGCAGTTTAGACTCTCTAAGAACAATGACTAAAACTTGTATTAGTTACCTAATTTGGGGTAACAAATTGCCCCAAAATTTAGCAGAGTAAAACAGCATATATTTATTATTACACATTTTCTGAGGGTATTTAGTTGGGAGAGTCTTACATATTTCTGACAAAGGGTTTCTCATGAAGTGTTAGTCAATTTGTTCACTGGGGCAGAAGTGAACCCAGAGACTTAATTGGAACTGAAGCTCCACTTCCAAGAGGGCTGGCTCCTGTGGCTGTTACCACGTGATCTTCTGTTCTTACAGACTGTCCTCAGGAGGCTTCAAGGGCTTTTGCTTGGGTTCATGTGGTGTTCTAAGAGTATAGTAGCAGCTTCCTCCAGAATGATTAACACAAGAAAGAAAGACAGTAACTCAATGGGTTTTATGACCTACTCTTGGAAGCCACACTTAATCGTTTCCACCACATTCTGTTGTTAGAAACAAGTCACTAAGTAACAGATCACACTCAAGTGGAAGAGTGTGAAGGGCCATTGAACAAAATGCATCGAAGGTGCTCTGTTCATATTTTAAAACTAACACAAACCATGTATTACTTACCAAATTTCAGTCCATCATTCAAGGTTTATACATGAAATCTTATTTAATTCTCACTCCAACTTTATGATGCAGGTTTTATTGTTACCCCATTTACCCATAATATCTGAATCACAAAGAACCTAAATGTATTTCCCAAGGGCACAAAACAAAGTGGTTATATCATATTCCAAGCCCAGGTAAGGTTGTTATAGAATGTTTGCTTTTAAATGCTGTCCTATGCTGCCTCTATAGCTGTGTCTGGCACTATCAGTGGAAACCTTTTTACACAAACAATAAATTTAGTATTTAAACTGCAAATCTCAATTTACTCATTTGTCACTTTAAAAAATTTGCCATCAAGAGCTTATACCTCATACAAACCTCCCTTCTGATATCAGAGAAATACTAGTTTAACTCAACTATATCTCACCTTAATTTAAATATGATTCTAATCATTTATTTTCTCTCATTCACACATGTTCTTTTACATAATATGGAAACTAGGATGAAATGCACACAATCTTTGAAGTTAACCTGTACCATGTGACTTACATTAAAATAACAGTTGATCTTGTTCAAATATAAAGAACACAGGCCATGTTAGCAACTGCAGAAGCAAATAGTTTCTTTAACCCTAAATGGTGATATTTTATATTTACATAGATGTGTATATACAAATATTCCATAATACAAATATTTATTTTTCAACATAAATCAATTAAAATTCAAATTAGTATCAACAACCTATATCTTAGTGTACACTTATCAGTGATTATGTTTTTTATTGGCCTAAGAGGAAACAATTAATAACAATATTTGAAGATGATATCCCTTATAAAATTTCTTGTTGAAATCAGATAAAGATATTTACACCGAAAAAGTAGAGTGTCTATTAGATTTCTAAAATGACATTCAAAGCACATCTGTATAATTTTATATTTCACACAATGTAAATTTACACAATATAAATTAAAGTAATTATGCTAAGAGAAATTTCTTACCTTTATAGCTAAGGGTACTATAGTGTGGAAGGAAAAATGGTTTCAGAAGGAAGGGGAACCAGGAGTCAGATCTGTGTCTTGAAGGTTCGAAAAGGATCTCCTTAGTTATAGCAAGGGGAAAGTCTAAAAACATAAGGACCTTCTTCTGAACTGATTCTTGCATAGGGCTTACAAAGTCTACCACCTTTGTAAGTTTATTCCCCAAACTCACTCAAGTGCATTTAACCTCACTAGAAAAGACAAAACAAAACTAAATTTATTTCCCACTTGTAGACGATTCTCAACACAGAATGCAAGTTCACTTAAAACAAAATGTTAAATGTCAGAGCATATTAGACCTTCTTCTCTAGTGTATCCCCCAATGGAAGTGTCAACTTTATCTGTACAGAACCACTTTTCGTGGGAAGTGAAAAGTATTGATCCATACTTCTTCCCGATGTTTCTCTGTGAAGTGAAAGTAGATCTGAGTGAGAAGAGAAATCCGACCCTTTATAGCTATTATGTCACATATGAGTTCTATAGAAATGAATTATTTCCAAACTTCTCTATTTTTTTTAATTTGAAATTCTATGTTGATACTTCTTCAGAGAATTTAAGATAAATGATAGTTTTGTAATTCATTTGGTATATTTTTATTTATTGAAGTTTATAAGCATGATTGAATTTGAAAAAATAGCCATACTTTATAAAATCTAATGCTAATTATGCTCAATGATTTTCTGAATAGTCAAATCACTTTTAAAGCTTATAAAGCATATAATTATTTATCATTTTAATTGATTTTGATGTTGACTGATATAAAACATACTTTGTTTCCTACAAATTTTGGAGGAAAAAAATACACTACCTTTCAGAATTTATCCTTTATAACTGTGTTAACCATTAGCCACATATAGATATTTATACTTACATTTAAACTAATTGAAATAAAATAAGTGCAACTTCTTAGTAACTAACACTACCCACACTTCAACTGCTCGATAGCTCATGTGACTAGTGGCTGAAACATTGGGCATTACAGATATCAAACATTTTGTCATCACAGAAAGTTCTATTAATGTTATAGATAAAGTAATTTATCTATTTATTTTTGGATTCTTTGTAATTTAGAAACTAATTCAAGATCTTTAACATTATTTTATTTATTTATAGAATTTGAGATCTTATGGTGATGTAAGGTAATCTCAAAAAGTCATGTAAGATTTTCCGACTTGTCTAAAACTTTGTTAATTTTTTTTATTCTCACCTGAGGACATGCTTATTAATTTTATTTTTTTTATAATTTATTTTATTGATTCTAGAGAGAGGGGAAGAGAAGGAGGAAAAGAGAGAGGGAAACATCAATGCAAGAGAAAAGAGAAACATTGATAGGTTGCCTCTTGTATGTGACCCAATGGGGGACCAAACAGACAGGGAATTGAACCCACGATCAACCAGCTGAGCTACGTTGTCTAGTCTCATGCTTGTTGACTTTAGACGGAAGGAAAGGAAAGGAGAGCGAGAGAGAGAGAAATATCAATATGAGAGCAAAATGATTGGTTGTCTGGTTGCCTCTCCTGTGTGTCCATTCCAGGTACTGATCCCACAGCCCAGGCACGTGACTGACAGGGAATGAAACCTGTGACTTTTCAGTTACAAACTGATACTCCAACCAACTGAGCCACACCAGCCAGTGCTAAAAATTTTTAATATTGATTATATCATTTTAACAGAGAAGAAACTTTTGAATTTGATGGGTGTTAAATTTATAAGGTATAATTTATCATATTGCTTAATTCAGTATCTTAATTCTTGTAGAATCTGCAAAAACAATTCAAGTGGGCAGAAAGACTACAAATCTGTCTTGTTTTTATAATTTTTTTCCTTTAAGTTCAACAATCATCAGGCTTCTACAGTTAAATACATAATAAACATTAATTAATTTATAATTAATATCTGTTGAGTAAATTAGAGCAAATATAAAGATAAAAACAAATTATTCACATTTTGTGATTTTTATAATAGTGAGTTATCAGTTTTGCTCTAGATATTAATGGATAAGTAAAGAACTAATACATACAATATATTTAAACATGTATATTTTATGCATATGTGCATGTATGTTTTCTAATACCATTTCACCAGTTTATTCTGTGAGACCTGGAAAAGTTTATCTCTCTAAACCTCATTTTTCATACCAATAAATGAAAAACTGTCATCTTCCCAGATTAATGAAATAATGCCTTTAAAATACTTAGCACAGTATAAATAATGTTTAGTAAATGCTACATATTATTATTATTATTAATTTCTTTAAATTTTTTTTGTTTTTACTTTTAGAGAGAAGGGAAGGGAGGGAAAAAGACAGGGAGAGAAACATCAATGTGTGGTTGACTCTCACGTGCCAACCACGGGGGGCCTGGCCTGCAACCCAGGCGTGTGCCCTGACTTGGATCAAACCAGTGACCCTTTGGTTCACAGGCCAACACTTAATCCAATGAGCCACACCAGCCAGGGCTTATTATTCATTTCAATAGTAATTGTATTAATTATCACAAATGTTCACAAATAAATCATAGTACACTATAATATTATGAACATTTTATAGTATGGAAGTACAAATTAGGCAAATATCCTGGGTTTTAACTTTTTTTGTATACATAAACTAGACATAAATGTACATCTATAGATTGATGTATATGCCATAGTTAGTTACAAAATATTTACTAATATGTCATCAATATTAATATTATTAGAGCTTCTAGAGTGATGAAATACCATTCACTTCCGCATACTCTATAGAAAAACTAAGTTAGTTGATAACCAAAACTCAGTCAACAAACATGTTTCATTTATCCAGTTTACTTTTTGTTCTTGTCTTCTTTCTTTAAATATATCTCTGCTCCCTAAATTATTCTTTCCCCTTCCATATGGTTAAAACAGTATGCATTTTACTTACATTTTGCACTATAAATAAATTGTATATATTCATATTTAGTCATTCAAATTATGTGGCATTTAGTACAGTGTGTGCTTATAATATATGGTTAATAAATATTTTGAATGGGTAAACTTATTAATGAGGGTAATATATTAATTATTGCTCTATAAAAACCAGCACAAAATTAAGTAACTTAAAACAACCATTTATTATTGGTCATGAGTTTATGGGTCATCGGGTTCTTTATGAAATCTGTGAGCAGTTGGCAGTTGGGTGGGTAGATTTGTTACTTTTGGCTGAATTGACATATCTTGGTCTTTGACTAGACCATGTAACTTACTCTTCTTTGGATACAGGTGTCTCATGACCCAAGAGGTAAGCATTGGTTTGCACACATTGTGGTTAAATAGAGTGCTGAAAGAACAAGTGCTAAAATTGCCTTGGGGCTCAGGCTCAGAACTGGCCCAATATCACTTCTAAAGTCTTTGGAACCAAAATTTTTTTTAAAGTTGCACCTTCACAAGTCATGATAATAGTTCATTAATAGACCTGAATGATGTGGCTCAGGGGGTTGAGTGTCATATCCACAAATGGAAAGGTCACCAGTCTGATTCCTGGTCAGAGCACATGCCTGGGTTTCAGGCCAGGTCCCTGGCTGGGGCATGTGAGAGGAAATTGATCAAAATCTATCATAGGCTAATCCATTCTTCTCTGCCTTGCACTTGCTCTAGGAAGATGACTTTATAGATATGTATACTATCTTATAACCACAAACAAATAACTCACAACAGATACAAAAAAATTAGGAGAAAACTCAAACATAACACCAAATAAAAACATCAAATGACAAATGAGGAGATCAAGAGAAGAAAATAACAGAGAATATCTAAAAATAAATAAATAAATAAAAACAAAATATATAATTAACAAAACATCAGTAAGTACATATCTGCCAATAATTACTTTCAATGTAAATGGACTAAATGTTCTAATCAAAAGACATAAGATTGAGTAAAAATTTTTAACATTTTTAATTGTTTTTTTCACTATTTATCCTCCTTATATCTCCTCTCTCCTGCAATCACCACACTGTTGTCCATGTCCGTGAGTCTTTTTTACTTTTTGCTCAGTCCCTTCACCCTCTAACCCCAGGTGCTGTCATCCTGCTCTCTATCTATGAGTCTGTCTCTATTTTGCTTGTTAGTTCAGTTTTTTCATTAAATTCCACATATGAGTGAAGTCATATGGTATCGCTCTTTCTCTGACTGGTTTATTTCACTTAGCATAATGTTCTCTAGGTCTATCCATGCTGTCACAAAGGGTAAAATTTTCTCCTTTTTACAGCCAAGTAGTATTCCATTGTGTAAATATCATATAACTGCTTTATCCACTCATCTACTGATGGACACGGGGGCTGCTTTCTTATCTTGGTGATTTTAAATAATGCTGCAATGAACATAGGGGTCCTTATGTTCTTTTGAATTAGTGTTTTGTGTTTCTTCAGATAAATTTCCAGACATGGAAACACTGGATTATAAGGCAGTTCCATGTTTAATTTTTTTAGTTGTCTCCATACTGCTTTCCACAGTGGCTGCACTGACCTGCATTCTCACCAACAGTACAAAAGGGTTTCCCTTTCTGCATATCCTTGGCAGAAATTGTTATTTATTGATTTATGGGTGATAGCCATTCTGACAGGTGTGAGATGATATTGCATTTTGTTTCTAATTAGCATTTCTTTGATGATTAGTGATGTTGAATATATTTTCATAGGTTTATTGGACATGTGTATATACTCTTTGAAGAAGTGTCTATTTAGGTTTTGTGTCCATTTTTTAAAATTGGGTTGGGTTTTTTTGTGTTGAGTTTTATAATATTTTAATAAATTTTTGATATTAACCCTTTATTTGATGAATTAGAAAATATGTTCTCCCATTCAGTGGGATGTCTTTTTATTTGGTTGATAGTTTCCTTTGCAGTGCAAAAACTTTTTAGTTTGGTGGAATCCTGTTGTTTATTTTTCCTTTTTCTCCCTTACCTGAGGAGATATATCAGAAAAAAAAAATTGATACAAGCAATGTCCAAGAATTTACTGCCTATGCTTTCTTCTAGGATTTTTATGGTTTCAGGTCTCACATTTAAGTCTTTAGTCCATTGTGAATTTATTCTTATGTGTGCCATAAGAAAGTGGTCTAGTTTCATTTTTATGCATGTATCTGTACAATTATCTCAACATCATTCATTGAATAAAGTATCTTTATACCTTCATACAATATGTGACTTCTTCCTCTGTCAAATATTAATTGACTGTAAAAGTGTGTGCTTATTTCTGGGTTCTCTATTTGTTCCATTGATCTATGTGTCTGTTTTTATGCTAGGACCATGCTGTTTTGATTACTATGGCCTTATTGTATAGTTTGATATTAGATAGTGTGATTTCTTCAACTTTGTTCTTCTTTCTCAAGATCATTGTTGCATTTGGAGCCATTTGTGGTTCAGTATAAATTTTTGAAATATTTGGTCTAGTTCTGTGAATTACGTTATTGTTATCTTGATAGGAATTGCATTGAATCTATAGATTGCTTTGGGTAGCATGGACATTTTAATGATATTAATTCTTCCTCTCTGTGAACATGGTATGTGCTTCCACTTCTTTGTATCTTATTCAATTTCCTCCTCAGTGTCATAATTTTCCTTAAACAGGTGTTTTACATAGTAGGTTATTTTTATTCCTAAGTATAGAAAAATTCTATAGAACAAAAGAATAAAATATTCTTTTTGAAGCAATTGTGAATGCGATTGTTTTCTTAATTCCTCATTCTGATAGTTCATTATTGGAGCATATATATATGTATGTATATATACATATATGTGATTTCTGGATATTAGTTTTGCATGCTGCTATTTTACTGAATTAATTTATCAGTTCTAGTAGTTTCTTGGTGGAATCTTGGGCATTCTCTATGTACAGTATCATGTCAAACAAAGATAGTTTTACTTATTTTTTGCATAGATTAAAAAAAATGACACTGCCAGCCTGAGATTAACTTCAGATCTAAAGATATAAACAGACTAAAAGTGAAAGGGTAGAAAAGACGCTCCTGAAAATGGAAATCAAAAGAAAGTTGGGATAGCAGTACTCATATCAGATAAATAGACTTTAAGACAAAGACTGTAACAAAAGATAAAGGTATTACATAATGATGAAGGACTCAATCCAAGATGATATACCAGTCAGCCATATTTATTCATTCAGCATAAGAGCATCTAAATATTTAAAGCAAATATTAACAGACATAAAGGGTAAAATTGACTGTATTAAAAATATAGCAGGGGACTTTAATTCCACACTAACATCAATGAATATATCATCCAGTAGGAAATCAATAAGGAAACACTAACCTTAAAAGTTACATTATACCAGAATAAATTAATAGATATATACAGAACATCATTTAAAAAAACAAAATGAACATTCTTTTCAAGTACACATGGAACATTAACCATTGTAGATTATAAGTTAGACCACAAAACTAGTCTCAGTAAATTCAAGAAGTCATAACAAGTATCTGATCTAACCACAAAGGTATGACACTAGAAATAATTACAAGAAGAAAACTGAAGAAACACAAGTACATGGTGAATAAGCAACCTTGTGCTAAATGATAAATGAGTCAATGAAAATATTGAACAGGAAACAAAAAATACCTTTAGATAAATGAAAATAGACACAAAATTTCCATAAGCAGTTCTAAGTGGGAAATTCATAGTGATACAGGCCTACCTCAAGAAGCAAAAACAAAAAAAAATTCAAATAAATAATCTAAGTTGACATCTACAAAACTAAAAAAGAACAAAGTCTAAAGTTAGTGGAAGAAAGAAAATTATAAAAATCAAAGCATAAATAAATGAAGGAGAAACAAAAAAAGAAAAAGACAATAAAACTAAAAACTTTCTTTGAAAAGATAAATTGATAAAAGCTCTAGTCAGACTCATGAAGAAAAAAAATATTGCTTCAAT
This sequence comes from Tonatia bakeri, assembly GCA_004024845.1. Taxonomy (NCBI): domain Eukaryota; kingdom Metazoa; phylum Chordata; class Mammalia; order Chiroptera; family Phyllostomidae; genus Tonatia; species Tonatia bakeri. The sequence continues at coordinate 483,930 of PVIA01000255.1, read as the reverse complement.
AAAATCAGAAACAAAGGAGAGGTTATAAACAGCATCACAGAAATACAAAGGATCACAAAGGAATACCATGGACAATTAGGCAATAACAAATTAAAAAACTTAGAAATATATAAATAAATCCCTATAAACAACAATCTTCCAGAACTGAATCACGAAGAAATAAAAATAAAAATTCATCCTGAATAGACTAATTACAAGCAGTTATTTCCAATTAGTAAATAAAAGCAAAAAACAAAAGAATTCCCCAAATAACACACGTCCAAGACCAGATGATTTCACAAGTAAATTTTAACAAATGTTTAAAGATTTATACCACTGCTCTTACATTGGTACCAAAAAAACTGAAGTGAAGGAATGCTTCCAAACTCATTTGACAAGGCCAATATTACCTTCACACTAAAGGATATTTAAAAATTTAGTAGAAAATAACCTTGATGAACATAGATGCAAAAATCCTAAAAAAAAAAATTAGGCTACTGAAATCAGTAGTACATTAAAAGGATTATACATTAAGATCAAGTGGAATTTATATCAGGGATGCACGCAATGTTCAACATCAGAAAACTAACATGATATACCACATTAAAAAATGAAAGATAAAAATCATATGATCATCTTAATAAATGTAGAAAAAACATTTGAGAAAATTCAACAACTGTTGACCAGGATGTGGGGTAAAGGGAACCCTCATATTGTTGGAGAAAATGTAAACTGTTGCACTTTAGAATACAATATGGATATTCTGGAAATCCACTTCTGGCTATTTATCCAAAGAGAAGGAAACCACTAATTCAAAGATATCATGCACCTCTGTGTTCACTGCACCATTACTTACAATATCCAAGATATGGAAGAAACATAAGTGTCCATCTATAGATTAATGGATAATGAAGATGTGGAAATTTTATGCTAAATGAATTAAGTCAGACAGAGAAAAGTATTGTATGATTTTGGTTATATATGGAATCTAAAAAACAAAACAAATGAACAACACAAAAGCAGAAACAGACCCTAAGATAGAGGGAACAAACTACTGGTTAGCAAAAAGGGGAGATGTTAGGTGGTGGGAGATATAGGTGAAGGGGATTAAGAGGTACAAACTTCCAGGTATGAAATAGTCAAGGGAATGTAAGGTACAGCATAGGGAATACAGTCAATACTACTTTAGGAACTTTGTGTGGTGACAGATGGTAACTAGCCTTATCATGGGGGTCATTTCACAATGTTTTTCAATATTGAATTACTATGATATACTCCCGAAAATAACAGGTTATTTTATGTCAATTGTAAGTCAATTTACAAAGATATTTGCATACAGTTGTTTTATGATTAAGATTATTGCAAACAAAGGGAACCAAAGAACTAAAATTGTTAGAAGAAAATATATTTAAAAAAAATTCTAATATAAGTATTTCCTTTGCTTTCCAGTATTATTTACCTATTTAAGCCTTTATAAGTAAAATATAAAGGACATCATTTATTACAGTATCATATATAGAGTTATTTTGCTAATCTTATAGAATAACAACACATTGCATATGTTTACTAGATGCTCTTGGAAGATGATTTGAATTAAATGCAGTTCCTGTACCCTAGGAGAAATTTCTTTTTTTAATGTTAGGCACAATGTTTTTCCGTGTAATTTTTACCCAGTTATATTTTCTCTATTCTGAATTAATTACTGGCATCATTTTCCTTTATATGTATTGTATCCTTAGCATTTGAATACTAATATCTAGCTTCGTATTATTTTTACCTTGACATATATATTTTATATATTTATTTTTGGTTTTGATACTAGGTCTGTCCTCTGAAATACATGTACCCATATTATTGAGACCAGCTAAGTGTGCTTAGTTTTAGAAGCCTTGTTCACTGTATTATTATCACACTGCTAGGTAAAGACCAGTGACAGTCTGTTTTATTTCTTGAATTGTGCTGACATTGTTTTCTTTCTGAGACATTGTGCTTGTAGTTCATGACAAAACAAAACATGTTTCTTTCTTACCTTTTCATTTTAAATATATAGCATTTTGATATTTACTATATAAAACTGTATTTATAACTCCTCTAGTCAGAAGAAGAACTGATGTACAACAAAAAAAGAAACTTTGGCTTCTTTAATTATTATTTTAAATGTAAGTCCTTGAAAACCAACATATATTATATTACAGTGACTTAGTATATTAAAAAAATTAAACAACTGTAGGAACCATGATGTACACAAAGCCAAACACTGACTAATTTCAATTACAGAAGTATTTATAAAACCAAGAAAGGGTTTACAAAAAGCCTCTGGGTTACTATGTCAGTATGTAGAGTAACATAAGTCAAGATAAGTATTAGAAATAAAGTAAATTAAGATTATTGAAGTCAGTTTTTATTTTTTTCATTTTTCATTTTAGTCTTTATTATATTTTTTCCATTACCAGTTAGTCCCCTTATAACACCTTCAGTGTCAGTAATCATCGCACTGTTGTCCATGTCTATGATTTTTTTCCTTTTGCTCAATCCCTCCACCCCCTAGCTTACCACCCTACCAGCTATCACCTGCTCTCTATCTCAATAGACAGGTGGGATAATGATGAGCTACAACTTTTATGTCATAGGTATTTTAATACATGTTTTATATACATTACTAATTTTAAAAAGAGTCATTAATTTTTAAAAGAGTCATATCACAAAGCACTGATATGTCTACTTTTCAAGGTATAGAGACAAGACTTACATACCCTATTCGTGGTCACCTTAGCAAGAAAATACCTGAACCAAAGTTAAGAAGTATGAATTATTCTCTGAAGATCATTAATTAATATAATTATATATGGTAATATGCCTTAAATATATGTTTCCTAAGTGTCTCCCCAAAACATAACACATGCCAAATGCATGTCACACATGTCACTTTCACTAATTTCATTATATTCTTGGAATTAGTCAATTCCTGTCAACATAATGGAATATTCCCTTACAACTTGAATTCCATCCCAAACTTGTCTCAGTTTTTTAAAGAAAAATCAAGACTGTAGGTTCAATGACAACAGAAAATATTAATATAGCGAAGAATCCAGGGTATTAAATATCACTCTAAAAACACCTACCTCCCAAAATACTATATTCTTGCCACTCTCACATTTAGCAGTTTGGTGTTTTGTTACTTTAATATTTATTCATAATGCTTTTGTAGCTTATTTATGTTTAATCCTTCTGTTGAACCTATTACTCTAACTACCTCCTTTTTATTCTTCAACAAAATATTTTTATTGTCACTAATATCCAGACTAGAAGCCATACCAAAATGCATGTATGTCTCAGGAAGTAAACTGTAGTCTTCTTTAGTAACCTAGGTGGCTGAAAATATTTCACCTTTATTCACCAGAAGAGAAACAGTTGGAGCTTGCCATGCTGCACTGATCTCTAAGACAGACTAACCAATCTAATTCTATCTACACCTATTTACCTTGTCCAAGAGATCTGCTAATGAGGAATTCCAGTAACTCCTAGTTCTTGACACTGATCCCCAAAAGTGAGTTAATGAACCAATTTAAAGGGACATGCTTGACATTTGCAAATTAGTTTTACTTGCTTGTTGGGGCAGCTTTGTATTGCATTGAACTGATTGGTTTGTCATTAAACCATTCCTTCAGTAAGATTTTTATACTTTGGTAAACTTTAATAGACATCTTAACTGAGTAGGTGCATGTTATGATTTTATAAGTATTTTTTAAGGTCCTTGATGATTTATGAAACTGAGTTTAGAATTTAAAAAATTTTATTTTTTATCCTCCACAATAATATCGTGCAGTTTTGTTATAATGCCCATTCCCAGTTGAAAGTAGCACAGATTTTGCACAAAAGTGTGTACTGTCAGTAAATACAGATTGTTCAATACTTTCACCAAGGATGTACAGATGGGTGTTATGACTTAAATATTTGCCTCATAAGGGGGAAAAAAGGAGTCATATTCTAAAGTTTTTATTTAACAAAGATAATATGTTTGTTCATTAATATCTATTTGGAAAAGAGGAAAAAGCACCAAATCAGTTATTTTTGAAAGGTGTAATAGTTTTGTTTAATTACAACAGGTATATATTAATTTAAAAACTCTACAACATTTACCAAAGTATTCATTAACTTACATACAAAATATATTTGTGTACCCACTCTATTTTAAGCCCTAAGATAAACACTGAGAATCTAAATATAGAAGATAAAAGTATATCTCCTCTCATAGGATTTAAATTAGGGTGGAGAAGGTAGACTTATCAAAATAAACAGAATTTTACAAATTTTTACATTGACAAAATAAACCATGATGATGAAGAAAATTAATTAGATAAAGAAGAGCTTATTCTGTCTAATTAAAGTACTCTTTAATATTATCAAAAATACTGAAGCAAGGGACTATAGGACACAGTTCTGGGTTTGCCTAAGATGGAAAGTTGAAACTATACCCCACATAAAGGCAAGAAAAAAAAAGACTGGCCAAGATGGAGGCATAGGTAGATATGCTTTACTTCCTTGCACAACCAAAAGGACAACAACCAACTTAAAAACAAAAAGCAACAAGAACCGTCAGAAAATTGAATTGTATGGAAGCCCAACAACCAAGGAGTTAAAGAAACATTCATTCAGATAGGTAGGAGGGGCAGAGACTGGAAGATAGGGATGGGAGGGAAGACACATGACAAGGCAGTGGATGGCAGATTGGAGTATCCCATGTTTTTGTGTAGATAAGCTGGGGGGAACAACGGGGGAGCCAGACAAATCACACAACCCAGGGTTCCAATGCAGGGAAATAAAACCTCAAAACTTCTGGCTATAAAAATCTATGGGGGTTGCAGAAGTAGGTGAAACTCCCAGCCTCACAGGAGAGCACATTGGAAAGGCCCATGGGGTCCTAAAACATACACAAAACCACCCATCTGTGAATTAGCACTGAAAGGGCACAATCTGCTTGTGGGAAGTGAGGAAAGTGACTGAAAGCTGGGTGAGAGCCCAGCAAATAGCATTGGTCCTCTGTGACTCCTCCCCCACACATAGCACCACAACACAGTGAAGTGAATTGGCCCACCCTGGCAAGTGTCTAAGACTCAGTCCCTTACAATGTAACAGGTGTATCAAGTCAAAGAAATATGGCACAAATAAAAGAATGGATCAAAGCTCCAGAAAAAGAACTAAGTGACAAGGAGATAGACAACCTATCAGATAAAGAGTTCAAAACACTGGTAAGCAGGATGCTCACAAAAGTGAAATAAAGAAAAAATATACAAGGAACCAACAGTGAAGGGGAGGAGACCAGGATTCAAATCAATGATTTGGAACAAAAGGAAGAAATAAACACCTAACTAGAACAGATTGAAGGAATAAGAATTCAAAAAAATGCGGAGAGACTGAGGACCTCTAGGACAACATTACATGTTTCAAATCCAAATCAGAGGGGTGCCAGGAGAAGAGGAAGAGCAAGAAATTGAAATCTTAGTTGAGGAATATATATTATAAAGGAAAACTTCCCCAATCTGGTGAGAGAAATAGATATACAAGTCTAGGAAGCTCAGAGACTCCAAAAGAACTTGAATCCAAGGAGAAACACACCAAGGCACACTATAATTACCTTACCCAAATTAAAGATAAGGAAAAAGAATCTGAAAAGCAGCAAGAGAAAAGGATATAGTTACCTGCAAAGGAGTTCCCATAAGACTACCAGCTGATTTCTCAAAAGAAACCTTACAAGCAAGAAGGTGCTGACAAGAAATATTCAAAGTCATGAAAGGCAAGGACCTACACCCAAGATTATACAGAAAAGCTATCATTTAGAATAGAAAGGCAGATAAAGTGCTTCCCAAATAAGGTAAAGTTAAAGGAGTTCACCATCACCAAGACCTTATTATAAGAAATGATAAAGGGACTTATCTAAGAAAAAGAAGAAAATCAAAACTATGAACAATAGAATGACAACAAACTCACAATCATCAACAACTGAACCTAAAAAAAGCAACAACTAAACCAAACTAAGCAAACAACTAGAACAGGAACAGAATCACAGAAATGGAGATCACATGGAGGGTTATCAGTGGTGCAGGGAGGAAGAGAATGTGGGGAAAAGGTACAGGGAATAAGAAGCATAATTTGTAGGCATAAAATAGACAGGAGTAGGGTAAGAATAGTATAGACAATGGAGAAACCAAAGAACTTACATGTACGACCCATGGACATGAAATAAGGAGGGAGGATGCTGGAGGGTGGGGAGTGCAGGTTAGAGAGGGTAAACAGGAGAAAAAAATGGGATAACTGTAATAGCATAAGCATAATCAATAAAATATACTAAAAAAAAAGATACGCATTCAGTGAAAAGGTTAACTAGAGAAACTTGCCAATAAGGAAGACAATGTTGAAATAGTTCTCTTAACCTGAGTTCTAGGTAGAAAAAAACAAATGAACAAACAAACACCTTTACCCTGAAATTTTATAAGTGTAGCTCTAATCTCCTCTAGCGTTGAATTTCTCTGATTTTTACAATGTCTCTATAGTCTTAGAAGTTCCAAATTTTTAATTTAAAGTGATTTAAAGTTAATTTAAAGTAATTTAAAGATCCTCTTTGGTAGAATGTACCCTCAACACAGATAGACCCCATAAATTTTTCACAGATATGAACCAGTAATAAGCCATCAATGAGTCCACAATCTAAAATTAATGACAAAAAACACCATGAGTTACCTGACTACTTATGAAGTCAGCATAAATAACATATGAACAAATTAGGTCTGTAAATAATGAACAATTACTAATTAATAATTAATGACATATATATAAATATGTGTAAAATAGAATACTCAGGCAATAAACAAAGGAAAAGGGACAGACCAAAGAGAAAAACATAAAATTTCTAGTTTATCAATAAAATTCAAAAATCAATTTATGGATCTAACAACATATTAACAACCCAGCAATATAATTAATAATATTAAAATAAATTTAAATATATTCATCAAAATAATCACAGGTAAAGAAAAATCTCAAAGATAGATTAGGAGATAGTGAATAGAAGTAAAAGACTTAATTAGGGTTAAAAAAGAGAGACAGAGAGAAAGAGAGAGAGAGAATGATCAAAGTCATTATTTAAAATGACGGTAGCTAGAAATTATCTGGAAAGAATCAATGGGATTTTTAGATTTGGGAAGCACAAATCCCAAGCAGGAAGAATAAAAAATCCTCAGAGAGATAGGTGACAGATCATTTGAAGACTTGTAGGCCATGAGAAAATGTTTTCTAAATTGTGTGTAATCCCAGGCATTTACAGGTATAGTGATCTGATAGATGAGCACACACTTGTACATGTACACATATAAATTATTAAAGCTGCATGGTAGATAAAAGATTGTAGGATTACAATTGTACAAAAAGAGGAGATCAAATAGGATGCTACTATGTCATGTAAGGTAAAGTTAATTGTAGTCCTGTCTAGGGTAGTATTCCTGGAGATCAAGCTAAGTTATTACATGTTTATTTTTTAATATATTTATTTTTGCTAATAGGAGAATCTTGTAGGAAATGAATTTTAAAATGTCATTGGGCATCACAGGGAAGGTTAAATGAGAAATTAGAAACACAAATTAAATCATATGAGAAAAAATACAGTGCAGCCATGAAAATCATAGTTTTTAAAAAATGGATAAATGCTGCCCATGTGCTTCTCCTGGAATTTCTTTCAAACTCAAATACTTTCTTAATATCTGTTTCCCATGGATCTTGACATGTTCATTACCTGTCTAAGAGTCATGCTGATCTTTTCTGCCTCAGGCTTTCTTCCTTGATGTGAAAAATAAATAATGAATGTAATTATTTTCTGTCCATCCTTAGTTCAGGATCATTAAACTTAGACCTTCATTTCTAATAAGATTAAAAATAGATTGTCAAGTGAATCATAGCTCAAATAGAGTTCTTAAATATACAATAAAATACTACTGAAAATTTTGCAAGAATATAAGTAATATTTAATGTCACTTTGCCCTTTGATATGATAAAGACAATATGCTTTTCTATAAAATCCTAAATTGTCAATATTCTTTGTAAATATCATCTGCACTTATGTTCAAAGATCTTAAATTTTCTAGATGTCAATCATTTTAAATAAGTAATGCACACAGAATTCATGTTTAAAAACTATGCAAAATTCTGATGAGTATATTTTTGTTTGTTTAATATATATATCTATAATCCAATGTCATATAATTATTTCTATTTTGTTATAAACATTAAATCCAATGAAATTGACTATGTCTATATTGAGTATAACAGGTTATACCACTATGTGTTACACAATTTCAACAATATACTATAATAGTATGCAAATTATATCATTGATAATATCCATTTAGTACATCGATGTTCTAAGCACTGGCAGAAATCTACAAATTGTGGGAAATATTCATGTTCTGCAGCATTTGGCATATAATTAAATCACTCTAAGTCCCTCTAAGTCCTATAACGTCATCTCTCAGTTGATTTTATTTTTTTACTACTCCCCACCCTTTTAGACAACTCGTTCTTTGGAAATGATTTTAGAAGGATATAGATATAGATATTGAAATAGAGATATAGATATATATTAATATTTTATTTATAAAATATACTATATATTTAATATATAATATATTTAATATATAATGTATATTTATATATATTATATATCAGGTTATTTTTATGCCCTCATTTATCCTTTTATAAGTATTATTCCTTCAGAAGATACTTCTGGAGAATACTTGCTTAACTTTATCAAGATAGTCCAAACCTTGCCTTTGAATGTGCACTCCTGGATGCTTCTTCCCTGTCTCATCTCCACATCTGACATGATCACTTGTAAGTTTTGCTCTTTCACAAGGCATCACAATTTTTTGTGCCTTTAATTCTCTGTTATATAGAGGCTTCATTAAGTGTAGCAATTTTTCTCGGATTTGAGTTAACTCTTGGACACAAAATATGAATATAATATTTATTTAAATAAATTATTTTTCATAAAGTACTATATTAGTGATGATAGTGCATGTGTTTAAAATCATATCACACATCTTTGTTCACGGTAAAATTTTCCTAAGGAAGTATGTTTTTCAATAGGCTACTAAAATAACTGAAATGTGGTTTAGCATATGGGAATATTTTTATTGCAGAAAAAGTTATAAACTAATTTTGTGAAAAGATGTTCACTAATATTTTGTAGATTTCGCTATTTTGTGGTTTTATTTTATTAGAATTAATTTTTGAAAACTATGTTTCAGTTAATAATTTTGATAGAAGTTTCCTATCATTTATTTTGTTTAAATAACAACTTTAAAAAATTGAGGTAAAATTGATATGAAACATTATATAACTTTCAGGAGTACAACGTTGTATGATTTTTATGTGTACATTATGATTCAATCTGTGTATTCACTATAGCATCCTTGCCACCAAAGTCTAGTTTCTCAGAAAAATAACAAAGCTGGAGTTATCATATTCCTTGATTTCAAAATATTCTACAAAGCTATATAATCAAAACAGCATAGAAACGACAGACATAGGCAGAAAAACAGACATACAAACTATGCGAACAGACTTGAGAGCACAGATATAGACCCGAAAATCATGGACAATTTATTTACAACAAAGGAGTCAAAAACATACCATAGAGAAAGAAGTCTTTTAATAAATGGTGTTGGGAAGGCTACTTGTTTTATAACTTCAAATGTAGAAATTCAGTCATATTCTACAATCAGAGAAAGTACATTAAAAATAAGAGTGGGACCCTTATCCTTGCGGTCAGGGATTGGATCTTGGTGCAAATCTGGATTGATCGTATGGGAAGCAAACACATAGGAAGTTACCGGTCTGCCAAGGATATCAGTTACAAATGATTTCAGCTGCAAATAAAGTGTAATCTAACAGCACCTTAAATGGGAAGGTGTCATTTTCTTTGCGTGAAGAAAACCCATATAGATGATTGCTGATGCTCTCCCAGCTCTCAGTCACACCAGTGCTTGGGAAAACGTATGTCGAATTTGTGGGGGCTTTTCTTAATGGCTGCAAGGTGGCCTCAGTCTTTGGCATCACCTCTCCAATTGAACAGGAGGAAGGCATACTTTTTCCATTTTAGTTAAAAAAATAAGCCTCTGACTCTTACAATGGACATATCTTATTAGATATTATATTTATAATATCTTATGAAATTAGCTAGGACTATATCACTTGGCTAATGTCAGTTCAAGGTGCCCTAGGGAAGGGAGGCAAGACAAGTATGTGGACAGTAGTCACTTGGGTAGTCAACCTACAGTGTCTGCAATAACAATCTCCTCTAAGATCTCATGAACTGACAGCTGCTATTTGAAAGATTGATTCTACTCTCTCACTTCTTTATTTAAAGTATTTACATCACAGTTTCCACAATTATCCTATTAATATGATACCTTTAATAAGAAAAAAATAAAGTTAACTCATAAAAATTGTTGTCTATGTCTTGAAAGGTACTAAAAGGCTCATTCACTTTTTTCTCTCTCACTCTTCCATGAATGTGCATTTTTCCCTATTTGCTTATTTACTCCTTTGCACATTATGTAAGAAAATGATGCGGATTGGTTTAGTGATAAAGAGAAAAAGGAAACAAGTCCCTTTTTATCATTTTACTTTCTTCAGTTTAAATGGTGAATTGACAAAATTGTACATATTTAAAATGTACAGCTTAGCTCAGACTGGTTTGGCTCAGTGGATTGAGTGTCAGACTGTGAACCAAAAGGTCTCTGGGTTGATTTCCAGTCAGGGCACATGACTGGGTTGTGGACCAAGTACCCAGCTGGGGGGGTGCATGAGAGGCAACCCCACATTGATGTTTCTCTCCCTCTCTTTCTCCTTCCCTTCTCCTTTCTCTAAAAATAAATAAATAAAGTATATTTTTAAAAAGGTTCCAAAATTATATACAGCTTGATGATTTAGGTATATTTTGTAAAATGATGACCACAGTCAGGTTAAGTAACACAACAATCACCTCACATAATTACTTTGATTGCTGTTTTGTAGTGAGAATGCTTAAGTTCTACTCTCTGAGCAAATTACAGTTTCACAAGACAGTATTTTTAATTGTGGTCAGTGTGATGTATGTTAAATTCTTGGAGCTTATTCATCTTATATCTGAAGGCTTGTACATCTTGATAGTATTTCCCTAGTAACCACTATTTAACTCTTCTCTTTGTAGGAGTTTAACATTTTCTTTTTAACATTCCACATATAAGTGAGATCATGTAATCTAATTTCACTTAGGAGAATGTCCTCTAGGGTCATTCATTTTGTTGCAAATGACAGGGTTTCCTTATTCCTCCTGTCTAAATAGTTCATTATATGTGTGTGTACATATATATGTAAATACATATCTACATATATATACCTATATGTATATATACATATATGTGTAAATCTTAATCTCTTAGCCATTCATTTGTTGACTGACAATTTGGCTGTTTCCATATTTTGGTTATTGTGAAACATTCTGGAATGAAGTGCAGTGAAGATGGGAATGTAGATTTCTCTTCAAGGTTCTGATCTTCTTTATTTCATATATATATCCAACCTGGGATTGCTGGATCACCTGGTAATTCTAGTTTTACTTTTTTTTTTGAACCTTCAAATCCAATTTAAATTTACCAATTTATATTTCCACTAACATGTTTCTTTATCTCCACATCCTTACCAGTAGTTGTTGTCTGTTGTCTTTTTGAATAAAGCCCTCCTAACACGTGTGGGATGATATCTCATTGTGGTTTTGACTTGCATTTTCTGATGATTAGTGGTGTAGAGCACCTCTTCATGCAACTTTTGGCCATCTTTTCTTTTCAAAAATGTTTACTCAGAACCTTTGCCCATTTTTAAATTGGATTATTTGATATTTTGCTATAAATTATAAGTTCCTTATTTTTTATAATAATTTCTTATCAATATATGGTTTACAAATATTTTCTCCCATTCTATAGGTGACTCATTTTATTTCTGATGGTTTTCTTGCTGTGCTGAGGCTTTTTCATGTCCCGCTTGATTATTTTTCTTTTGTCACTCATGCTTTTGATGATATATATATATATTACCAATATATATATTACCAAGATCAATGTCAAGGATCTTTTTCTTTATTGTCTAAGTGTTTTTGCGGTTGCAGCATTATATTTAAGTCTTTAATACATTTTGATTTAATTTTTGTGAGTGGTCAAATTTTATTCTTTAGCATGTGGATATCTAGTTTTAAGAAAGAGACTATACTTTCCCTACTGAGTGTTCTTAGAGCCCTTGTCAGAGACTGGTTGAAAGTATATGTGTGGTTACATATTTTGGCTATCTATTTTCCTTTGCTCTATATGTTTGTTTTTATGTCAATATCATGTTGTTTTGATTACTATTGCTTTATAATATAATTTGAAATTAGAATGTGTGAGACTTCCAGCCTTATTCTTCTTAAGATTATTTTGGTTATGGGCTTCTCTGTGGTTTCATACAAATTTTAAGTTTTTTTATTTCTAAAAAAAAATACTTTGGTACAATAATTTTGTAGGAATTGCATGTAATCTGTATGTTGCTTCAGGCACCATGGACATCTTAACAATATTAATTTATGGGATTGAAACCTGATAATTGAGCAATTTTATTTCCTTCAGGTTTTAAAATCTCTTTAAAGATAATCATTATTGGGTAAATTGTGATTCTCTTAGAATTTTACTCCTCATTCCACTTTCCTTTAGCCAAGAGGTGCCTGTGGAGAAAGGAACAGCACCTCATATTTGCATGTGTGCTCTTGTTTTGATGTTTCCCAGGGTAGGAAACCATTAATTTTAAGTAGAAGATTCAGGAAATAAAAGCACAGTTACTAGATCTAGAACACTTAAATAAGCATAGAATGGTAAAGCTGGAACACTTAAATGAGCATAGAATGGTAAAGATGCACATTCGAGGTAAAGAAGAAAGCAGAAAAATAGTTGAGGATGACTCTGTATTGTGGTCTAGCAGAGAATCAGAATTTAGGAATGGCAGTGGTCAGCCTGAATTATATATTGTAGTATCAAGCTATGGACATACAGTGGGGTTCATGGTTATCTAAGATACATATAAAAATAGAACCAGAGGCATAGAATAATGGAATAGACTGACACTGTAAAAGGAGGGGGGTGAGGTGGGGACTGGTTGAAAGAAGGTGAAGGAATTAGTTAAAGAAGATATATTTGAAGGATCTATGGACATGGACAATGGTGAGGGTGCTGATTATGGAAGTAGGGTGAGGGTTAGGTGGAGGGGGGCAAGGGAGGAAAACATGGGACAACTGCAACAGCATAAACAATAAAACATTGAAAATTTAAAAGGAGAGAAAATTAGATACTATAACATTCATATTTTTCCATTTACCTTTAAATTATCACCATTCCTCCTCATTATTATTACTAAGTGAAGCAGATTTTGTAGTATCTTCTATTACTATAAAAAGTGGGAGGAGCTAAGCTTTTTGTGTTTGTTTGTTTGTTTTAGTTCTGATCCCCTCAATTTGTGTAGCATGTACAAGTTTTTCCTACACCCAATCTACTCTTTGGCCTTACTACTTGAAACACTTGCTTCCTCATTTCTAACTCACCTAGGAAGCTGTGCTCCTAAGGGAATAAACCTACAGAAATAGAAATGCTGGGAGTGAGGTAAGACTTGCTTCCACACTAATTTGAACTTGACCAAATTAGCTGTTCTTGACAGCTCTCAGCTGTTCGCCTGAGAGTTGTCTTATATTTCCAAGGATGATAAAAAGATTTCAAATGACATGTTAGACTATCCATGGGGGCTGTTAAAAACTTAAGGTTAAAAATGTTATTTAAATGGATCCAGTCCTCTGGGAAACTTCCTTGAACTTGATAGGCTACCAATGTCTCTCAAAATCCCCGAAATTTTAGGTTAATAGATATTATAATACATAATAAGGAACTAACTCTAACTCCATATCTTTGCTACAAGAGCACTTTAGTAGTTCCTGAAAATACTAAAAAATGTATAAAAACAAGTAATTTCACAGTAATTCTTGATCCATTTGTTCAAGCAAATAAAATGTTGTTATGTTGTTTTAAGATAATATAACATTTACCTTATATCACAATACCAAATGATTTAAGCTAAACTCTCTAAAACAAAAATGTGATACTTCTCTTGAACTATGTAAAAATAAACCATGTTCTAAGAACTTGCAAATCTTAAAAAGCTATAATATTTTCATAATCTTCTAGCCTAGCATGTCTATTAAGACTGGTTATACTGTTTCCTGAAATCAGAATATGTTAAAGAGATATCTTTAGAAGATGAGGTGGTTCTGGTGAAGATGGAGGCATAGGTGGATACTCTTCACTTCCTCACACAATCAAAAGAAAGATAGCAACCACTTTAAAGACAAAAAACAACTAGAACTGCCAGAAAATCAAACTACATGGAAGTCTGACAACGAAGGAGTTAAAGAAGTAGCGTTCATCCAGAATGGTAGGAGAGGTAGAGACAGGCTGCTAGTTTGGAGACAGCAAGCCAGCAGCTGATAGACTATGATATCCCACATTCATGTGAGGATAAGCCAGGAGGGACAACTGGGGATTCAGACAAACCGTGCAACCCAGGGTTCTAGCATGGGGAAATAAAACCTCAAAACCTCTGGGTCTAAAAATCTGTGGGGATTGCAGCAGTGGGAGAAACTCCCAGTCTCACAGCAGAGTTCACTGGAGAGACCCTGTGGGGTCCTAGAACATACAAAGCCTACCCACCTGAGAATAAGCACCTGAAAGGGCAGAGTCTGCTTGTGGGAAGTGAGAGAAGTGACTGAAAGCTGGATGAGAGCCAAGCAAGCTAGCAAGCGAAATTGATCACTCTTGAACCCCTCCCCCACATACAGCACCACAACACAGTGAAGTGGGTTGCCCTGTCTTGGTAAGTATCTAAGGCTCTGCCCCTCACAACACATTTCTTTGAAACAAAGAAATATGGTCCAAATTAAAGAGCAGATCAAAACTTCAGAAAAAGAACTAAGCAACAAGGAGATAGACAACCTGTCAGTTGCAGGGTTCAAAACACTGGTAATCAGGATGGTCATAGAAGTGGTGGAGTATGGTTGCAAAATGAAGGAACAAATGAAGGGTATACATAGTAAAATAAAGGAAAATATGCAGGGACCCAACAGTGAAAGGAAGGAAACTGGTACTCACATCAACAATTTGGAACAAAAGGAAGAAATAAATATTCTACTGGAATAGAATGAAGAAACAAGAATTCAAAAAATTGTGGAGTAGCTTCAGAAATTCTGGGACAACTTTAAACATTCCAACATCTGAATCATAGGGGTGCTAGAAGGAGAAGAAGGAGAGCAAGAAACTGAAAACTTATTTGAACAAATAATGAAGGAGAGCTTCCCCAGTCTGGTGAAATAACTAGACATGCAAGTCCAGGAAGCTCAGAGAGTTCAAAAGAAGTTAGATCCAAGGAGAAACACACCAAGGCACACCATAATTACCTTACCCAAATTAAAGGTAAGGAGAGAATCTGAAAAGCAGCAAGAGAAAAGGATATAGTTACCTGCAAAGGAGTTCCCGTAAGACTATCAGCTGATTTCTCAAAAGAAACCTTACAGGCAAGAAGGGGCTGGAAAGAAGTATTCAAAGTCATGAAAGGCAAGGACCTACACCCAAGATTATACAGAAAAGCTATCATTTAGAATAGAAAGGCAGATAAAGTGCTTCCCAAATAAGGTAAAGTTAAAGGAGTTCACCATCACCAAGACCTTATTATAAGAAATGATAAAGGGACTTATCTAAGAAAAAGAAGAAAATCAAAACTATGAACAATAAAATGACAACAAACTCACACCTATCAACAACTGAGCTTAAAAAAAGAGAGAAAAACAAAAATAAACTAAGGAAACAACTAGAACAGGAAGAAAATCACAGAAATGAAGATAACATGGAGGGTTATCAGTGGTGGCAGGGGAGAGGGAGAATGGGTGAAAGGTACAGAGAATTAGAAGCATAATTGGTAGGCATAAAATAGGCAGGTGGAGGTTAAGAATCATATAGGAAATGGAGAAGTCAAGGAACTTATATGTGTGACCTATGAATATGGACTAAGTTGTTGGGTGGGGCAGTGATGCTGGAGAGAGAGAGGGTACAGGATGGAGGAGGAGAGAGGGGGGAGAAAAATGGGACAACTGTAATAGCATAATCAATAAAATATACTTTAAAAAAGACATATTTTAATAATAATTTTAAAATATTGAAGGGTGTATGTTTGCATATGAGGAGAAGCATTAGGAAGACACAATAACTTTTAAATATTTAAAAGGCTCTTATTTGAGACAATGGTGTGATCATCTCTCTTTCATTGAAATCATTTAAAGTAGAAGCTATGTAAAAACTCAGGGTAGTATAAGCAGCACACTTCACATTTAGATAATTAAACTTATTGACATTTATATTTTATCCCATTTTATGCACTCAATTAGAGAATGCATTGCAGTTTTTAACAATAAAAGGCGATACATATATGTGTTTCTGAACTTTGAGCAGAAGAGACAGAGGTGTGGTTTTTAAGGAATATTTTGGGAAGTGTGAAAAAATTAGTGTAGCTTTATACAGGAAATATAGTACCTTCTAAGTTAAGTTCTATTTGTAAGTCTGACTCCTGTTACCCAAATACCCTTTCCTCTCATTATTCACAAAGACCAGCTTTACAGTTAAGCTGAGAAATAGCTGCCCTTAAAGCTATTGCTTATTCACATTTCCCTGTTCAATTAATTCCTTGCCACACTACAAGAGGATTATATGTGACTATGGAGGATCAGCACATTAAAACAGAGCTACACTCATATGGTGCAATATCTAGAATGACTCAGACAATTTTAATGGTTTTTTATGAAAGAATATCATCATGGTTCTCCATACTTTGAAAATATACACTCACTACAAACTAAGAGAAATAAAGCTTTGTAATATTATATCAGATTATTGTTCTTTTAATAAATATTTTAATACCACCAACTCAAATCTTTTTAACATCTGAAGTTACAATGAGCTGATAATAACATTAATTATAAATGTGAAGAAGGAGGAGGAGGAGGAAAGGGAAGCAGAGGAAAGGAAGATAGATGGAAAAAAGGGGAAGTAGAAGGAAAAAAGAAGGAGGAGGAGAAAAAACGTTTTTCCACTACTCTTCTCATTTAATTCTACATTCTCTAAGGTCTTTATCTTCTTTACTTTAGTATGTTTAGTGAGTTTTGTCAGCACTATGTTGCAGATGCCCATGCTTACATGGCAAAATGAACAGAAAAAATGTTTTCTTTGTATTTTTCCTTTCTGACATACAAACATAAGTGAAAGTGTATGTAAGCAAATGAGCCAAATGATTGTGGGTAATTAGCTGGTGGAATATATAAAAGCAAATTTTTTTGCTACATATAAGCAGAGTTTTTTTTTTTCTTTTTCCCAAATAATATGGAGCCAGACAATTATGACATTCCCTGAAATTTAGCCAATTCTAAGTCAAATCTGAGCATTTCTGCAAGAAGTTTTCTAGAATGTTCAAATGATTTTGTTGTTTTGAAAATTATGTAATTGTCATAATATTCATCTACTGATATTAAAAGAATGTAGTAATTTAATCTCTTTTAAATTATATCCTTTAGATTAGGCCTTTATCAGTGTTTGTTGTCATTTTGAACTCTTCAGTGAGGTAATTGATCTTACTGTTATTGTGTGTCAATTTCAAGATACATAATTTGCTTGACTATCATTTATCACACTTTATAATCACCATGGGTGATGACTACAGCTTTAATGTAGTTCTGTTTTTGATTAGTGGAATGTCATTTCCAAGTTTCATTATCTACAGAGGATAGAAGACTTGTGTCTCTATGCTTGTTAAATTTTATACTTTACATGAACACTAAATTCACTTCAAGGAGTCTATTTAAAACAACTTTCACTAAATCACCCTTGCTTAAATAAAATGAGCTGTTACTTTAAAAAATTACACATGCGATAATATGAATACTTCACTTGGGTGTTTAAAGTATTAATACATCTAGATCCCAATTTCACTAGTTGTCAAATGCAAAGTCAGAAAAAACAGTGTTTACCACTTGACCTCACCTGTAATCTCTAAAGCACAGAAATGTCTTCACTAGTATTTGGAGTTCTGTATTTGGCTCCCAGATCTTTATGGAGGCACCATAGAAGAGGAACATTTATAAAGTCAGATCTAGATGTACTCTTAGTTCTACCACTTACTATCATTTTTTCTTAGCAAACTTATGCATTTTTTCATTTTCACTTTCTCATCTGTATAATGAAGATAATGACATGAAGTCCTTAGAGTTGCTTTGAAGTGATAATATATGTGAAAACACCTAACATAATATTTCCTAATAGATTCAGTTTAAGTCTCTTCCTTCATCTACAATTGTATCAAGCTATTTTCCCCACTTTTGGTGATCCATTAGTGACTTTTGTCTTTATTTTGTATTGAAACTAATCAGGATGAACTTGGAGTGGATTATTTGGTTAGGAAAGAAGTAGTCTCCCTTTGTCTCTTTACTCTGTTAATATGTATGGGATACATGCACATATTACATATTGTGACATTCTCAGAGCTTTGCAGAAGGAAGATTACATTACTGGGAGATCAGGTGGCAGACATAGCTAGTTACCTACCGAACCTGCCATAGCTAGTTACCTAGTTTCCCTCTTCTTCCTCTCTGACAAGCATTGATTCATTTGGATAAGCACTCTTATGCTCAACTAAAACTATTTGTTTTTCCTAAACTTTTTATTTGGAACTTTTTAAATTTTATTGACTCTTCCTATTTAATTAGTCTTCTGCAAATTATGGCCATTCTGTTTCAATTATCTATTATCTTTTTTTTAAATACTTCTTGTGCCTACTCAAACTTTTTTCGATACACAAAAACACTTCTCCCTCCTTTTAATATTTCAGAACCAATTTTATCTCTTGATATATATTATATGTATTCCCCAAATGCTCAAAGACATTTCTCAACAAGTTTCAATTATTGAAACAGATCTAACTTAAAATTTTACATGGTTATGAATGAATTGATGTCCAACTATAATTCAATGTTTTTCTATAGTTAGCTTTCACAAACTGTGATTTACTGTTATGAATGGTATAGTTTTTTTGTTATAATTTTCTTGCCTTGGCTTGGTTTCTAATGGTTTCTTTTTTGCAAGTTTGTGATTTCCTTGTGGAGCTACACAACTAAATGTATTTAAAGTATAGATGAATTTCTAATTACTGTTTTGATGGCCCTCTTTTCTTTATAATTTAATAGGGATAGTCTTCTACAGTTAGTAAAAATAAACTGGATATGTTTCTGTACTCTGCCACTAATTGATCTTCATATTTCAAACTAAAAACCCCATTTACTGGTTATCTATTGAGGGCTCGGCACCTTATTTAGTTTATTTAATCCTCACAAAATTCTAGGGAAACAGCGGTTACTGCCCTTGTTTTAAAGTTGAAGATAGAGACTTGTATAGTTTTGAAAACAGGTCTTATAAATATCAGAGAGTGCCTGTTTTTGTAAGTGGAAAGTAGGGGATCATCTTTACTTTTTGCTAAAGTTTCTGTGTATATGTGCCCAGAAAGTTGAAGCCCCAAGTGATTGGGTAAACAACAGTATCTCCAAAACAATTCAAGGTTACCATAAATATTCCATGAGTAGCCTCACGAAAGAGCTCTGGGGGTAACACAATAAAAATATGGAGGTGACATTTATTCTTAATTCCATTTTTATAACAGAAAGAGGCACAACATCATTCATATGGTGGGGGTGGAGATCAGGTAGGGAAAAAGTATAATCCTTTCTAGCTGCTGGATGTCTATTTTATGTAAAAGATAATGAAACTCCATTTCCAAAAATTTCACAAAATATTATCTCAACCAATGGAACTAAAAATACAGCTCCAACAAGTTTTCCAAAACTCTCTTCTATTATATAAAACCTTTTTTTTTATTTAAATGAGTGTTCAAGTACAGTTTTCTCCCCCTTACTCCCATTCAAGCCCTCCCACCCCCTCTCCCTACCTCCAACCCAATCAAGCCCTCCCAACCCACCTCCCTACCTCCCTCCCATTACCACCCTCCCCCTAGCTTTTATCCATGTGTCCTTTAACTTTGATCCTATAAACCCCTCCCCCTCTCCCCCGAAATCCCTCTTCTCTCTCCTCTGGTCAACAACTTGAATTATCATTAATAAAATGCTAACTTGGTAAAAGTTCTGTAACTTGAGTTTCATTAGTGTTCATTATACATTCAGTGTCTGATAATTTGAAATATTTTTATATGGTATTATTATCATAGCATAACTATTATTTACTTGGCATTCTACCAAATATTTTCTGTGGTATTAAGTGTGCCTTATAATACATACCTGCTGACTTGTATATACAGCCAAACACAGCTTTCTGTACAAATATGTAACTAATTCTTCACTATTGAATGTTATAAAAATGTGTCTGAAAACGTATTTCAATAATTTAACAAGAAGCACACTCATATAAAACTGTGATTATTTTATTAAAATTATGATATTTTCCAGTAAAAATATTTGGATAAATACATTTCTTATTAAAATTTTCTTCATTTATGCAATGAAGAGCTTAGAGATTTTCAAATATTTCTTTTTGCTAAATATTTATCAAATATGATATTTTCTGCAATAATGGTATATATTCAATATATATTTTTGTCAGAATAATGACATCTGTAAATTAACATATCATCTTAGTCTGTTTTTGCTGCCATTACAAAATATCCTCTCACACTATGGAGGCTGGGAAGTCCGAGACCAAGGTGGCGGTGACTTAGTTCCTAGTGAGAGCTCTCTCCCTGGCTTGCAGATACTCATCTTCTTGCTGTGTCCTCACAGGACCTTTCTTTGCAGTGGACATCTCCTTCTTTTCTCTATTTATAACACCATTAATTCTATTATGAGGGTTCCACCTCGTGATGTAATCTAGTTGTAATTAACTCTGAAAGGTCCCATCTTTAGCGACCATCATATTGGGGGCTAGGGCTTCACTTTAAGAATGTTGGGGTTGTGTGGGAACACTCAGTTTCTAACATATGCAGTTAAATAATTGCATTTAAAATATATCTCATACAAACTGATCTCTTCTAATTACCTTTGACCAAGTCTTCTTATAGATTGGTTAAAAATTATTTTCTGATTTTACTTCTCAAAAACTTACTCTCTGAACACATGGATCTTCAAATAATTTAAAATGTATAAATAAAATGATTCACTAAATATAGATGTCAAATTAAAAGCATGCAATTATATAAATTATAGCCACATGTTATATAATGTATAGCTACATACAGTATTTTAAAAGCTATTAGAAAAGTGAATATCTTCTCCAGTTCTTAATCCATAAAAAAGAGAAATTAGCTGTTCTATTTGAAAGTGCCTAAAACAGGAAACAGTTGCTTTGAATGTGATAAATGAGCAGGTGGCTAAGCAATGTGTTTTGACTGAGCATAGTGGATTCACACTGTGGCTAACAACGCCTTTTATTGATAATCTTCTACCATCTGTTCTGAAGATTTAATCATACAAAGAAAAAGGCAGGTGAGAAGAAAAATGCAAATAAGTGGCAATACTTAAATTCTGAATCATGCTGTGATTTTGCAAAGTAGATCAGTGCTACTGTTTATTTTAAAACCAGTACAATGTTTGAACCAGGGAAGCTAATGGTTAACTTTCGTTGCTGGTACATTTACTGATATGAACTGAAAGGTGCTTCCAGAAAAGTCAAACTCATGAAGTTAAAAGGTTGGTGGAAACCGTCCTCGCATAACTTAGCAGTTGTATAGAGCAGGTACTTTCAGTCTGGCAAAAAGAACAGAATAATTTACATGGTCATGAGCATCTTGATCCATGTAAGTAAACAGGAAAAGCAGTAACAGAAATAGAAAATTTATGAAAGTTTACAATGTTAAAAACAGAATTGCCACATTAACAGGTGCTTGTTGGGCAGAGCTCTTGAAATGTAATAATCAGTAAGTCAAGGTAAGGCTAAATCTGGAAAACAAAGGATGAGGGACTGACTTCCCAGGGAAACAAACAAACAAAAGAAATAGAGCACTTATGTGTAAGGAATTAAAGAAGAGGATTGAAGAAATGGCCTAGGGGAATGGAATAAAATGGAATTTGTGATAAGTAAAGAGATAAAGTACTTATCTAGAGCTAGGAGCAGGAATAGCAAAGTGTTTCAAGAGGTGCCAAATAGGTTGAAGTCCAAACAGAAAAAAATACTATCTATGATGATGATTATTAGGATAAGAAATATTGTTGTAGAGTCACAGTTCAATGCTGAACCTCAGCAAACATTTTATCCCCCACAAGGCAGTAAAACTATGGAGCAAAACTCAACCATTTCAGTATTCTGCAATTTGTGCAAGTCACAGAACTAAGTGAAAACTCTCTCCAAGAGAAACCATGGAATTCAGTAAGACAGTAGGCTCTATGATGTTTCAGACTGGAACTATTCTCACCCCTTCTCCCTCTCCCACTTATGGCACAGTAACCAAAACCTAGCAACCCTGTAGATGATGGAGGGATCTAACCACATTTATGTCTGCAAAAAGCCCTCTCCACGGAGCATAGTCAATATTTTTCCAAAGTTATATTTTCCTGGGAAATCCCTCATTCCAAAATGAGTAGTTATTTGGTTTGAGTTCAGCAGTGGTAAAAGAAATGTGCACCAAGGTCATTATTTAAAAAATAGCAAACTGCTGACAGTATCTTCACTGCCCATGGCTGCTTCAAGCTTGCTGGAGGGAACAGTAGCCCAGGTTTGGGAATGCCACCTGCCCTCAGAAACCAGCTCATCAGGGATGCCAAACCAAGAGCCATAGCCAGTGATGGTACCTCCCTCTGAACCCCCATTTATGGCATGGCAGAACCCAGAGGAGCCACTATTGTAGCCCCAGACCCTAGAGAATACCCACTCCATCAGGGAGGACTTATTTTTCTAGGCATGGCCAGTCAGTCACCTTGGGAGCCTGTCTATTATTAGCAGCTTGTTTCACATTAGCTATGGGGTATTCTGGCTGCTGCTCCAAGCTTCATGGAGTTTTCCACCATTTGTATCTACCAGGTAGAGGAGAGCTTTTCTTCATTGCAGGAGCAGCCCCTCCGATTGGTGTGGCGAATTGCACAGTTCCTGGGATTAAGGTCAGCACAGGGTTGAACATGGTCAGTTCCCTATGTGCTGGCCATACGGTATGTGCATTTGTGGTTTAGGATACGTGCCTTCGCAGTTGAACTGGCCGTCGGTAGAGGCATGCCAAGGTGAACTAGAAGAATCTCATGGTGCTGCTGCTGTTCTTCTCTGTCACGAAGCTGGTCATCCCTTCCTCATCCTCCTTGCTGGGCACCCATGTCGCATTCTGACACACCTAGATGTACCTAAACCCAGTGAGGACATACATGTCCATGACTATAGCAAGTCTTATTGAAAGTCCTCAAACACAGCCTGAACCCGAAGCACCTGCTGTTTCTGGAAGCTGAGCTCAAGATGGCCTCCAAGGACACTTTTCTAACATCTAGCCTGTCCAAGTGTTTGTTGATTCCCCTTATTCTGTTTCCAGGGGATTGGTCTACTCTTCAACAAACCAGCTCCATAGATTACTATCCCATCCCTTACAAACATGCACACACACATGCAGTCTGGCATGGAGACAGGAGCCTGTTCTTAGTGTCTGGAAAACATTCATCAGTGTTGCTGATTTGCTATAAATGAAATATTGATATTTGGCTGCCCCCCCAAATGTCTGATTTCAGTTTGTACGAACCATAGTTCATCTGGGAATTTAGAATGAATCACAGGGAAACAGACCACCACAGAAAATTTGAAAACCTCCAACATATTTCTGCATTTTCAAAAGGATCATACATGCTCAGAGCTGTATGTTTGCCCAGGAAATACCTGGGAAAGAAGGCACCGATCACTAACATGTGGCTGACTTTAGAGTTTATGAGCAAGCAAGAGGTTTAAACAAAGGGTGTCTTATAAAATCATGTCTCTCACAGAGTGGAAAACAGAAACACAAGGCATTTAAGGAAATCTTCTGACCCATCATTGGTTAACAATCCAAGTTATCCTGACTGAAGTATGGATTCTTTTTGAAATAAAACAAGATCTTAAAAAATTATGGCAGCAGAGAACTAAAGGGCTATACACAACAAGAAACAGGATTCACAGAATTATTTGAAGAAAGAGCTAAACAAATAAACAGTACAAATAAAAACAACAATGCCAATATTTTTATACAATAAAAATGTATTATAAATGTATTTATAAAATAAAATAATGTATTTTAATTGCTGTTGCAGTACAATTTTCTATCTTTTGACAATAATTTTTAAAAAGCCAAACACCCCTTCAACAAACCTTGAGAGGAGGAGGTGGAGGCATCTGATAGAGTCGTCGCACTATATCATCTAAAATGCCTTGTTTTCAGCAATGACAACAAAAATACAAGACATATGTAAAAAGGAGAACAGTTTGTCACATGCACAAGAAAAAATATGCAACCAGTTAAAAATGTTCCCGAAGAGGCACGGATTTTGGATTTACTAGACAAAAAACTTGAAATTGGCTGCCCTGACATGTAGCCCTCTTTGATTGCTCCTTCTCATGGGCCCTTCAAAATGATTTTTGAACTGAACTTCATGATAAACAACATTTTATTTTATTTATATTATAACTTTTTTTGAGGTACAATTGGTATGCAGAAAACTGCACATATTTAAGATGTATGACTTGATGCCTTTGGACATGCGCATACATACACTCATGGTGTCATCACCACAGTCTCCACAGCATTCATCACTCAGGAGTTTCTGGTAAACAACGTATTTATAGGTTTTGTTTATTTATTATTTTTAGACAGAGAGGAAGGGAGGGAGAGAAACATCAATGAGTGGTTGCCTCTTGGGTGTCCCCTACTGGGGACCTGGCCTGCAACCCAGGCATGTGCCCTGACTGGGAATCGAACTGGCGACCATTTGGTTTGCGCTGGCACTCAATCCACTGAGCCACACCAGTTGGAAGATTTTTTATATAATACTCTCCACTCTCAGAACACCCAAAGAATGCTGAAATATATAAAACTTATATATGAATGGTGATGGTAGTTCGGATGTGAAGAAAGTTAAAATTGCATAGATGGATAGTTCTTTTTTCTAGCAATGACATTTTAAAAGATATATATCTGTATATTTGATGCAAAATAAGTTGAGGATCATGGAATAGAGGAACAAAAAGTCATAATATATAGAAAACACACAGAAAATGAGAGAATAAATAGTATAGTATGAGTAATTATGTTAAATATAAATGGGTCAAATATTCCAATCAAAAAGCAGAGATTGACAAAATGGGTTTAAAAAGTCCAGCTATATGCTATTTACAAGAGACATATTTAGATCCAAAGTCAGAAGTGGATTGAAAAAAATGATGGAAAAAGATATACCAGAGATGTAATCAAAAGAGAGCTGGGGTGGCTATACTCATATCAGACTAAATAGGATAAAAGAAAACATTTGCTGGAGACAAAAGAGGGCATTAAAAATAAAAATAATGTCCATTTATCAGGGAGATAAGATGATTACAAACATTTTGCTTCTAACAACAGGATCCCAAAATATGTGAAGCAAAACTGTAACTGAAGGAAGAAATAAACAATTTAACAGCAATAATTAGAAACATTAAACTTCACTTTCAACGTCTAGGCAGAAGATTATTGAGAAAGTAAAGACGTGTACATACTATAAACCACTTAAACTAGACAGACACCTATAGTATATCCTCCAACAACTGAAAAAAATGCATTTTTTTCATCCATTTTTCTCAGATGTGCATGGAACAATCTCCTGCAGGGACTACAAATTAATCCACAAAATAGTCCTCAATAAACTGAAAAGGACTAGTGGTATATAAAGTATGATATCAAACAAAATGCTATTAAATAGAGATCAATATGAGAAAAATTAAGAAGTTGAAAAATATGTGGAAAATTGATAATATACTCCTAAAAACCCCTTTGGCACAGGGGAAATATAATGGTAATTAGAATACTTTAAAATAAATGAATAGAAATATGTATCAAAATTTATGAGAAGAAAATCATGAGTCTTCAGAAGGATATTTATAACTATTTGTCTATGTTTAAAACAAATATTAGTATTCAAATTTAAAGTATTATTACAATTCAATAATAATAACCCTTCCTTCTACCTTAAGAGACTAGAAAAAAAGAACAAACTAAATTTGAAGCAAGCAGAAGGAAACAGCAAATATTATACATGAAAAAATAATGAAATAGGTAAAATAAAACAATAAATTCAATGAAACCAAGTCAGGTCTTTAAAAGAGCATCAAAGTAGCCAAACCTTTACCTCGAATGATGAAAATAAAGAAAACTCAATAAAACCATGGCTTTACAGAAATAAAATGAGCAATTATAAGGGAATTTAACAATTGTATACCATTAAATTAGATACCTTAGAGGAAGGAATGGGGAATGACTGCTAAAACTGTTACAGAACACAGTGTGGGGGGTTTGAATGATATAAAAGACCCCCCCTTTTTCTCCAGGGGTTCCTCCCCACCTACGGGGTTCGTTTTGCCCGCCGCCTGAGGAAAGATGTCTCTTAATACTAGAAATCAGTGAAAAGAAAAGGAATTTATTATTTATTTGAAACAACACAAACTAAAGTTCCCCACAAATGCACACAGTCCTCCTGGCACCCTCCATGTGGCAAAAGGGAGCACTTCCAGTTCCTGACTAACCCAAGCCGCATGGTCCCAACCAAGACACCAAAGCAGTGTGGTCCTAAACAGACACGTGGTCCCAAAAAGAGAGATGCCCAATGGCTGCCATGTCTCCATTTAAATCCCAGCGCCAAGCTTCCTCTGCAGCCCCATTTCCTGCTCCTCTCACAACTGGCCACAGCTGCCAGCATTCTGGGCAGGTGTGACCCTGTGGTGTGGGGCCAATTATCTCCAAGCTCTTCTGGACCCTATTACAAATCCCTTTTTGGGGCTCCACTCTTGGCTGCACCCTGTTACAAAAGGTTAAGGGTCTCTTTTGGGAGCAGTGGAAATTCCCTAAAATTAGTTTTTGTTGGTAAACTTTGTGATAAAAATGGCTAAACGATACACTTTAAATGGGTGATTATTATGGTATGTGAAATATATCTCAATAATGATCAACAAACAAGTAATGATCCTTTACTTGAGAAATGTATAAAACAATAAAGGAAAGATTCTCTTCAGTGTTCAAAAGTTTCTGAAAATGAGATGGAACACCAGAGTGCATTATGATTTTCAAACAGAAATATTTATAGCCATGAAGCTAGGAAAGAATTTTCTTGTGAATGTGATAATTCATATAAATGTAAATTTTGTATTTAATGTTTACTATAGCATAGACTATACAATATTTAATTTATACTTGTAAATATAGGTATATAGCACAGCAGTTATCCCTATATGTACATACATATATGTTTACATAAGGATATATACAATATACCATATATATGTATGTGAATATATATACACAATTATGTAAGATATAATATATAAGCAGAGCTGTCAGGATGTTTCATAACCCTTAAGAAATAGAACACAAAATTACATAAAAAGAAATAGTTTTTAAATATTTTTCAATTATGCTAACTTTACAATAACAACTACTAATTTTTTCATCCAGTATAATCTATACTATGTACTGGCATTGTATGGATGTCATATGACACTGCACATCTCTTCAATG
Organism: Tonatia bakeri; assembly: GCA_004024845.1. Taxonomy (NCBI): domain Eukaryota; kingdom Metazoa; phylum Chordata; class Mammalia; order Chiroptera; family Phyllostomidae; genus Tonatia; species Tonatia bakeri. Next base: position 456,051 of record PVIA01000255.1, on the reverse strand, counting down.
CTTACTGATTTTATAAGAGAGTTAATGTTAAATGTTAAATTTTAAAATGTGTTACAATATATATTCATATTGAAATAGCCTGTATGTTCATAATTTTCATAAGAACTGAACTCATCTTTATTCATAAGATATGCTAAGTAGCTAGAGTTACAGTATAAAATACTAAAGTTAGAAAGAGAACACATGATTTGAAATAGTGGATCACTGTACAAATATTAATTAATATTACAAATTTGAAACACATTTATCTTCAAAGCAATTTAATGCAAATTAGAATAAATGATTTAATAGCAGCATAATTATATCAACCTTGTGACCAACCAAAGATAGGAAATGACACATGAGACTAAATTGGAGGAAAGAAATAGAAAGTCTTGACCCAAACTACCGTCTCCCGTTCAATTACATGCTACTCAATGTCAGCAGTGCTCTCCACTCTCGTAGCTAGAAAAGCCTTAGTCCTGTACTCCCTCCATTAATCTATGTTCGATGTGCTTCAGTAAAATTCATCAGCCCCAGTGATTACCATTTTGGGGTGAGGCACATCTCTTCACCGATTGTTTCAGAATTTCTTTCTACGAGTGATTTCAAGTCTGAGAATGACAACAAGGTGGATATATGTTAAGAACATTAATTAATCATTGTAATATTTTCTTTTGTTAAAATTATTCTCAGTCTTTAGTAACACCATGCTTTCTAATAAGCAGCAGGTGTGCATATCTACAAGTGGCTTAAAATCTCCCCTTCTCCAAAACACACCCTTTATCTATTCGCTGTCCCTTAGAAGTATCTTCCAGGTTAATGCCTGTATCAACACAAGAGACCTGAAGTCTTTTTCTTCATGTGCTTTGTACTGTGGAGATCACAACATATACAATTATTTTAAAGCTAAATGATAGCTGTTCTTGATCTGGGGGAAGAGATGAGGAGAGATAAGGCTGAGCCTAGGAAAATTGTGTTGTAAATTAACAGGACCGTGGAAGTGCCTGAACTTCCTTCACAGAGGGCCTCTCTCTGTCTTCCATAGCCCCGGGAATTCCATGCTTCTATCAAACATTATACATGCACTGGTCTTCCCTGCGAGTCTGCCTTGAACAGACCCATGTTGCAGAGTTACCTCTCATAACTGCTAAACACTCCCATCAAAAAACATCATCTTGGTACACTTTGTGTAAGGAAAATAATCTGATTAAAATAATTCATGTATAAATTAATTTGCCTCACTTCAGGAGTTGAGAATACAGAGAAGTTTACAGATTATAGCTTTAAATAAACAATTTAGTACTATATTCTGAAAACAATTAAAGAATTATTCTGTGAATAATTCATATTCTAGGTTAATTTTTCATCAATGTGATATATTAAAAATGTCCAACCTTTATGCCAATTATATATAGTCTTTTAACTAACTGAGAAAAACATTGTCTTTTCTGTCAAATGAAGTGGTTATTTTAAAATTCACATTACTATTACTAGTTGTCAGCAATGTTATTTTAGCTTTTCTAAATAGGAAATAGAAAATTGTGCAGTTTCTGTTTTTTGTTTCAGTTTTACATTTGACTGTTTATAAAAGAACTATGAGAAACAATTATTGAAAAACTAAAATTTCATGTAATTTCTACAATTTCTTAAATGTTAAAGTTCTATCCACAGCCACCACATTTTTATAAGAAATTATATATCATAAGTAATAGGGAAAAATATACTTTTGGTCTTTAAAGTATTAAGCAGCATAGTATTAAGCTTTGTGTTAATTGAAGTGTCAAAAATTGAATTTAATTGTCAGTCAGTCAATTTATTTAAAATACAAGTTATGGCACTTGTTATCTCTGGATGCTGGGAAATTTATTTACCAAATACGTTTTATTTTCCTCCTAAGTAGAATAATACTTACCCTTATTTTAAAGCCTTTACCCAAGGATATGTTTATTGATTTTAAAGAGAGAGGAAGGGAAGGAAGTAGAGAGAGAGAAACATTAATGTGAGAGAGAAACACAAATCAGTTGCCTCCTGTACACACCTTGACCAGGGATAAAACCTGAAACCTAGGTATGTGCCCTGACCAGGAATCGATCCCACAATTTTTTGATGTGCATGATGACACTAACCAACTGAGCCACCTGGACAGTGTATAATGCTTACTTTTTATGGTTGTCGTGCACCCACACAACAAATGAGGTAAAAGCTATATAAGCAAGGCAAATACATGAAGTATATGAATATAGGAAAATTAAAAGGTATATATGAGATATGGAAATTAAATGAAGAAAATAAAATATCTACCACAGTGCCCATTAATTGTGACATTCAATGAGTTATCATTGTTAGTGTAGACATTAGCTAGGAATATAAAGATATTTCCAAGTTACTATTCTACAGCATAAATTGTTGATGTGTACTTCTCTAACTTTTAGACATAAACTAAACTAAAACATTTAAACTATTTTTCTATAGTTAAAGTTATAATCATAAAATATAAAATATATAAAATTTACCATTTTAACCATTTTAAGTATACAGTTTAGTAATGTTAAGAACAAAATCCATAAACTTTTGAAAGTATTAAGGAATCACAAAATCTTGTTTCTGATTTTTTTTTAAATATTGTTTTCAGTACAGGGAAACATCCTCATGGGTATGGCTATAGTTTCCCATCCCCCATTGGTGTGACTACCTTCACACCTTCTGTCAGCATTCAAATTAGGGCTGAAAATAAAACAACATTACAGATTTATTATAATCACTAATAAAATACAAGGATAGCTAACATCAACTGTTATGTATTCATTTTTTTCTCAGTTTTAAAATAATATTCAGATAATATTTTCTTAGTACTTCATAAGACAAAGAAATGAAGAATAAATTAAGTGACTTAGGTAAGAATATAGTTACCTTGCACTTAAATCATTGCTCTAGAATTGAAGAGCAATGATTTTGAGACATATTCTTTCTAGAAATTTGCCATATTTTTTCTCAAATATATAAGTGTTCAAGAGAAAATGATGAGTTACTTTTCTTCTCATGGCAATTTTTCTCCTTTTCTTTTCATGGTGATTTCTCTTTTATTCTTTGGTAGTAATAAAATAAATTTTAGTGGGGGGTTTTTTGCTATTGTTTGTTATGTTTCTAATAAGACTTTTGTTATTTTTTTCATTTACTTAGGAATCTAAAAAGAGAAAAGGTGTTCTAAATATATATACTTTCTCTCTGAAAACATTCATCTTTATCTAACTACAGTACTGGGATAATTACATTATGCTTGTGGCATTTATCACAGATTCATCTGCCTATACTGAAATCAATTTAAGAGGCTTCTATTTGTTGGATCAGAGCTCCAATATCATTATTCAATCTGTGAGCTGCTCCCCATGAATCAATAAAAGGCTGAGAGGTCTTGACAAGCTATATTTTTTCTAATATTGATCTTGATGACCAAGCTGGTGCCCTAGAGTCTAACCATTGATTTTAAAAGGGAGGTCTGTCAAATTGGAGGCCAATTTTGTGCTATTAAACAGATCAAGTCTTGTAATTAAAGAAAATGTCAGGCTGTCATATTTTGCAAGAGGATCATGGGAATATTTCCACACAGTGTTCAAGCAAATTAGAAAGTATGCAGACCTGCTGGAGCCAAACACACCACACACAGCATAAGCTTATGCAAACACTAAATCAATGTTCAAATGGTATGTGATTCATTGGCTTTCTATTTTCCCAAGACTCAATGATTTAAGGAATAATTTATGATGCTTGGCTTTAATAACATGCACCACTGCATCAACTTAAAATGCATCAAACTGTTCTGAAATAAAGTAACATCCAAATGAAAAGCTAATTTACTGTCAGAATAATGGATAATATCCAAACTGTACTGTATAGCCTTTGCTTCCTTTCTGTTTCCTTTTAGTAGTAACTGTAAATCATAACTTTTTTCTCCTTTTATAACATATTTTCTTTCTTCTGTCCATTCAAGAAAAATTTATATTGAACCTACAAGTAAAGAACTGCTACAGAGCTCACATTTGAGTAGAAGAAACAAACTGATAAGCAAAAGAACATATTTGTTTTTTAATAGGTATAGGAAAAGTGTTTTTAAAAGGTAAAAAGTGAGTGCCTCACTTTAGAAATATTTAGGAAAGTTTTCATAAGCTACTATTGAGATAAATGTTAGTTTACAGTATATAATTTGAGGTTCTGGAATTTTACAAAGATATCATAAGATCTTATTTATGTTTCAAAATTGATTTCTGAGGCTAGGAATACTCTAAAATTGACTATAATAATAAGTATAGAGTTTTTTTTCAAGATGAGAAGAGATCTGGCACTTCAGCATAGTGTAGCTATAGATGAGATTTTTTTAATGAAAAAGAAAATATATGATACATAATAACACTTAAGATTTGGTGATTTACAAACTCTTGGATATACATTGCTTCATAAATTAGACATTGATATTACCTCATTTTATAGCAAAGTAACCATGGAGGAAAAAGGGGCAAAAAAGGAAGTCAAACTCAGGGTCCCTTTTGAGAACAGGTAGTTGAGAGGGTGGTTAATTATGCCAAAAACTGCAATTTTTGATACCAACAATACTTCAAATGTGGGACAGTCTTGACAAAGAAGGCAAAGACATACAATGAGGGTAAACATAGTCTGTTCAAAAACGAATTTAGACCACCTTCTTACACCACACACAAGAATAAACTCAATATGGAATAAAAGCTTAAATAAAAATCCTAGAAGAAAATGTAAGTAGTAAAATATTGGACATTTCTCATAACAACATCTTTTTCTGATATATCTCCTTGTGCAAGGGAAAATAAACAAATGGGACTACATCAAACTAAAATGTATTTGTACAGCATAGGAAACCACCAACAAAATGAAAAGAAAACCCACTGAATGTGAGCACATATTTGCTGATACATTTATTAAAGGGTTAATACCCAAAATTTACAAAGAAATTATAAAATTCAACAGCAAAAACCACAAACAACCCAATTTAAAAATGGGTAAAGGACCTGAATAAACACTTCTCCATAGAGGACATACAGATGACCAATAGACATATGAAAAGATGTTCAAAGTCACTTATTATCATTGAAATACAAATGAGAACCACAATGAGATATCACCTCACAGCTGTCAAAATGGCTATCATCAATAAACCAACAAGTGCTTGAGAGGATATGGGGAAAAGGGAACCCTCATGCACTATGCATGGGAATGCAGATTGGTGCAGCCACCGTGGAAAGCAGTATGGAGTTACCTCAAAAAATTAAAAATGAAACTGCTTTATGACCCAGCAACTCCACTTCTGAGAATTTATCTGAAGAAACCCAAAACACCAGTTCAAAAGAATATATGCACCCCTATGTTCATTGCAGCATTACTTATACTAGTCATGATTTGGAAGCAGCTGAAGTGGATAAAAAAGCTATGGCACATTTATACAACAGAATACTACTTGGCTATAAAAAAGGACATCTTACCCTTTGCAACATCATGGCTGAACATTATGTTAAATGATATAAGTCAGAGAATGATAAGTACCACATGATTTCACTATCTGTGGAATCTAATGAACAAAATGAACTAACAAGAAAACAGTGACAGACTCAAAGAGCAGGCTGACAACTGTTGTGGTGGGGAAGAGTTTGTTCTGGGGGTGAGGGTAAAGGAATTGAGCAAAAAAAGAAGGAAGAAGAAAAAAACTCATGGACACAGGCAATATTGTGGTGATTTCTAGGGGGAGTGGGGGTTGGAGGAGGTGGAGGAGGGTATACGTTGGATAAATTTTAATTGGTATTGGAAGCAGACTTGACCTGGGGTGGTGAACACAATATAGTGTACAGATGTGATATGGGATTGTGCCCCTGAAACATGTATAATTTAGGTTACCAGTGTCACTCCAATAAATTCAATAGAAAGCAAAATATATAGGGTTAAAATAGAAAAAATTCTTTAACTCAATTCTTGAACAGAATATTTTTCTGAGTTTTATAGTCAGCACTCTAAAATAGCCTTGAGGGACTCATTTTCTTTCTCTTGGCTCATGACACTTCATTTTTAAAATGAAGGAGATCAACCTGAAAAAATATTTTATTTTAGCTTCTCTTTATATGAAAATTACTTCTTTGTCCTATTTTCTAAATAGAAATACAGTTTGCAAATTTCTCTTCAGACTTGTATACCTCCTAAACCACTATGTGTGAAGGCATCACAACAGATGGCTGTTTTGTTGACTGTGGCTGCCTTTTAGCCAGGGGAGAAATTTGAAGAGGCCACCGATTCATTCTTTGACTGTGATCAGGACTTAGCATTTAAAGTGAAATACTGGAAACACAGTAGAGAAAATATATTTCGGTGAAATTTGAGTACATGCCTCATTTTACATTAATCAACAAACAAAACAAATTAAATCATACACAACAGTATTATTTAGTTCTAACAAATATATTATTTACGGCTTAAAAAACTGCAATGTAATGATGATGCTTGACAGTAAAAAAGATATAATATGATATTCCTGAGTTAAAGCCAACATACGTTGCTTTGAAAGATGATACTATCAGAGCTTTGTTTTCTGAGGTAAATTATAGACCCTCTATAAGACTTAGTTTCCTTATATATTAAAGATTATAATGATGAAAAATAGTGTTTTACACAGTGAATTAGCTTCAGGAAGAACTTTTTTCATACTATGCTTAATATTTTCTATTATGATATTGTTCCTCCTCATTCAGCAGAAAGCAGCAGGATATAACAAGGGCAGTTGAGAAAATGGTCTCTACTCAATCCACCTACATTAAAATTGTATGGTTTTAAAAAAATGTATCCTTTCTGCGTAGGATTATTGTGAGGCATACTTCAAATAGTTTAGGTGAGTTTCTGAGAAGACTCTACAGCATTTAGAAAATATTCAATAACTATTAGCCACCATTATTATATTCTCAAAGAAAGCTTATATGGTAAGCGGGGGGCAGGGGGAGAATTCAGAAAAAATAAGATAATTATTTCAAGTCTGTCAACTGTTAAATGGCAAAAAGCAACCTGAAGCATGGAGATGTGATTGCAAATCTTCCATAAAAATGAGAATGAGACAGGATTTTACTGAATAAAGTCATTCACTTTTCAGCTGAAATAAAAAGAGAGAGTGTGTGTGGTTTTATTTAATAAAGAGCAGAAGGAAGACAAAAAAGAGGAACACCCAGAACTATCTGTAATTATACCATACCCAACTTATACAGACCTCTGCCTTTCTCTTAGGTATCATCCCATTATCCATGATTTTTTTTCTCTAGGATACCAAGTTCAATGAATAGAAATCAAATATAAACCAAATAAGATTTAACTATTAGCATATAAGTGCACATTAGCAAAATAATTTCATAAATATAGTCATGATTCAGGAATAAAAGTAAACTATCTTGAAATACACAGATCATTGTGACCTATTTTCAGCCTGAATTATTTGAGCTTTGACCCAGATCTTCACTTCTTTACATGTAAAAGAAGTCTTACTCATTTTTTTTAATTTGAATCATTAATGTTTGTGACCCACACATCACCCAATAATTTATTGTAGACTCAAGACTTCTATAGAAGCTAAGAATGTATTAAGAATGTATTAACATTGAAATAGCAGAAAAAAATGTTACCTATTATATTAAATGAAAGGATGACATGATTTATTTAGACTTTGATGGGTATCCTTTCTGCTTAGGTGAATTAAATTTACTACAGAACATAGGCCTTGTGTGTGAAATAAAACATCTTACAGTGTGTACATTTTCAAGGAAGGATTGACTTACATGAAATTGACACTCAGTAATTTTGTAGTTCTTAATTATAAAGGCCATTTAACAAAGCCCATTTAAACTATTTCCATGATAATCAAAACAACTGAAAAGCAAAGATTTAATCTAATCATTTACAGCTGCAGTAGTAAATACTGTGTTTGCAAAAAAAGCTCCCTAATTTTATATCACTTGAACCTTAGTCATAGACCAGACTTTATTGGCTCAACAATGGATTTGTACATAGAAAGATGTTGAACGCTGAGCATATGCTGTGCTCCAAATCAAGAAGATTGGTACGGACTATCTTGCCCTTAGATATCTGAGGACTAGAGTTAGAAAGTAGATCTGAAGACAAATCAGCCCCAAAGGGTCAGAAGTATGTAATATGTGAAAGTCATTTGACCCTGTCTAAACAAATTTCAAGATTCACATAATCAAATATTTAACAAATTGAATACCAGTTTTGTAGATATCTACAACCTCTCAGTGGGATAACGTGAAAAATGAAGTATACATTTTCTGAACAATATGCATCTAATATTTAATCACCAAAAAACTTATTTATTGCTAGTCCAAGTGGAGCATATATACATGTATATGTTACAAAATATTTTTATTAACTGAAATACTTCAGCAATTCACAAGTGCTCCTCTAAAAATTTTTACAACTGCACAGATATAGTTTGATAGAGTGTACTATATGCAAACTTTGAATTGCTGTTTCATTCATTTCATGAATATGGATATGTCATACCATATATAGTTGGATTTACATCATTTAATTCCAAATAACTACTTTCACTGGTTCAGTGGTAACTGTTTATGAAGTCTAGTTTTACTTTTATAATCACATAGCAAGAAAGAATGTTTAACTCTGGGCAAAGAAAAGACAGAATTTATACTGGAGCAAGATTAGAAGGAAATTCATGCTGGAGGGAGAAATCTGAGTAATTGGCACATAGCCAGAGGTGTATATTGCTATAAAAAAAACCCTGGTACTTCTGCTGCTTTTAATTAATCACAGGGTGTGGAGGAGAGTAGAAGAAGGGGAAAGAGGGAGGAAAGGAGGGATGAGAGGACAAAGAAGGGGAGGAGGAGGAAGTATCCAAGTATAATTAAAATATCCATAATGCTTCTGAATGTGAATATATTAGGGAGTGAAGAGCATATAGTGGGAAGATGAAAGGAGAATTGATTCACAGTAGAGAGAATTTTTTGTATACCAAATAGTGAGGTTTTTTAAAAATTAGGGATTCCAATTCAGTAGCACTGGGGTGAACCTGAGAGTCTGCATTTGTAGTGGCCTCCCAGGTAGCGCTGACATTGCTGTTCTGCAGACAACACTTTGAGTAGTGAGGTAATAAAGGGTGGAGAAGGCATTGAGGTCTATTCCAGGCAGAGTGAAAAGTACACTTTACATCATGGAAGAATGAAAGCATTTGGTCTGGCAAGTAGCTCAGTTAATGAAGTTGGAAAAAAGTAGATTGTAAATAGCATCAGGCTAAAGGTCTGAACATTCGTTTTTGGCAAAGGGAAGCCTCTGTGTATAAGTGTGGCACTTCCTTATGTTTGTAAGGAAGCACACAGATTATAGTTTAAAGGAGCAGACAAATCAAGATGGTGAGAGGAAGAGGCACAAGAAAAACTGTTAGGAGTCTACTGCCATTGTTCAAGTGATGAAAGCACCAGGCTGAACGTTAGCACTGAGGATGGCAAAGAAGGTCCAGATTTGGGGACTATTTCTGAGTTCTAATCACAGAATATAGTAGATTATTAGATGGGAACAGTTGGGATAAACACATGTCAAGGAAAATGATGTTTTATATTTTGTTTTACTTTGCTTTTGTCAAGGAACTGCACAAATGAAAATCTGTAAGAAATATATGTAATATTTAAAAAGCAAAACATATAGGGGGTGTGAAAATAATGAGGTTAAGGGGCCTGTATGGAATTCATATGTGTGTTTTGATTAGACACGTACAGGTTTGGAAGACAAAACCTAGGAATAGGTTACTGATGTTGATAATTAGAGATGAGGAGGACTGTACTGATTGAACGCATACAGTAAGCCAGTCATGTTTCATAGCTATTTCTCTTAGTTAAAAGTCTGCTATAAACTTTGCAAAGCAGTTTTGATAGGGTGATACAAATAATGGAGAAGGAAATGAGTTTGTATACCTTGTGGGAATGTGTGGACATGTATATACAAATATGAAATGTGGTGTTGGGAAAGTAATGCCTGTGGTATTTGTCCTTTTAAATTGATGATAAAAATAGCATATGCTATTTTTTGTTTCTAGAGAAGTCATTCCTGTTTTTTAAGTTTGTGTTCTGGTTACAGATGTTCCCAGAAAAAGTATCCACAAGCTATCCACAGGCCAAAGACATATTTCTGTAGATGCTGACAAATAGGTTAGTAAATCATTATACCTAAGTTTAAAGCTGATAATAACTGCAAATCACAAAGCTATTGATGATGCCAAGCAGTTTGTCTGTATACACATCCCTAGAGGAAGGCATCTTTGCATCGCCCCTTAGTTATGCTGGCATTGTACCAAAATCAAATTAGAGAGGTCTAGGAAAGATAATATAATGAATTCTTTATACCTTTTAGTAGTAAATGTCTAGATATTCTTAAAGACTAAGAAATCACTTCAGGGATTAATAATTTCTACCTACATATGTTTAATTTTCTCTAATCAGACTTTATAGAGTTATCAAAAGAAACATGCAAATGTTGTACATCTCTCATTTATTTGATGCTTTCAAATGTACTCTCTTCTCCACAGAAGGCACACGGGGTGGGGAACTGGGGAACATATTTTAATGGAAGCCATTTCTTCCCATGACACACATGTTTATGAGTCACAGAAAGCTGAACCATAACATTCTAAGCACCTTAGTTAATCTTCAGTTTTGAAATTAAACCTTTACACAGAAAAAAGAAAAAACAACTTTCATTCCATTGATGTGAAGCAAATCAATTAAGAGCAATTGGAGGGAACAGTGATAACAGATGTCCAGCTCCAAGCAGCATATAACAAGATGATTACGTGTTCTGGCGGCCAGCCAGATTGCCAGGCTGTTTTTTGTGGGTGTTACTTTACTGACAGTACCTTCGTGACATTTGTACCTTGACACCAGAAGTGCTAACAGCTGCAGTGCCCGTGGTAGAAAGGCAGGAAAGACCTTTTTAGCTTTAGCTGCTCTCACAGATTCTCAGCACCCTAAGAGATTCAAGCCTATAAAAAGCGACTTTGGCCTGCTATCTCTTTTGTGAAGATTTTTGCTGTGGTGTCTAAAAAGCAGCTTTTTTTCCCCATGACATTGTACTTAGGCGAGACAAGGGTTTCTCAAGATAGAAGACTCGTGGTAAATGTGTGACTAATGGCAGTAACAAGGTTGGTCTGGGAGTTCGTGGCTTTGTGAAATGAAATATTTCAACTACTATTTCTGTGCTTGGTTATTTGCTACAGGCAGCCCTTTTGACCCCTCAGTGAGGAAGCCGAGAAAAGACTAAAGACGAAAAATTCTAGGTATCTTTAAGTTAGATGATTAATAATGACGGAAGTAACAGTATGGCTTCTAATGGCTGCTGGTAATGGTAGAGCTTCAGGCTGTGGGGAAATGAGAAAGGTCAGAAGGCAAGTGCACGTATGTGAGAAAAGAGTTCAGATCATAAAAGGTGAGATGTGGTTTTAGGAAAGTTTATTTTTGAAATTCTGCCCAGTCTTTCTTGGTGTTTTCAGGGTTATTCTTGGCACACAGGGTTATTCTTGGACAAACTCTAGAGAACCAAATTCCTAAAAGGCATACTGTGCTATTTACTATCAGGGAGCTGCTATGCTCTCAGAGCTGGTTTTCGTATATTGAGCTTTTACTGTTGCTACCATTTTGGTCTTAGAAATGGGAAAAATTCTTCAGCTAAACATAAATAACTTTCCAATGTTGGAAAAGCATTTAGGAGACATTCACAACCACTAACTTTTTATAAGAAAATTTCATTTACATGTTTCAATTGCTAATACTTTATAACATAGGAGAAGTTATTGTAAAAAGTTGTGCTTTTAAATATAACTTGCTATCTCTGCACTTTTCTAAGAACTCCATATTTAAAAATTTGGGTATAAACCTTTACTGATATTTCAAACATTCCATATGCACACTAAAAAGATTAGTAAACAGTATGAAATCCAGAAATATGAGATATTTGAGAGATATAAGTAATCTACTAATAACTCTAAGTAAATAAAGCTAAAGGTAACAGGAAAGTGATTTTAAAGGTATATAATTAAGCATAATTCAATCACAGTGCCCATAACCTTTTGTTCTCTTCATGATGTGTAATCTGATGTCCAGAGTAGTTAAGAGAACTCTGTAATTTTGTGCAGCTATTGAGTGACTGGACGGGTTTCAGGATGCCAACTTGCAATTTCAGGATTCTTTCAATACTTTATCTCTGGGCTTGCTCAGAAAGCCAGAAATCAGAGTATTTTTCTTTTTGGCACTTATGCTGTGATTCAGGTCAAAGTGCAAACCTCAACTAGTGTTGAGGAAATCTAAATAAATTCATTAAATATGATGGCATGACTTTATAGAAATTTCAAAAACTTTTGAATATGAAGTGCATTTTTTGTAATTAACTCTCATTGGGTAATCAGAGTGAGAAAAGACTTAGGGGGGAAAAAAAAAGAAAAAAAGTATGCATGATCCAAAATGTCCACAGGGAAGTCTGCACATTTTTTTCCATTTCATTGCTAATGAGTCATTTTCACCTGACTTCTGCTCCCATCACTCCCCCCTGAAGAACCAGCTGTCAGTTTCCACAGCTGAGTGGGTTTGGTACCAGACAGGTGGCAGCAGGGTGGGGAAGAAATCGTGTCAGTGGGATATAGTTAATATGGAATTAGGATGATCCACCTGGTATCATTAAAAATTGACTGCACATCATAAATGATTCACTACAATATAATTAACACTTAAATTAAAAGTTAAGCTCTTAAACATTTCTGAAAACACAAATAAAAATATTTGGCATTAATTGAATATTTGAACAGTTTTCTATACAACCTACATCAGTAATGCTTGTTTAAAAATTATATAATATTATATCTTGTTTATAGAAAAAGTGGATTGGACGGTGCCATTCCAGATTCTGACATAAGGTTACTTACTCTGTAAACTTCTGTGTGCTGTAGACTCTTTGAAAAATATCTGTCTTGACATCAGTAAAAGCAGGTTGAAGCTTAAATGACCTAACATATTTAGAAGTGTTCTGTAGACTATGGTACTTAATATGTGTATAAGAGTTTACCTGACTGTTACCATTTGTATTTATATAATGGACTCTTTTTAATTCTCACAACAACCTGGAAAACAAGTCTAAGTTCTTGAATGCTGCAAACAAGATTCCCAACCACATGACTCACTCATCTTCTGACAACAACTATGGCCATTCATGCTTGATTAAGTTCTTCAGTTTTCTTCAACTGGAAAGCCATCTCCACCTGAAAGCTTTCCCTGGATGCTCAATAATGGTCTGGGTTCTCTCACTGTGATTCCATAACTCCACAATGACCTTTCTATTTAGCACTTATTACACAACACTGAAATTGGCTGTTCACCAGTCTTGCACATTTATTGGATCTGCTTAAGGACAGATTTTTATCTTCACATTTGAATTTTTAATAACTAGCACAGGGAATAGCACATAATGAGACAATAATAATTATAGTCATGCACTGCATAATGCCATTTCAGTCAATGATGGACCACATATACCACAGTGGTCCCATTAGAGTATAATGGAGATGAAAAATTCCTGTTGCCTAGTGACATCATAGCTATGGTAATATTGTATCACAAGGTATTTATGCAACATGCTTAATGTTGCATAAATACCTTGATGATGCTGGTGTAAACAAACCTACTGTGGAGTCAGTCATGTAACAGATTAGCATGTACCATTATATATATTACATACAATACTTGATAATAATAAATGTTATGGATTTATATGTCTCCCTATACTATAATTTTTATTTTTAGAGTGTACTCTTTCTACTTATTAAAAAAGTTTTGCTGCACAACAATATGCTGTGTTACTCTAGAGCAGCTTCTTACATCTCATATTAACTGAGTCTCTTTGATTGCATCATTTTATCTTGTACTTGATTTAATCTTGTATCATTTTGCACGGTAACATGCTGCATAGGCTTGTAGCCTAGGAGCAATAACCATATAGTCTACATGTACAGTAGGCTATACCATCTAGGTTTATGTAAGTATGCTCTATGATTTTTTCTTTTTCTGGTATTATTCTTTTTTTGAAATATATACTTATTTATATTTAGAGAGAGGGGAAGGGAGGGAAAAAGAAAAGGAGAGAAACATCAGTGTGTGGTTGCCTCTTGCACACCCCCTACTGGGGACTTGGCCCACAACCCAGGCATGTGCCCTGCCTGTGAATTGAACTGGAGACCCTTTGGTTTGCAGGCCAGGACTCAATCCACTAAGCCACACCAGCCAGGGCTTGCTCTATGATTTTTGAACAATGGTAAAATCATCTAATGATGCATTTCTTAGATCTTATGCCCATTGTTAAATGACACATGAGCATATGTGTGTGTTATTGAGGTCAATTAGTTTTATGATTATATATACATAAAGGCCAAGAACATGTAAATAAGGAATAGCACTCATATCCAGCCATTTATCTGGCATGCATTTTGAGCTATCATTCTGGCTACAGCATGAAGATCATTTTAAAGTGGGCTAATAGTGAAATGTAGGGAGACCAATTCAATAGCAAATGAAAAAAATGTGCTCATTTAAAAGCGGTAATGGATATGGAAAAGATAAAGATATAAAACATATAACAAGATCAAGTAAACATGATTTGATAAATAACTGAATTCATGGAGGAGGAAGAATGAGATACAAGAGAACTGTGGTTTTTGTAACTGGGAAAATGGTGAAGTCATTCACTGAGACTGAGAACACCAGACTATCATATGGTTATTTTCACTGTTGTTGGAAGGATTGGTAAGGGAAACAGATAGAGTTCTTGATTTCAGTTTTAGACATGTTAATTTTGTCATGACTTTGAAAAACCCAAGGGATCAAAGGGTTATAATTTGGAAATTGTTTATGTATAGGTTGTATATTGAAGTCATGTACTGTTTAGGAAGAGATTATAAAGTAGATATTTAAGAAGGTCAGTACTAAGCTTTGATGAATTCCAAATTTAAAGGCATGGTAGAGGAATGTTGAGAATGAAGGAAATTATCAGTGAGAAAGAGAAAAGGAAAGAATGTGAGATGTGAAAATGAACACAGTAAGTATAGATAACTCCTTTGAGAAAATGTGGTTGTGTTGTATGAGAGTGCAACAGGACAAAAGTTAAAGGATGATGTGGGGTTAAGAAAGTATAATGCATAGTTGACTGGTTAACAGGGTGCCCAGACCTTGGTCAAACTTTATTGTGAGTGTGTAAGGATGTATCCAAATGTGATTGATATTTGAATCCAAGGCTGAGTGAAGCAGATTGCTCTCCCTAATGTGAGTGGCTCTGCTCAATCAACTGAAGGCCTTGATAGAATAAAGGGAAAAGGGAGAAGGGTTGTCAAGGAACATGTGTGAAGGACACATGGACAAAACCAAGGGGGTAGTATCAAATATGGGAGGTGGAGATGGCTGGGGTTTGGTGGAGTGGTGGTGGGGAAATGGAGACAACTGTATTTGAACAACAATACAGAGAGAGAGAGAGAGAGAGAACAAAAAGACTGACTTTCCTGTGAGTAAGAGGAAATTCCTCTTGTTAAAATGCCTTCAAGTTGGGACATCAGCATGTTACTTCTTTCAGACTTGGCTGAAACATTGGCTTTTCCTGGGTCTTGAGCCAGCCAGCCTTCAGCCTGGAACTACTTCATTAGCTCTCCTGGTTCTCAGTCCTTCAGAAACAGGCTCTCTGTGCTGATTACAAATCTTGGGACTCCAAAATCACACTGTACTTTAGCCCAATTCTTTGTTATATTATATCTTCTATTGGTCTCTTTCTCTTGAAAACACTAACACAGAATGTGAATACACACACACACACACACACACACAGAAGGAGAGAAATGTTTTTAAATATTGTTAAGAATAATTCCATTGAGATTTTGGGTAGTGAGGTATGTGATCAAACCAGGAAATCCCATGCCTATGTGTCCACTGGTATACCTCTTGTTTTTAAGAGGCAATTGGTCCTATACAATTGATATTCAAGGTCTTGAAAATGGGCCAAACACTTGGTAACTTCCTCAAGAGTGGAGCTAGTGAAAGACCAGTGGGTAAGAAAATAAAATCTGTAACTTAAAATATGTGTTGATTCCAGTCAGGAGGAATCTCTTTTCTTTCCAAGTTGTAAGGATACCAAAGTATTTACTTCTCACCAACTGGCTGGTTAAAGTCCTCATAGAATAGGATCGTACTGATGGAGAATAGTGGGTGGGCTCAGTGTAGATCTCTGTTGCTGGCCGATTGGACATTCTACAGTGGTAGTAGTTTTACCAGTTTTGTTTAATATCTCCCGTGTTTTGGGGCCTCTGCTTTAAGCACTATTTCTGCCAAGATGGCTATTGTGTTCATTATTCCACATGCTTATACTGGAATAGCTGGTAACAGGGACTGGTTTTACTTAGCTGGCCAAGCTACTCTATGTATTGGTTTGTTTAGTGTTTCTTAATGGATGGCACAGTGCCCAACCCCATGTATAAGTCAATATGTGTACTATTCACATAGCCATGTCCTCAATTGTGATAGTTTGCCAGAAGTGACAAAACAAAAAGTTGGCTTATAAAATAGAAATGTATTTCCTCATAATTCTGGATGCTAGAAGTTGAGAATCAAGGTGTTGTCAGGTTTGATTTATTGAAGGTCTCTTTTCTTGGTCACCTCCTTTCTATATCTTCACATAGTTGTTGCTCTGTCTGCATAGTTTTTGTGTTCCCCTGTGTGTTCAAATTCCTGCTTCTTATAAAGACACTAGTCATTTTGAATTAGGGTCTCTAAGGACCACATTTTAACTTAATTACTTTTTTAACACCTTATCTCCAAATATTGCTACATTCCGTGATACTGGGTGTTCATGCTTCAGCCTATGCATTGTGCAGGAACACAATTCAGCCCATAACACCAGCCTTCCAACCTTTTTCCTTCCAGCCCATGACCAATGAGTCAAACCATTTGCTACCATCTACTATTCTTTTATATATTCTTACTTTGGTCTATTTATCTTTCAACAAAAACTGGATGGCCAAAGAAGTCCCTTTGCCCCCTGCAGACATCCATCAAAGTCAGCCTTTGTAATAGAGTGCTCATTTTCAGGTTACATACACATGGAGGAGATTAATCCCTCAGCCAAACTTGGCCTTTTCCTGTCTTGGTCAGCTGGCCACTGAAACCCCTACAAGGACATAAGAAGATCCAGTTAGGGAGATGTTGAAGTCAGGGCTACCTCCACTGACACACACTTTGCATTGCATTGCATAAAATCAACAGACATACTTCACAGAAAAGGTGTTACAAAAGTAGGCTCCTGACTCACTATCACTCTCTGGTTCTCATTATGGCTGATCTTGGATGCATTGTCTCTATCTTTGCCTAGGAGGAGTGGGCCATGTCAGAAAGTTCAGAGAGAATCCAATGTTTTGGAGTGTTTTAGAAGATGTTTTTATTATTTCTCAGCATCCCACTTCTTTCTAACCAAGACCTTGATGATGGAGTGACAGACTTGTTAGGTTTGAGAATTCAACTTTTCTGGTGCTCAGCTACTTTTGTAATTAACTCCTGAGACTGCACTTCAATGTCTGTGTCCTCTCCTCTGGCAAATGATAATCTCTATATGTTGTTAAGAATTGTTCTGGAGCTCACACTTCAAGTTGGTAATTAACAGTAGTGCTCTGGTAAGCCAGATAAGTATATTTAAAAATCTAATTTATAGTAATTTCTGATTCTGAGTTTAGATTTTCCCAACTTGGCTTCATTAAAATAATAATGGTAGCTTGAAAACTTTCTGAATGTTTATTAATTGGCTATTGCAAATGAGCTGATTCCAACACACTGCTGGAATTTCTCTGAGCCTCTCTTAATTTTTATTTTCTTTTTCTTTTTTGTATCTTTTTTCCATTATCATTTAGTACCCTTATAACTTCCTTCCCCCCAGCAATCACCACACTGTGGACTATGCATCTTTTTCCTTTACAATTATTTCTGAAAAGATTCATGATTTTTATTCTTTTTTGGTAACTACAGTAAAATATTTGAAGAAACAAAATCAGTAATTTATTTTATAAATAAACAATTAGAAATAAAATGGATTTTAATCAATTAGAACAAACATGCTAAATGTATATGTCTTTCTCCTCTTTCAAAAGTGTATATGAATGGCATTAAAATCGACAATTATGTGTGACCGACAGTCATTTCAATGAAATAGGAGTAAGAATCTGGCCTCAAAATTTAGTGTTTTTTAAAATTATTTTATTATTGTTCAAGTACAATTGTCTGAATTTACCCCTCACCTCTCACCCCCACCCCAGCCATCCCTACCTCTCTCCCTGATTCTATCCCCACTTGGTTATGTCCATGTGTCCTTTATAGTTGATCCTCAAAGCCCTTCCTCCCTTTTCCCCCTTTATCCCTCCCACCTTCCCTCTGGTTACTGTCAGTTTGTTCTTAATTTCAAAGTCTCTGGTTATATTTTGCTTGTTTGTTTTGTTGATTAGGTTCCACTTATAAGTGAGATCATATGATATTTGTCTTTCACCACCGGCTTATAATGCTCTCCAGTTCCATCCATGCTGTCACAAAGGGTAGGAGCTCCTTCTTTCTTTCAGCTTCATTCCATTGTGTAAATGTACCATAGTTTTCTGATCCATTCATGTACTGATGGGCACTTAGGTTGCTCCCAGAATTTTGTTTGGTACCTTCACTGGTAATCTCAGTAGAAAGACTGAAAATATGGGACAGAAAAAAGTGTTGACTGAGTTTCTGATGTCTGAGGGAGGTCATTTCAAAAAAAGTTGAAATACCCTCAGTGGGATAACAAAAATAGGCATGCACTGCTTTGTCTTTACCCATATCAGACCTATCAGACCTTTACCTTTGTTAATCTTTATATTTCTGAAAATTCTATAGTTAAAATATTTATTTAATGTAAATTTACTTCATTTTTGGATTGAGTGTACTTTATGTAAATAAGCACTAACTAAGTTGACACCTAGTTAAATTTAGTCCTCTGCATACACGGTCTGGCACAAATAATGGCCATTTTTATTACAAAAGCTTCCACTACAAAATCATAAGCATGTAATTCTATAATGTAACAATATCACATTGAATCACACCACATGACACTTTAGGTGAAATGTTCAAATTGTCCATCTCATGCAAGACATTCACATACCCTACCAACCACATTCAAGTAAGTTTTACTTCTGCCAGACTCTGTATTTTGAAGTAGGTCAAAAATTGCATTGAGAAAGTTCTTACTTTGGCTTAGATGATTTCATGCATGCATAAAGAACTTTAGGAGGTGATATTAATGGATATTATCTAGGATATTATATTAATATATCACTTAATGCATGGCAATACTTCTAATAAGAGAAGTTGTGAGAACACAAAATGATTAAATCTTTCTGAAATTATCAGAAGAACTAGAATGCATTATGCCTAAACAGAAATTTTATTATGAATAGTACTTTAAGTGGACATGGGTTCATTTGAAGCATAGAACCTTGCTGGATACTGACTTGGAGCTAACGTTGTTCACAAAGTTTAAATATCAATTTATAGGTTAGCTATACGTTTTCTGTGGTAAATTTAATTAAATATTTTTTCTAGCCATTGACACTTCAGAAATGAAAAATTAAAATGTATTTTGCAAAGTGCAAAAATTTTCTATTCCTAGCCTCATAAAAGTAAGAAAAGAGATAAAATATAAAAAAATATATCAGAATATAGGAATGTAGAGGAGATAAGGAAAGTATCAAATGACTACATGGTTTTGTTAATATTAGGCTGATTGTAAGAACTTACTCTTTTTCCTTGTGTAAAGTAAAAATTCCATCTTTCATAAAAAAATCACAGCAGAACTACAAAAGATAAATTTGTGTTGATCAAAAATGCATTAATCAGGGTTATGAATAATTAGACAACTCACCTTTTTTGGAAAGTCACTTAGGATTTCTAGGTGTAATTTGATCTACTTTTTTTCTTTTTTTAAACTTGTTTATTTTAATTATTTTATTGTTCAATTACAGTTGTCTGCATTTTCCCCTACCACTTCCCCCACCCCAGTCAAACCCCCCTCCCTCCCCTGACCCCATCACCCCTTGGTTTGGTCTATGTGTCCTTTATAATAGTTCCTGAAAACCCTTCTCCCCATTTCCACCCCCCTACCTCCCCTCTGGTTACTATCAGATAAAGAGAAAAAGATAGGTTGGCAAATCTTAAAACCTGTTATGAGGTGGGACTTGAGATATGGCAACTAACATGTGTAAAAACTGAGTTAAAAAATAACTTTCTCATGTATTATTTCTTGAAACTTTTATTGCAATCCTTTGTGTTGACAGATGATCTGACATTATTAGCCCCATTTTAAGGCACTGGTTCAGAATAACTAAATGACTCGCTCAAGATCTAAGAGTAAGATCCTAGTGGTAGAAGCTTGAGGAAATTTGATTTTGGCTCCAGATGGAGTAGTTTCTTTTCCCCAACATACTGCCTTAAAAACAGGAATGAGCTTATTAAGATCACCAGACTTAAAGGTTTTGCTTGAGATGCAAACTTGAGGAGGGGATTTGAAAACAATAAGAATCACATCAACACTACCATTTTATTGTAATTTTGTCTTTTGTAGATTAATTGATAACTAAAGTAGGAAAATCATAATTATTCATATTTATTAAATGTTCAGAATATATCAGGTATATTGATAACTTTTTATGTGTATTATCTTGTTTAACTTTCTCAATATTTTCCTGAAGTAGAAAAATGATGCATCATGTCATTGCCAGGAGGTCATGACAATAATGGGAACATGGAATTCTGATTTCCAAATAATTCTTCCTAATAAAAATTTGAACTGAAAGAAATATAACTCTTTAAGTTCTTAAATAGTTTTTGCTGTTTACTTAGGTAACTTACTCCCTGCAAAAGTTTACAAACCTCAGGAAAAAAGTCATGCCTGCCTTTTGACATTTTATACCCTGAGGGATTGATCAGAAATTTATAACTGTGATGTGATAAGAAGAGAAAAGAAGGGAGGAGGAAAGAATAGACAGCAAAGGAAGAAGAAAAGGAAAGAGAGAGAGATAAAGACAGAAAAAGAAAAGAAGGGGCTAATCCCTTCTGCTCATAATTGTCTCAACAAAATATACACTAGCTTAGATTGATGGGAGCACAATAATTAAGTTTCTTTTGAAGTGACCTTAAAATATATTATCTGCTTTCTTGTCTAGTTTTGTACTTATAGTGTGAGCTTTAAAAAATACATATTAGCTCTCTATATTACTAAAAACAGAGGCTTTCTTTGTATGATATTTAGCATTTGGACTTGAAATCAGAAATGCAAACTACGATTAGAGAAAATATTTGGTTGACTCATGAAATTACTACTATTATACCATTTTTGTCTGACAAAAAAACCTCAATTTCCTATGGTTTCAACTAATATAAATAAGAGTAATAAACATCAATAATCTTTGGTAGTGAGGACTACAAGCAACTGGGATACATTTTCTCAACTTGATCATGAACTATACCTTTACCTTCCTTTGACTTTTGGTAGTACTGGTAGTATCTGAACATAGAATGAAGTCATCAATCTAATTTTCCAAAATTTGTTTTCCAATTTAGTTATTTGAGGTAAGTTATGTTATATGTATGGGTAAATATGATCTGATTTTGATGCTAGTGTATTCACAAATCTAGAGCAGGATAAATTTTAGGAAAATCTATGACAGAATAAATTTTAGGAAAATACTTGTATGATTTCTTTGAATGGAAGGTTTTATTGGAATAGTAAACTTTACTAGAAGTAAAAAGAATAAAGATGATCCCACATGTGTAAATTTTATATAGGACACCAAGCAATATGTACTTACACAATTTCCAAACATATTTAAACATGTAAACTGCTTATACACTTTTAAGAAGAAATATAGATTGTAAACTTAAATCAAATGAATAATAAACATAATTTAATACTGCAAGTGCTAGGTATAGTATAGAATCATTATAAAAACTTAAAAATCTAAAATATAAGTATTAATTTTTGAGTTAAATGTTTTATTTTAGGTTTATTGAAATATAATTAACATAAAATTGTAAGATATTTAAAGCATACATCATGATTATTTGATATACATATTTATATTGGGAAAGGATCCCCCCACATGTTGGTGTATGGTGTAATTAACACATACACCAACTTCCATATTTATCTCTCCCTCTCTTTCTTTTCTTTCTCTGTTTTTTCCTCTTTTTTTGGTGAGAATATTTAAGTTTTATTCTCTTAGGAAATTTCAATTATACAATACAGTGTTATCAACTATAGTCACCATGTTTTGACTTTTTTTACCTTATAAGCTCAAAGTACGTACCCTTTTACTAACCTCTCCCTATTTTCTCCATCCTCAAGCCTCTGACAATCACTTTTTGACTTTGTCTATGAGTCTGACTCTTTGTTTTAGCTCTTAGATATAAATAATGCCATGTATTATTTGTCTTTCTTTGGCTTATTTCATTTAGCATAATACTGTCAAGGGTTCATCTATGTTGTCAATAATGGCAAGGTTTCCTTTTTTCTAATAGCTGAACAGTATTTCCATTGTGTGTGTGTGTATAGACACACATAAATACATATATGCATGTACACATATACACACATGTATACCTGTACATGTGTGTATGTATGTGTGTGTGTATGTATCATGTCTCCTCTATGTAGTCACACATTGGTAGAAACTTAGCTTGTTTCCATAACCAGGCTATTGTGAATAATGTTGCAATGAATATGGGAGTGCAGATATATCTTTAATATTATCTTTTCACTTTCTTTTAATATATACCCAATCATATAATTGTCTTAGTTTTAATATTTTGAGGAATCTCCACATTGTTTTCCATGTAGCTGCAACAATTTACTTGCCCACCACGAATGCACAAGAATTCCATTCCCACATACTTGCCAACACTATCTCTTGTGTTCAGGATAGCTATTCTGACAGATATAAGCTGATATTTTACTGTGGTATTGATTTTCATTTTCCTGATGATTAGTGATGTTCAACATCTTTTCATGTACCTGTTGGGCATTTGTATGTCTACTTTGGAAAACTGTCTATTCAGTTCTCAGAAAATCTTTAATTGAATTGTTTAATATTTCTTTGGTTTGGAGGGAGTTTTTCTTAATGTTTTTGTTGTTATTGTTTTGTTTTGCTGTTGAGTTGTATGTTTCTTGTATATTTTGAATATTAACCCTTCATTAGATATATGGATTGAGAATATTTTTCCAATCTGGTAGGTTGCCTTTTCATTTTCTTGATGACGTTCTTGCTGTGCAGAAAATTTTTGCTTTGATGTAGTCCCATTTATTAGCTATTGTTAACTTTGCTTTTAGTATCAAATCCAAAAAAATATTGCCAATGTCAAAGAGCTTACCACCTATGTTTTCTTCTAGGCATTTTGAAGTTTCATACTATACATTCAAGTCTTTGATCCATTTTGAGTTTATTTTTGTGTATAGTGTTAGATAATAGTCAGATTTTATTATTCTGCATGTAGCTCTCCATTTCTTCCTATTTATTTCTGCCATTTATTGAAGATACTCTCCTTTCCAAATTATATATTTTTGTCTCCTTTTTCATTAATTAGTTGACATATATGCATAGATTTATTTGGGGGTACTCTATTTTTTTCAATGTGTCTGTATGTCTGTGTTTACGGCAATAACATACTTTTTGACTACTGCAGTTTTGTAATATAGTTTTAAATCAGGTATTGTGATGCTTCCATTTTTATTCTTCTTTCTTGAGATTGTTTTGGCTATTCAGGGATTTTGTGGTTCCATATGAATTTCAGGATTATTCATTCTATTCCTGTAAAAAAAAGCCATTGAAATTTTGATAGGGATTTCATTGAATCTGTAGACTGATATTAATTGCATTGACATCTTAAAAATTTTAATTTTTTCAATTCATGAGTACAAAATATCTTTTCATTTATTTGTGTCTTTTCAAATTTCATTCACCAGTATATTATAGTTTCCAGTGTATAGATCATTTGCCTCCTTAGTTAAATTTATACTTCAGTGCTTTATTTCTTTAATCCAATTATAAATGGGATTGTTGTCTTAAATCCTTTTTCTAATAATTTACTAGTAGTGTATAGAAACACAACTGATTTTTGCCTATTGATTTTGTATCCTGCAACTTTACTGAATTTTTTATTAGTTCTAACAGCTTTGGGGGTGGAGTCTTTGGTGTTTTTTACATATAAAATCATGCCATCTGAAAATTAAAAAAAAAACACTTTCTTTCTTTCCAATTTGTATGCCTTTTTTTAAATGCTTAATTCCTATGGCTAAGACTTATATACTATGCTGAATACATTCAGCAATAGAAGGCATCATTGTCTTATTCCTTATTTTAGAGGAAGATCTCTGGGCTTTTTATTGTTTAATATGATGTCAGCTATAGTTTTGTCATATATAGTCTTCATTATTTTGAGGTTCATTCCCTCTATGTTGAGAATACAAGAGGGGATCCAAAACCCTCCAGAATTTATTTATAAAAATTGTGTATTTATCCCTACATGTTTATTTTTTCAAGTATATTTTATTGATTATTGTATTATAATTGTCTTATTCTTCTTCTCCCTTTTATCCCCCTCTGCTCTGCACCCCTCCTCCCTCCAGGACCCCTACCTTAGCCCATGTCCACAGGTTGTACATATAAGTTCTTTTGCTTCTCAATTTCCTATACTATTCTTAACCTCCCCTTGTCTATTTTGTGCCTACCAATTATGCTTCTTATTCCCTATACCTTTTTCCCCACCCATTTTCACCTCCCACTCCCCCTCCCTGCTGATAATCCTCCATGTGATCTCCATTTCTGTGATTCTGTTTCTATTCTAGTTGTTTGCTTAGTTTATTTCTGTTTTTTCTTTTTAGATTTGGTTGCTAATAGTTGTGAGTTTGTTGTCACTCTATTGTTCATAGTTTTCATCTTCTTTTTCTTAGATAAGTTCCTTTAACATTTTATACAATAAGGGCTTGGTGATGGTGAACTCCTTTGACTTGACCTTATCTGGGAAGCACTTTATCTGCCCTTCCATTAGATAAATCTTAGATGTAGGTCCTTTCCTTTCTTGACTTTCAATATTTCTTTCTAGCCCCTTCTTGCCTGTAAGGTATCCTTTGAGAAATCAGCAGACAGTCTTATGGGAACTCCTTTGGAGGAAGCTCTCCACTTTTGCTGCCTCTAAGATTCTCTCCTTATCTTTAATCTTGGGTAACTTAACTATGATGTGTCTTGGTGTGTTTCTCCTTGGGTCCAACTTCTTTGGGACTCTTTGAGCTTCCTGGACTTGCATGTTGATTTCCTTTGCTAGATTGGGGAAGTTTTCCTTCATTATCTATTCAAATAAATTTTCAATCTGTTGCTCTTCCTCTTCTTCTGGCACCCCCTTGATTCAGATGTTGGAATGCTTAAAGCTGTCCCAGAGATTCCTCAGCTTCTCTTCATTTTTTTAAATTCTTTTTCTTCATTCTGTTCTGGTAAAATGTTAATTTCTTCCTTTTGTTCCAAATTGTTGATATGAGTACCGGTTTCCTTCCCTTCACTATTGGTTCCCCATATATTTTCTCTTATTTCACTTTGTATAAGCTTCATTTCTTCTTTTATTTTGCAACCATACTCAACCATTTCTGTGAGTATCCTGATTACCAACATTTTGAACTGCACATCTGACAGGTTGACTATCTCCTCACCCATTAGTTCTTTTTCACTTTGATCTATTCTTTCATTTGGGCCGTATTTCTTTGTCTCAGCACAACTGTTACATTGTAAGGGGCGAGCCTTAGGTGTTTGTCAAGGCAGGGCAACCCACTTCACTGTGTTGTGGCAGTGTACATGGGGGAGTAGTCAGAGAGGGAACAATGCTGCTTGTTTATATTTTTATTCATGATTTATTCATGTTTCTAGAGATATATCTATTTCTTTTAGGTTTTCAATTTTTGCTTACATAATCATTCATAGTAATCACTTATGAACCGTAGTTTTTATGTGATATCAGTTGTTATATCTCATCTATCATTCCTAATTTTAATTATTTGAGTCTTGTCTTATTTTTATTTGGTAAGTTTCACTAAAGATTTGTGGTTTTTGTTTACCTTCTCAAACAACCAGCTCTTAGTTTCATCATTTTATTTTCTCTTTAGTCTGTATTTATTTCCACTCTCATCTTTATTTTTTCCTTTTTATTTTGCTAATAATTTTGATGTTCATTTTTTTTCTAGTGTCTTAAGATATAAAGGGAGATTGCTTATTTGAAATCCTTCTTTTTTTCTTAATGCAGGCATACTTTCCCTTCATGTTCTTTCCTCTAAGATCTATTTTTGCTGCAACCCACAAATTTTGGTATACTACATTTTGATTTTAATTTGTTTAAGATACTTTCTTTGATTTCTCTTTTGATTGCTTTTTTGTCTCTTGGTTATTCAGTAACATGTTGTTTAATTTTCACTTATTTATAAATTTTCTATTTTTCTTCTTTTAATTGATTTCTAGTTTTATACTATTGTGGTAAAAATATAGTTCATATGACTTCAACTTTTTAAAAATTAATTAAGTATTTTTGCATAACATATTTATATCTTGATCTGTGAGACTAATGTGTATTGTGCTGCTATTGGATGGAATGTTCTGTAAATGTCCATTAAGTTCATTTGATCTAATGTGTAGTTAATGTCCAAATGTACTTTGAGTTCCTGTTTGGATGATGTGTTAAATGTTTTATGTAATTCATGAAAATTTGGTTAGGGTAATATTTTTCTGTATTTATCATTAAATAGAAATTGCAACAGAAAAAATTAATCTTAAAAAGCAACAACCAAATGAATATATTTAATTAGAATCATTATGTCTGCTGATATAGGTAAACAGCATAGTAATTTCTGTTTAAATAGTGACTTAATATCAAATAATAAGAAAAGTAAGTTATGTTTAAATATGAAAAGTAAAAAAGAAGGATCATTTTTAATCACAATAATATATATATTTTTCTTAACAGATGACCTGAAAGGATCTCTACTTATTGTCCTTCAGAATCTAATAAGCAACATTTTTGCATTACTATTATCAAAGGATATCTGTACAGAAACCAGTTCCTTTTTGAAGTTCATAATTTGGACCCTGTTTCAGAAAGCAGGTACAGTTCACCTTTATTAATCTGTCTTTAAAATTGAAAAAAAATGTTGAAGAAAAAAAGCAACCACAATACTATGTGTATCTTTTATGGAAATCCTTAATAAAACCTCAATATATTAAAGTTTAAATTTTATATCCTCAAAATAAGTGAATGTTTCACCTTCAAATTGAAAAAAAAAAAAACCTTGATTAAGTCACTAAACACAAACAATAGAAATATTCTGGAAGTACTATTAATGTGAAAAATAGCAAAATATTTTGTCTTTATTAAAGTTTTAGTTATGAGAATGGAAAGTGCATATAGGTGTGTTAATTTTCTGAAAACAATAAGGGGAACAGTACACAATATTCTGTTGTAATTCCTATTTCATACTATTTTCCTCAGTCAATATAGAACATGCTAGTGAATGTATTTTATGATTTTTGACAGCATGAAATCCAAGACAATGCCTATGTTCTGTAAGCAGGAAGTCATGGTCAATGAAAAATTGAGTTATTCCTGCCTTATTAGGGAATCTCCCAAATGAAAATGACTTCCATGCTCTTTGCTCAGCAGCTTCACATTCTTAAAAGCTTATACAATGATCAAAATCATGAAATATTAATTGCATTATATTGATTAAAAGTGACCATTGCATAACAATAAGAATCTATTAACATGTTTTAGAATACATCGTTAGACATATTCAACATTCATGACTAAGTAGGCATCGATGGATTATCTTAATTCCATGGTGTGTACTTACATAGTATTTTTGTTGTATTTTAAATAATCAACCAAGGATGCCAATTAAGTTGGACATATAATTATATTTTTTCTGTTATTTGTAAAATATTGACAATATCACACCCAAATACAAAGCTGCTATATATCTGACCTTTAATTTTTCAGGTTAATTCGAGTTAATTGATTCAAAATATTAGGAAGTATTTTCCTCAGCCTGTTCTATGCTTTCAGTTTTATATGGCTTCAAAATTAGAGGTAAAAAATAAATGTGACTAAATCTGAATTTGAGAGCAGTTTGGTAGGAGTGTAAGAAACTAGAATTTGACCAGTGTGATTTTACTTTGTATTACTCATGCCCAGATCCTGGAAGGCCACCACAATAAATTTTACATTTTAAGTATCTTTTATTCATTGCATTAAATCATACCAGTTTGTCACTTTTATTGAAAGCCCTAACTGCACCAGGTGTTTAAAATTAATTTTGTACAGAAAAACAACCATAAATTTTACATTTTCCCAAAGACTAGAAAACAAGTGGAGAGGAAAGATAAGAACGTGGGTAGAAAGTCTCTGATCCTGAATCCTCAAACCATGCAAAAGAGTGAGTTCCCCATAAATTAGTCTTTAGCTATATTCTAACAATACACAGATTTTTACCCAAATTTTATGAGCATAGTTATGTTTGTTATAAGAATGATCTCAGAATAAGTTATATATACAAAATAAAATTAAAATAAGAATTATGTTCTGTCTAAACATTATGTATGCACATCTAGGAAGATATTTATCTTTATATACATTTTTTCTGTGTATAAACATTTTATTCATAACTTTTAATCACTGGAGCATCTCAAATAAATCAGACTCTATATTAACTTGCTACTTCTTCAATATCTGTGAATACCAAAGGTAAATTATATGCAGACACCTTAATTGAATTTTGTAATGTAGAAAACATTTATTTATGGTTCTTGTGACATTTTCAAAGAAAGACAACTGAATATAGCATACCAGCTGTAGGTAAGAGAATTTTGGATCTAATGCTTACTTCCAGATGGATGATGGATATGCAATTTAACTTTATGGTTAGACGTATCAGCAGATGGAAATAGAATGGAGTAAATGTCTTTGCCACCTGTGAACTGGTTCATTCTATCAATTGCCAGCTGAATTATATTAAATTCAAGTAGTTCAACAGGACTCTAATTAATTTTTGAGAAGAGACTTTTTTCAACCTATTAATGAATCTAGGCTTCAAGTTGAGGATGTAGAGCTTATTTAACAGTACAGGGAACCTATGGAAGCAGTTTTTGCAGAGCATCATTCAGTCTTGTCATGTCACTCTTGTTATTTTTCTGCCCAACTAATTGAAAAGCATATTGGTAAAGTAGGAAGCAACTGAAACAAGGGAGACAGACTGAGCACTCCAAAAGAGACATAAGTGAATTAGAATTGATGAATCTGATTAGAGTCGATTCACAGTGTCACATTAAATGAAACCCTGTTTCATTCATGTACTTGCACCTAATCTGTTACACAACTAATAAAAACATTCAGGGGAGACATTGACAGTTTCATCTTGACACAATCAACTAAATTCATGCTATAATAAAAGGCAACATGTATTAAAAGGTGTCTGTAGTTCAGCCTCTGAGACTGAAATGTTTCATTCAATAACTTACACCACTCTATCCAGTAGGTGTGGGCTTAGTTCCAGGAGAAAAAAAACTTTGTTCCGTTAGAGAAGAGCCTACCTAAGTGGCTCTAGGTTTACAGATGTTCAGAATTTGCAGCATTTTCATCATTCATGAAAACAACCAAACAAAAAATCACACATTCTAGTTCTCAGTATCAATGTATGCAACTACAGAGCACTACAGCTGAAAATGTAGAGTGGGTTGTTTTCCAATGTCAACAATGGAAAATTTGATTTTGATCCTTAATGGTTTGAAAATTGAATAGACATTGGAAATAAAGAAAATAATCTTTTTCACATATGTAAGTTGTTACATCATGTGAGTTAACAGCACTTCTATTTGGCATATTATGTATATAATAGTATCCTGAATTGACAAAATAATGGAGAGGTTCCATGGAGATAGTTTTGGCTGAATATCAGAAAGAATTTTGTAACAATTAGAGTGTTCACAATAGTCCTTCAGGGATAGTATGTCCAAATAAGCAGGAATGTACAATTTCTAATTGTTAGGAAGGGAAATAGAGCAGTTCCTTCCAAAATTATTGTTCAGTAATAAATTCTTAATTCATTATAAGATGTCTGTTACAAACATCTATGTTTTGCCATATGTAAAATTAGTGATTTAATTTTAAATATATTTGTAGTTTTTTGGAAGATAATATTTTAAAGTATTTTATATGAAAATTTGTTACATAAAGTGTATCAAAATACCTAAGTATGTTAATCAAAATAAAATGCCTTAAGTAATTTATCAGTTGGTATGAAATAATGCATAATTAGAAATTTTATGAATTTCTTAGCATTTACCTCTATCTTCCAGTTATAGAGGTGAAAGGGGGTTGATTTTGTTGGTTAACAAGAGATATCTTTAATATAAGCTTATTTATAAAAGATATGTTGGTGAATTAGTATTTCTCAAGTTTTTTGCTAAAGATTTTTGAGGAAACTAGGTTTTCCCAGAGCAAGTAGAGGAAAAAAATAATAAATTTCAGTGTGATATGACAGAGTGCTTATATATTAGAGTACATAGACCTTTAGTAGAATAATGTGAGACATTTACCATTCACAGATTGTAAACATTCAAACAATTCAAGTAATTTGAATGTACGCAGAGTACCTCATATATAAACCTAGTAAATAATTTATTGTGGATTTCTATTGTAGAAAAAATGTATGGAAACAGAAAATATTGGCATTTAAGCCATGTCATTTTTACCTACATCTTTAAATGCCAAAGAAGATTAAGCATGGAAAACAAAAACCAAAATGATTTTTCTGGAGCATTTTTGAATATAAGGTTTCTATCCAATCATACTTACATCCCAGCAATGGAAGCCTTTGTCTGAATGCTCAGCTCCCTGAATACCTCAAAGCTATCCTGACAAAATATTTGAGGGTCTCTACTCTACCAGTAGATGTTGGAAATTCATTTAATATCTCTGTACTAAGACAAATGATTAATATACAGATATTTCCCTAAACATTTCCATATTTACTGAGAGAACTGAGGTGATTTTGACAAATAGAAAAAAATTATAGGCTTTGGAATAAGGCAGATCTAGGATTGAATCTCTGCTGTAAATTTGACAGCAGAGAATTAGAAACATGGGCTTAATTATAAGGAACCTCAAGTTTTATTCAGCTTTAAAAAGTGAATAATGTTTCATTTTCCAAGGGTAGGAGAAGTTGAAATTAATCATGTCTATCTATGAACCTATATACATGAATATATTTGGAGTTTGGGAAGTTGGTTTCTGGAAGATGCTTAACATGATTGTTATTGTGATAGAATGAATATCATATATTTTGCCACTGAATAGAACAAACTTTATTGAGCGTCTGATAAAATTTTTTAAAAGGGAAAGGAAAGAGAAGAGGAAGGAGAGAGGGAGGTAAAGGACATGAGAAAGAAAGGAAGAAAAAGAAAATGAATGAAGGAAAGAAGGGAGGAAGAAAGAAGGAAGAGAAAAAAGACACTGAATAAATAAAGACAGGTGAAGGGAAGGAAGAAGAGGAGGGGCAGAAGAAAAAAATAGAGATGGCCCTTTTTCTTGTCATATGGTATTTGCTTGCATTCTAGGGCTGCTGTAGGATCTAAGATTAACCTAGAAAACTGATCTGTCAAAAAATATTAGAAAATGGAATACAAAAAATATCCCTCTCAATCATAATCTACAACATTGATTATGTAACACTCTGATGGATTTTGTGTTAGCACATAGCACTATTTCTCCATCTTGTACTCTCTGGTATACTTGAGAGCCTGGGGACCTAGTAACTACAGTTCTCAGACCTGTCCCTGAGACTTAGCATTGGGTGCTAGTCAATAAGTATTTTGGGGGGAAAGAACAATAAATGTGAAAAAAGGTATCATGGGATATTGATGGTAAAGACACAGAAGTCTTATCATTGTCCTTCTAGCTACAGTAGCCCCAGATGGTTTTCTTAGCATCATGTGTCTCAGTGCTGGAAGCTGTCATCATTTCTGGCAGCCATTTAGTTTTTGAAGTTTCTAACTCTTTGAAAATTTAGCAGTGGTCTTTCCTAATATTTACTCCAGTGAGACTTCTAACAGTTTATAAGCACCTACTATATGAATTAATTTCTTAATTTCTGTTTGCAGTATGCATGAATTTTCTTTTATTTTCTTGACCTAACCTTGACAGGTGAAAAATAGGTCTAAACAAACAGCCCAAAAATATCACACTCACACAGTCCAAATACACACAAATGCCTAACAAAATGAATAAAAGCATAGAGATATATTATGCTCTTTGATAAGTAAACTCAACTGCAAAAAAGGCTTGAACCACTCTCAATTAGTTTTGTTTGTG
Organism: Tonatia bakeri; assembly: GCA_004024845.1. Taxonomy (NCBI): domain Eukaryota; kingdom Metazoa; phylum Chordata; class Mammalia; order Chiroptera; family Phyllostomidae; genus Tonatia; species Tonatia bakeri. The sequence continues at coordinate 423,514 of PVIA01000255.1, read as the reverse complement.
TGTAATTTCATAAATAATTAAGATAGTATGTTAACTGGCCAGAGTGGACTACTGCAGTAGATGTCTGGAATACAATAGCACAGAAAATGTTCTGTGTCTCTATGAAAATTTGGTAAACAAGTGAGACAAGACTGCAGATCAGTGGAGAAAGAATGCACTGTTCCCTACATGATTCTAATAAAATACTATGTCCCTGAGAAATATTTAAATAAAATCAGATCTCTCAGCATGCCAAGCTTAACAAGCAAACAAACTCCAGTTAGATTTAAAACCTAAATTTAAAAGGAAGAATTTTAAAAATCAGGAAGAAAATATTAGTAATAATTTTATTACCTCAACAAAAAGAAAAATATTTTTAAATATGAAAAGTCTGTCAATGAACAAAATGACAGATGTAAATACCATTTAAAAATAAGATTATGGTAATACATCTTGGTACACAAACTTTTAGGGTCTCTTTTGCTTGTAAAGAAAAAAAACCAGTCTGATCAGTTAGCAATCACTACTTTTACAGATGTGCTATAGAATAACTTTCCAAGTTTGCATTTTACCAGTGTATAGATTGCAGTATCGTCTCTAATTCTTCAGCCCACTCTGTGTCTGTGTTATTTGCCATGTGACTTCTCAGTTCTTCTAAACAATGAATAAAATATAATATCATTTACCCTTTGACTTTGGGCTTAGCCACATGACTTGCTTTTGCTCAATAGAATGAAGCAAATGTAATGGTACATCAGCCCTGTGGCTAGGCCTTAAGGTACATTTGTTATTTCTGCAAACCCTGTGGGTCTTTTCACATTCACCAAGAAAATAAGAAGGAAAAGCAATATGTGGAGTTAATCTACCCCAGCGTGAACCATTCCAGCTAAGCCCAGTCTTAACCCCCTGACTTTCAGCCACCCAGTATGTGATAATAAATGGTCACTATTTTAAAATGTTGAATTTTGGGATGGTTTGTTATGAAGCAATGGCTAACTGGTATCACAATAATCCACACAGAAATTTATGCTCGCTTATTTTTTTACTTTATTTTTATTGTTGACACTATTACAGGTGTCCCTATTTCTCCTGTTTGCCCACCTCCACCCAGCCCCAGCCCCCCCTTCCCTCTGATCATCACCAAACTGTTGTTTGGGTTTATAAGTTAGGCATATATATTTTTTGGCTAATCCACAGAGAAATGTATGTTCCACTTATTCTTGATAGTCATTATCCCTAAATATGCATTTCAGGGCACTTCTCAAATTCCTCTCTTATTTACCCTATTTGGCATGCATTACCCCTCCAGTTTTCCCCCTCTCCATGTTCAAGATTAAGGTAAAATACTCTTTATACAATGTCTCATATTCTTTTTGTATGAAATGAAAGAAATATGCTACATACTGACTGATTTCGTCAATATGCATTAATCTTTTATTTCCTGTACAATACCTTTTAAAGGTATAAAATTAAAGTCAGGCACTTTAATTTTATACTAATCTATACCTTCCATACAGCTTCCCTCATAGTGTATTTTTAATATCTGAACCAAAAAGTGTAAATAATGATTTATATAGATGGTATTCATTGTTATAAAGACAGATTTTATATTATTTAAAGATATTAATAGTTTTCATAAATTATTCCTCCAGATTTAAGTTTTCCCCTACTTATCTATGGGGACTGTGATGATGGTAGAATTGAACATCGTTCTTCTAAGATGGAAGTAATCTTTAAATGATGCCCTACCATCTTCAGGGCTAATATATTAAAATCAGATAGTAGAAAATCCTTATGGCTAATATATGGTGAATTAGCAAACTAACTACTGCAACAAAGATTACATTGTAAATGGTTTGCTAGTGACACTATCATGCCTTAGTAAACTTTCAAAACTAATCATGTTATTTAGTGAATGATATACTTCAATTAACCTCATTTTTTTTCTTTTTTTCCTTTGAAAATATTTATATTTTATTGGATTTTAACTTAGAAATCAGTATTCCTATATGTTTTTTAGGAATTAGCTCATATATGGAAGGCATGATAAATTGTCCTCAAATTTCTCTGGAAATGTTTAAATTGCACACAGTGGCACCTGATCTTGTGCGTGCTTAGTCAATTTTATTCTATTACCATGGTTGCAAACTTTATTTCTTTAAATTATGCTTTTAATTTAACACTATATTAAGCAAGTATATTTATATATTTACTTCAAACCATTTTTCTTACCTAAATTGCTTCTGACATGTTGAAAATGGGGAGAAAAAGTACTTTTAGTAAAAGGTTTTTGATCACACTTCACTTAGGTGAGTTGTGGGGGGGGGGTGCTATGCTTACACATATGAGGGAATAGGTAGATTTCCAGAAGATAAAAAAGCCTAAGATCTGCCATTGCTTATGATACTTATATATGTTCATTCTTTTTTTCTGCTTTATGGGGTAATGTAAATCAGCTTGACCACCATCTCATAGATTTAACCTACAGACAATATCTATATTATGATAACTACTTCACACTACCTATGTGTTTCTCAAATAGATAAATTCTTAAAATAATTGAACATTTCATCAGCATATCCTGAATATAACTTTTAGCATTAAGAATATTATATATTAAGCTAGCATGTGGAATGGAAAGTATTAACGAATTCCTGAGGTTTATTTGGGATAAAGAAGAAGGTGAAAAATATTTGTGATTATATGTCACTATAGCAATTCATATTGTTTTAAGATTTCAGTGATGCATGACAGTGGAAATACCAGAGATGAGTACAATAGGCTTTTCCATAGACTGAGTTTTCCAGGTCATTTAATCCTCTCTAGTGTCTTCAGAACGCTCCAACAGAGTTAATGATAACAGATCGTCATATCATTGTCCTCATGATGACCTGTTTGGGTTGAAGAAAAAAAAATGTTATGCTCCCAAAGCTATGGGTAAAAATATAGTGATCATCAACTCATCAACTCTCTCTCTCTCTCTCTCTCTTCCTCTTTCCCTCCCTCCCTTCCTCCCTCCCTCCCTCCCTCCCTCACACATACATGCACTCATGTGAATTGTTGTATTGTGTTGTTTATTAGAAAGTATAAACTACCAAGAATAAAATTAAGAGAATCAACAGCTGAGAAATAAAAAACAAAAAGGCCAATATATGTGAGGCTTGAGTGATAAAAGTTGTGTCCTATGCCCTTAGAAGTTTTCAGACTTTTACTCACAACCACCTAAGCAATTCTCACAGACATGGTATTCTGGCTTCACAATTCATGATAGATTAAAAATAGACTGTTGGAAGAGAGCCTCATTTTGCACCAACTTCCCTCTGAGGTTTTACATAAAACATGTGCCAGGATTCTTGCACCAAAGAGATAGGAAACTGGGTTAAATATGTCCCTTATTAGTCTCATTGGTTGCGGGTTAACTTTTAGAGAAGTAAATCCTACAGCCATTTTGGACTGCCCTGAGTTGGCTGAAAAAGCTTCCATGGTGCTAGAGAAAACCTAGAGACAGAGAAGGGTAGATGCAGTGTGGACCCTGAAGGAGAGAAAATGTCAAAGAATACAGGAACTGCCCTCTGACTGTAGTGGGACTGAGGGATTAGGGATGGAAATATTAATATGTCCTATTGAGGTGTAATTACAAAATGGGCAGATTCTCTGAAAACACACTGAACAATCTTATAACAAAGTTCTTCAGTGAATGTGGGAGTCTTCTTCATCCTAATCTTAGTCTTGGGATAAAAATAACTTTTGCTTTTAGACTGATTCCACAATTCAACTTATTGGACAGCTATGTCTGCTCACACTAATAAAGTCAACAAATATGAAGTAACTTGTTAGATCTAGTACACAAAACACTAAGTTCAGTCAAAAACACCAATCAAATTAACTATTAGATAGAAAAGAGTCAAAATAAATTGTTTAACACAATTATTCACCTTTTTGCCATCTTCTATCTTAATATCTTATCTCGTATTTTAAATGGGGAACATGAGTATAATTAGAGCACTCAGGGTTGCTTGAGTGACCTGGCCTCATCCAGGTGTGCCAGGGAGTAAACACTGTAGTGGGATTCCTTACCTAATACTTGTTTCATCATTTGTCTTATATTTCCATTGCTGTTGCTTGTATTGTGAAAGAAAGAATACTTTCCCTAATTACTTCACAATTTTATTTATGTTTATGAAGTAAAAAATTAAGAATAAGAACTAAACTATTCAGATAGGTAATAGGTATAGATAAAAGAGAACAATATGACAATGATGTGGTCAGAAGGAGACTATCTTAGGGATACAATTTCTGTAAGAATTACAAAGTCTGAAATTGTAACTGAATATTCAAATTACTGTGTTTTGTATGTTTTCTTTTTATACTTTAAAATTTAAGTGGACTTAGAAAGTTGCTTTTACTTAGTCCTTAAGAAGAATCATTTTAAAATCTTATGGGGATACTTATAGAGCATTTGTTCATACATTTTGGAGTTAGAGTGAAAATCATAATGTAAGTTGTTGATAATTTGTCTCTGTAACTTGTTTTGAGAAGGGGCAGTGCATTCAGCCTTTCCCAATATTTAGCTGTGTGAGAAAAGAGGATAAGCATACTCTATGGAAAGACTTTTGAAATGTACTTTATACACAACTTAAATTAGTGTATAAACATTACAGTAAAAATGTCACACTTTTTTGAAAAATATCTTTTTCCTGCTTGAGGCTTTTCAAAGGATAAAGATGATGATGTTTGAGAAATGTTTTTAAAAATAGCTAATGTGTAATGTAAATAATTGTTTCTGTGTTCTATAAAAAGTTAACAAATAAAAGAATAAAACTATACTAAATTTGTTTTCCTTACTATTTAAATGTTCATTATCACAAAAATTACCATAATTATTTAACCATAGTATTCACATTTCAGAGTTTTATATGTGGTGTTATGTGCTTTCATTTAAGTTAACTCCATGAACTTATTTATCTGCAAAAATTAAATTTATATAATGTAAGAAATTGTTCTATGTTTTTTCAAAAGTAGCATTCTCAACTTGCATTAATATAAGTATTAATTTTACACCGTTATTAAACAGTCTTCAAAAATGTATAACATATATGTACTATTAAAAAAAACTTTGAAGATATACAACAAAATATCTCATATAAGTTATCTTTAGTCACTTGAAAGTGTCAGACCCAAGTATTCCAAAATTTATCTTTGCATTGAGCCTGAACACTCATCTGTACACTTGAATGTCATTATTTTTTTCTTTTATAAAATTGCTTTTACTGAATTGCCTTTTAGTTTTCCCTATTCATTTGTATTGAGAGACATAATAAGAATCAGTTATACTCAAATTGCAGGAATGAGCTGGGCATGTCATTGACCACAGTTTGCAGTGTTCTATGAAGGGGTTGGGCTTGAGTAGAGGGTGGTAAATGTCTCTTCTTATTACTAAGAAAAACTGTTAACCTCCTGAATAACATCATTTTTCTCAGTTGTATTTTGTTGCTATTGTTATTGTTGTACTGTGCTAGGTGAGAATGATAGTCTTTATTTTGTTTTCCTATTATTTTCTCATTTATATATATATTTATTTTATTTGCCTATTATTTGCTTAAATTGTCATAAGTTGCATCCATTTTTGTTATGAAATGTGTTATATAAATAATGTATGAAAATCATAATGACATCCTATATTTCCCAATTTTCTAAAATCTTTTTTATCAATTTTAATATTTTATTTATTCATAGATATATGTATATGTGATTTGCCTGTTTGAATGATCTAGGAATGCAGTCATGAATAAAATTTAACAAAAAAAATTCCTGCTTTTCTGAGATTGACTTTCTTGTATGGAAAGGCATTGAATAAATAGACATATAAAATGTACAATATTTTGAAATGATTAATATTTTGGAAGAAATAAATCAGTTAAAGAAATAGAAAATTTGAGGGTTAGGTATTTTGTTGTTCTTGTTGTTTTATTTTGCTTTATTTGTTTTGTTCTGTTTTCTGGGAGATCTTGTGAGGATGTTGTGTTCAGGAGCCATCTGCTCTGACATGAAGGAAGTATGATGGCTAGTCACATGACTGTTCCAGTGATAGAAGGAATAGCAGAAACAATGTTTTGAGGCAGGAGTGTGTTTGATATGTCTGGGAGGTTAGTACACTGAAGCATGAGGGAGAGAGTAGAAAACATGAAATCAGAAAGTTGGAGGGACAACAAAGGCAAGTCAGTAAATGTCAGGTATTGTGAGAGATTTACCTTTCCCTCTATGAGATGGGAAGCTGTTGGAAGGTTTTGAACTGAAGGGTGGCATAATGTAACTTTCATTTTAAGCATGTGTTAATGGTGTACATATGATAGGGATGAAAATAAAGTATAAATGATGTTACAGGTGTTTTGTTCTTGAGCAACTGGAAGGTGGGAGTTGCCTGGGCAACTAGAAGTTGATTTTCTACTTACTGAGAATGAGATAATGGCAGGATCTGGTGGGGAGATAGAGGAGTTCATTTTCAGACAAGTGTGGAATTCCTACTTGATGTATAAGTGAAGATGTAAAATACTTGGGCATAAAACTTTGGAGTTTAAGAAAGCTGAGTTGACTAGATATATAAAGTTGGGAGTTCTGCAGTAGTGTTTCATGTTATTATAAAAGACAGGGAAAGGGAGATTTATATGGAAAAACATAAATTAAAGGAATGAGGAGAATATGCAAAAGAGCCTGAGGAGGTGCTGCTACAGAAATTCGGGAAAAAAATGAAAAATGGTGCTTCAGATGTCTTGTAAAAATCCACGACAAAGCTGCTGTAGATATACTAAGATGAGGATTTAGTATGGACTTGCTACTTATTTTGACATCATTCTTTCTTTGTCAAAAACTTTTGCAGTGGAGCAGTAGTTATGGTGGGAAGGAACACCTGGTTTGAGTGCATTTGAGAGGAAATGGAAAAACAAAACGAAACAAGGCAAATACAGAAAGATGTTTCTCTAAAACAATGATAATCAATATTACCAATCTTAGTAATAATTACACAAAAATAAATAATTGTTAAAGGTCAGGTACAATGATTGCATAAATCTACATTGAACACATACATAACTATAACATATAATTCCATTTTTTCCTTAAAAATTTTATTCTCAGGCTCTAAATTTTCTGTATTTTGAGTAAACTTTTTTTGTTTACTTTTGCTTCTCCTTGATCTGCCTGAGTAGACAATAATTTATTAAATATTTCTGTGTGATTAAAATACTTGATATCTTATAAAGCATTTAAAAAGAGCTTTTGTTATTTTATTTGCATGTTACACCTTTTATAAATTAATAAAAATCAAACAATAGGTGAAGTCAGAATTCAATGTCATGTGAATGGAAGAGAACCCTCTCCCGGAAACTGTTCTTACAGTAATGAATACCCATAGCTAACTGAAATAATTTAATTCTGAGTTTTTTAAATTTAAATACACTAATAATAAATAAAACATTGAATGTTGATTTATAATATATATAAATATGTATTAAAAACAAAATACAACACAATTGTCTCAAAACAAAACAGCTAAATTTAATTTCATGCAAATGCATGCAATTCTAATAATTTAATTAGAATCTTTTAATAGTTTATATACTATAGTTTTATAGCTAAACTTTTTGATCCATTAAAACTTAGAAGTGTCAAATGATAGGACATTTGTCATTCAAAAGCATGAATGTGAGTCCAAACTCTGCTACTTCAAAATGATATAATATGAAGCAAACCCACAGTTGCACCTTCCTCACTTGTAAAATTATAATAACTAGAATATTTACCATACTGAATCACTGTGAGACTTAGTGAGATGCACATACTTTGTATTCTTTGTGAAAGTAGAAATAATTTATGTACAGTGAAAAATGAGAGAAAGAGAGACTAAGAGCTTAGTTAGATTTAGCTTCACAAGGACATCTGTGTCCATTAATCAGTCTCTGTTGAATTATTGAGGAGACAAGATTCCAGAAATAGAGATCTTTATAAACTACACATTGAGTCTAGTCTCCTACAATTGAAATTCAATTAAATCAAAAAACAGGAAAAATACAATAACAATTATTTATAAAAATACAATTACTCAGATATTCCACACAGCAATATTTTCACTGATATGTTCCCTAGAACAAGGGACATAAAGCAAAGAATAAAAAATATGACTTCATCAAAATAAAAAGCTTCTGCTCAGCTAAAGAAAAGAGCAGTAAAATGAAAAGGGAACCAACCATATGGGAAAACATATTTGCCAATGATACCTTGGACAAGGGTTTGATCTCCAAAATATGTAAAGAACTCACACAATTCCACTCCAGGAGGAAAAACAACCCAATTAAAAAGTGGGCAAAGGACTTGAATAGACACTTCTCCAAGGAGGACATACAGAGGGCCCAGAGACATATGAGAAGATGCTCAGCATCATTAGCCGACAGGTAGATGTAAATTAAAACCACAACGAGATACCACTTCATACCGGCCAGATTTGCCACCATAAACAAAGCAGTAAGTGGTGGAGGGGTTGTAGAGAAAAGGGAACCCTAGTGCACTGTTGGTGGGAATACAGACTGGTGCAGCCACTGTGGAAAACAGTATGGAATTTCCTCAGAAAACTAAAAACGGAACTACCTTTTGACCCAGCAATACCACTGCTGGGATTATATCCTAAGAATCCTGAAACACCTAGTCAAAAGAACCTATGCACCCCAATGTTCATAGCAACACAATTTACAATAGCCAAGTGCTGGAAGCAACCTAAGTGCCCATCAGTAAATGAGTGGATCAAAAAACTATGGCACATTTACACAATGGTATTCCATTTTTTTCTATGCAGAAGAAAGAAAAAATGAACTCCTACCATTTGCCACAGCATGGATGAAACTGGAGGGCATTATGCTAAGTGAAATGAGCCAGACAGTGAAAGACAAATAACCTATGATCTCACTGTAAGTGGAACCTAATCAACAAAACAATCAAGCAAGCAAAATATAACCAGATGCATTGAAATAAAAAACAAACTGACAGTAATGAGAGGGGAGAGGGAAGAGGGATAATGGGAGAAAATAGGGGAAGGGCCATCAAAGAGCATGTCTAAAGGACACATGGACAAAGCCAAAGGGGATAGGTTTGAGGGCGGTAGGTGGGGATGGGTGAGGTGGGGGCTGAGGTTGGGCAAAAATGGAGACAACTATACTTGAACAACAATAAAAAATTAAAAAATAAATACATTAAATTAAAATTAAATAAATTTTGGGGTGTAATTAGCATCCAAACAGATGCTAATGGATTAGCATCCATTACATAATTGTAATTACTGCAATTATGCTGATTGCAATTATAAATTATAAAAATAATCAATTAAATTAAATGCAATAACACCTTGCCCTGCTTTAACAAGTACACTAACACATTGAAATAAACAAGTGATGATAATTTTTCATTATGCTGATCTATTTCTTATTTTTAAAGCATTTATTAGTATTAAGAGAGGCATTGTAAAATAATGTTATATATCAGAAGAGAATTTTCTCCATATTAAATTTACAGAATTTAAAAATATTTTAAATATTTTTTAAATTTAAAAATATTAAATTTAAATTTAATATTTAATTTAAAAATTATAAAATTATTAAAGAGTATAATTTGACTTGTAGGTTTCCACAAACTATTTCTTATAACTATGTTTGGAAACTCCTGTGTGGCGGAAGGTGTAGGGATAGTAGTGCCAATTAAGGCTCTAATAATAAATAGTTAAACACTGAGTTTTTTACTTGCAATCTAAAACAAATTAAGGTGATGATTTCTAGAAAATATTAATTTTATTAAATCCTAAATACTGTCTTTTTCATGTCATTTAAGAAGTAGGTAGATTTTAGCATCCAAATTCAATTAATTATTATGGTACTTATTTCTACTTTTAAGGTTATGAAATATTGGGCTAAAATAAATTAGAACCAAATAAACATAAACTATTGTTCCAGTTGTGGTCAATAATTTTACAAAGATTACATAAAAAATGACCCCACTGAGGGCCATTTGTTAGCAAAGAGAAAAACTTAAGAGATATATAAAACAAACAAAAAACAAATGACAAAATAGAAAATAAATTGAAAAGTGAGTATCAGATTACATTAGTTCAGTAATAGTGAAACATGGTTATTAAAAATGTTAGTAGAAAATAATATCCAGAATAAAGGCTTCTTTGGTGTCACTCTGCTCTGTCAACTAACAAGCAAAATAGAGACAGACTCATGGATAGAGAGCAGCCTGGCAGCTCTGGGTGGAGGGGTGGAGCAAAAAAGAAAAAAAAATCTCATGGACACAGACAACAATATGATTGCAGGGAAGGGTAAGAAAGGTGAGGGTGGAAGACAGTATAAAAGGGATTAACGGTAATGGAAAAAATACAAAAAAAACTATTAAAATGTTTTTTACATGTTAGCAGAAAACCTATTCAGAATGAATGTTTCTTTGGTATCATTCTACTCTGTTCCAGTAGGCCCTTATCTGGAAGAGATGTATTAGTAACCTGGGGTGGCTGGGAGGAAAGTGAGCAGGTGATGATGATTAACAGACATCTAGTACATGCACAGAGGCATTTGGCCCATGCTGGCCCATCTACCTAACCCCAGGTTGACTACTGAGGCAAAAAGGGTTATTATTGACAATGCAGTCACACAAATTTATTAGACAAATAAAACATGATAGTATTTTTATGTATTAATCTTAAACACCAAAATATAAGTAAACACTATGGGCTATGTGAACCTTGGGACATTTTTGAGGCATGGACATTTTGGCATGGGCCAGATGTCCTATAGGGAGAGGAAGATGAATTCTTTTATCACCTGGAAAATGAAGAAAGAAATTGGCGATGTGTAGTCTGGAGAAAAGGAGACTTAGATGGAGACAATATGTACATTCCCAGCTGTTAAAAGGACTGTCGTGTGGAAAAGGGATTAGAACAGATATGTCTTGCTCCAAAGAATAAGACTCTGAACCATGGCTAGCAATCAGAAAGAAAGGAATTTCAGCTCAGTATGATAAAATGTTTCTGTCATTTTTAATTATGTGATGCCAGTGAATGCTTTATTATAAGAAATATCTTGCCCTTGGAAAATGTTATAATATCCAAGATTACTTCCAACACCAAGAATCTCTGATTTTGAAGTTTAAAGTAGACTTACTTGAAATGCCTATTCTAAAATTTATACGAAGCCTTGACCCTGGCTTTAGGGTAATCTTAGAAAATTAAATTATCTTATGTCTATATCACTACAGTCTATATATCTACCTCATGATTTCACATTCAGCATAATTTAAGCTGTATAAAGACAGAAATTACTTTTATATAGCATGTTCTAATAATCTTACATTCTTAAAATGGAAAAAATTATGGTCATTTATTTAAAAAGATGGTTGCATTTAGAGCTAAATCAAATATTGTAAGACACATGATGTATTGGAGATGGCAATGGGACAGATCATGTAAATGTGCAATTATAGTTGACTGTGCTGTGTTACAGGAGAAATATTTATAGATACTAGGTTAAGCCACATTTATGTTTACAAAAGTATTGCTTCAAGAAAGTCAAGCATACAAACAGTAAACTTAAAAATTAAAGTGTGACTATTTATAAAATCAACTTTCTTATTTAGAAATAATCCCTGAAAATTTATTTAGCAAACTTCTCAAAGGTAATTCTTTTGTGACTTAGCGTATTCAATATGGTCACTTCCTCATCTCTAAGTGCTGCAGTAAGCATGCAGTGGAGCCTGAGTGGCGTGGAGAAGCTTTCCCATCTCTTGCTTTCTGAGAGATTTTTAAACTAGAACTTTGTCCAATAAAAATTCTATGCCTTTCTGTGAAATAATGTAAGGAAAATGTGTAAAAACCTTTTAAAATTATACTTAGGTAAACATTTTCTTTCACTCTGTACATTTCTATCCTTAGTTAACTAAAAACAGAAAAAAAATTAAGTCCCCAAATTATTTCAGGTATTGATTGAAGATGTCAAAAGTGGTTCACACAGAAAGCACTCCTTAATAAAATCATTTCATGTTGTTTAAATTTTTTAAAAACCTTAAGCCAGAGAGAGTCTTTACATTAATGTTTCTCTCCATTACATTAAAAAATAAGTGTTTTGAAAAATAAATTGAAGTTTTTCAGCTCATCTTCCATTCTTAAAAATAAATGTGAAGAAAAATAATACATGATGGAAAGATGCAAATGATAAGAGCCAAAAATATAAAATATAAAACAAAGAGTAATAAGAAAAATTAAATAAAACACCTGTAATGGATCTTATAGTCTATACTGCAGAAAACAATGACATGAGTCATCCACTACTTGGACAAGTGGTGAAACACTACTTAAAATGTATTATGTCACTGCAGTGTGGCTGTGTATAATTGTTTTTATCTTATTTTGTTCCTTCAATAGTATACTGTATGCATTACTATATGTAACATTCTCTAATGTAGAAAGTGGATACCAATTTATTGGGGCATTCAAAAAAATTTAAAAAGCATGTTTAAAGGAGAAATAATAAAATGGCTCAATGTTTCTTTTAAATTTTACTAATTGCTTATTCTTTAAGATCCTAGTATAATTAAGTCACTGCCCTTACAAAATAAGAAATTTCTGGACTTCTGGACCTCTTATTGGATAGACAAAAGAGAAGTTAAAAATGCAGAGTTTTCCTTAGCAGTGGATAGATATAACGAGGACCTCCAGATGCGGATTCTTTCTCTCAGACCCATAGTTGAACTAATATCCATAGTATGTATTGATTTCAAGTATTGGCTTCCTCAATAAGAAAATTTAGGACTCATGCAAGCAGGGGAAAAATCACTTGCATGCATACATACATATATACATACATATTCATTTGATATTTCAGGTAAAGCATTAGCCAGAAATCATGTAGAAAGTCAGAAAATATAGGATATTATTGTCCATATTAAGCACTCAATATTTTCTTACTAATTAATTATGTATTGCTCTGAAAGTACATTACTTTTTACCTTGCCATAAACTGAATCTAAATACTCATGAACATGGTATCTTTTCATTAGTCCCTTCCTTTGCACTACCCCACTGCTAACTTTGCTTCTGTACATGAGTATCTCAAAGGCAACTTAAATATGTCCCAACCAAAATTCATGATTACATATACTCTCATTGTTGTGGTAGACTGAACAATCATTATCACTTCTTAAAACCTGAAGCAACCTAGTGACAAAGGTGTAATTGCTCCCATTATATTGGGTTGGCCAAAAAGTTTGTTTATTTTTGCCCATCATCTATCTCTAGTAGTGCTTAATTGTCTTTAACATCATTTGAAACTATTTTGTTAGATTATGTTGTGACAACTGTTATATCAGCAGGCATTTAAAAAACAAAATTGGTGAATTTTTGTGCAGCCATTTTAATATTGAGGATGGAAAAAAATGCAGTACATTTTTGGCATATTATGCCTTATTATTTCAAAAAAGGTAAAAACGCAACTGAAATGCAAAAAAAAAAAAAGATTTGTATACAGTGTGTGGAGAAGGTGCTGTGACTGATTGAATATATCAAAATTAGTTTGAGAAGTTTTGCGCTGGAAATTTCTCCATGGATGATGCTCCACATTCGGGTAGACCAGTTGAAGTTGATAGTGATCAAATCCAGACATTAACTGAGAACAATTGATGTTATACCACATGGGAGATAGCCAACATACTGCAAATATCCAAATCAATAAACTTATTGGTGAAAATGAAAAACATATCTTTTATTTACTGGAATAAATAAACACAGTGTTTGGCCAACACAATACAAATAAAGAATTCGAGGCTAAGAGAAGAATGTGTACAAAGTCACACAACCCATATTGACCTTATGTCTACAGGGTGGGGAAGCCTGTGACTGTCTATCACACAAGGTGTATCGCAAGAACAATATACTTGGAAAAGACTTTCAAACCTTAGTTCTATTCAAATGTTAATTGTATACATTTGCTGCTATGCATATGAAAAGTATTATTTAATTTTCCACAGAGTAACTATAAAATATATTTTTTATTTTATACACTTTTTCTTAGTCCTTTTAATATAACAATATTAAAATTTCATTGTATTATTCTCATAGATATAAAATCTCAAGTATTTGAACACATAACATTCAAAACAAAAGATACATTAAAGTGATTACATATATTTATGAATATAACATGCTATTGAAGGAACAAAATAAAGATGAAAAACTGTTTATACACATCCACACCACAATAACATAATACATTTTAAGTTGTGTTTTCTTTTGATTCTTGCCCATAAGCAGAATAATTTCACTGAGCTATAATGGTAGCATAGAAATAATTCTATATTTGACTTTTTCCTTTATATTATGTCTTACTCAACTCATGTAAGATTGCCTTTAAATATTGACTTTCTATATTAAATATAGCTTATTAGCTTGTCACAGAGGCACCGAAAGGCAGGGCGATAATTCTGCTTAATTGATCAAACAAAAAGGAAATTAAATTAATTTTGAAGATGTAATACAAATATTCTCAGCAATTTATCTTTAAAAATGTCTATGTGACACTGCAAACACCTGCTTCCCTTTTCTCTTTTTTGCAAATGCTCAAGCTGTGCTGTGCCAAGAGGGCCTTGAGCTCTTTGGGCCTTTTGTTATTTACACTCACATGGGTTTTGACTACTGTACACACTGAGAGGAAACTCTTGAGCTCCCCACTGAGACAGTCAAGGATATGTGAGCTGTCTCACAGTTTTTCCTGCTACTAGTAGTCAAAACTCTGCTAACAGTTGAACCCCATCCGGATAAAGCACATTTGTGACTGAGGAATTAGATGGAGATAGAGAATTGCAACAGGAAAGGAAAAAACAGCCACTGCTGTCACTGTCATTTTCTAGCAGAAGCAAGCTTTACTGAAAAAATAGTGAAGCCCTGGAGTGAGTCCGCTGTTGATCTAGCTTTTTTGCTGTGGCCCCTGATTGCATACACTACTATTTTTTGAGACAATTTAGAGCTTTACAACAACCCCATTCCTACCCCGTAGAGAAGTATTTATTTACTTATTTTTTAAAAAAGGTATGAAGTATATCTCAGTAGAAGCCCTAAATGAGGGTACTCATAGTTTCAGAAGATCTTTTACTTTAGGCTGATAAGAGGAAACAGATTTGGTACTAATTTTATTATAAATTTTTATTTTTTCCTTCCTTCCCTTCCTCCTTCCCTCTCCCTTCCTCTTCTTTCCTTCACTTTCCTATTCCTTTTACTTATTGTTCTAATTGATGAATAATTGTACCTTCCAAGGTCGTGGTTCACAATTGATCAGTTCAGTCACTGCACGAGGTTCATGGCCAAGGAGGAAACTCAAGCCTGAAATACTGTTTATGCTCCACTTGCTAAATAAATTAGGACTGTATCTTCCCACATGGTTTTCTTTTTCTAATTCTCAGAAAAGCTTACTAAGGCTGTGGCAACCCCGCCCTCTCTCCTCCTGCCATAGGGATATTCAGATCATGCGTGGTAGAGGTCAAGCAGCTGCCTCTCACAGGTCAGCGAACCCACAAAGTTAATAGAGCCAGGTATTGTGCAATAATTATTACTCTGTCTTTCTTATAGAGCCTATTCAGAAAGTCTGAACAAATTTTTGGCAGACATGTCTTAACTGTGAAGGATCACAAAATATTTTTTAAATTGATAAAGGTAATGTTTATGGATCAATTGAGATATTGGTATCCTTTAAATATCAATTCAAATGGCATTTTCTTGATTCTTTAAAAGTAAAATCCTTCCCACTTTTTAAATTACATAGCATTTTATTTTGTGTCTTTTTTCTACTGCTGTTATTCCATACTTTCTGCTTTGCATTTAGTCATTTGTTTGAATGTCTGTGATTTTTTCTAGATTTCATATTTATTCATGAAAAACCCATATCTTGTTTATCTTTGATCCCTTGACTGGATGCAACAATAAGAACACTCTCCAGGAATAAGTTTATTGGACAAACTGGGGCATACTAATGTAATGATATGTGTTGGAGAAATTAAGAAAATCTATGAAGCTATAATAACCCTAAATAATATAAATTTAAAGCACACTGACCCACTTGAGTCTATTGGTAGTTTTTGTATTTATAGGAAAACAATCTTTACATGAATTAATTTTGTCTCAATCATCGTGAAAATTGTGTTCTATTTTACAATTACCTCAAAATGGAAGCTGTCCTGAGAATGTGTAACATTGTATAAATATTTTTTTTAAAAATCTAGAAATACACATTTCATGGGCACATAGTAATATCATACCCAGAACTATTTTTATTAACCAGTTTCACTACGAAGTAGAAAAAAACTTTGGACTATGCTTCCACATCAAAAAATATTCTGGGCAAATCATCTGTACTTTAAATAAAAATTAAAGTAACTGTGGAAATAACTGAAAACAGAAAAATATTCAAAACATTGCCAAATTAATTTACCAGGAATTATGGGTCTTAAGTCCTACCTTCTTTTCTGGCTTGAATCCACGTACCTTTTCTTGACCTGTCTTCTCCTTCACACTTTTAGTTAGAATTATATATGCTTTTACTACTCATCAAAGCTCTGAAAGTGTAGATGAACTTTAAAAGACGACTAAATATTGTTTTAAAAACTTTTATTGCTTTCACTACATCCAGATATTTAGGGAACAAGATTATTCAGTAGTTGTACAACTCTTATCTAAGGGGTCATCATAGTTCAGAAGACAAATTTTTCTAAAGGAAATTTCTCCCCTTGCTTTTAATGAAGACAGCGATGAAACTAGCATATTGTTAATGACACTACAATTATCATTCATTTAGGGTAAATGGTTTTATACTTACCATCAGTTACATACCAAGCTCTATAAGCCATAGGTCAACAAAACAAACAACAAAACAAGCAACAAAACTTCCTGCAGTTACAATGTTTATACTCTAATGGGTGAGTTCAGTAAGCAAAGAAATGAATAAATAAATTAATCAGGTGTTAAAAGGTGTTAAGTGTTATAGAAAAGAAAAACTGAACCTTGGGAATAAAAAAGCCTGAATTTGGGTAATGATAGTAAAGACCTCCTGAGAAGACAGCTTTTTTAAAAATGTATTATTATTTATGCTATTACAGTTGTGCCACTTTTCCCCTATTTGTCCCATCCACCCAGCCCTCATCTCACTTCCATAGTCAATCCCCACACCAATGTCCATGTCCATGGGTCCTTCATATATGTTCTTTGACTAATCCCTTCATCTTTTTTCAATCAGTTCCCACCTCCCCCTATCCCTCTTACAGTCTGTTCCATGAATCTATGCCTCTGGTTCTATTTGCTTATTAGTTTATTTTGTTCATTAGATTCCTCTTATAAGTGAGATCATATGGTATTTGTCTTTCACCAGCTGGCTTACTTCACTTAGCATATTTCCAGTTCCACCCATGCTATCAATAAAGGTAGGAATCCCTTCTTTCTTTCAGATGTGTAGTATTCCCATTTATGATACAAACACTCAGCAAAGTGGGAGTAGAGGGAGCATACTTCAAAATAATTAAGGTCATACATGAAAATCATACTGCCAACATCATTTTCTGGGCAAGATCATGAACAAAACAAGGGTGTCCACTTTCTCCTAGGATCAGGAACAAGATGGGGTGTCCACTTTCACCACTCTTATTCAACATAGTACTGGAAGTCCTAGCCACAGAGATCAGACAAGAAGAAGAAATAAAAAGCATCCAAACTGGAAAAGAGGAAGTGAAATTGTCATTATTCACAGATGAGAAGACAAATTTAAAGCCAAGGCTTGAAAAAAACGGAGGCTCCAACCTGACGAATTTACCATGTATGTCCACAAGAAACCTGAATCTTTCAATGCTATAGTCCAACAATAGCTGTCTTATTTTTGTGGCAGACAGAGCAAATATCTGGCAAACATGTTGGTAGATTTGCTACTCTTCTCCCAACAACCCTTAAGGGAAGTGCTATTTGGCTCCCTAGCACATAGTGACAATTTTTTCGATAGTTTTGATTCAGTTTCTTGGTGAGATGGATATAATCTGACTCAGTCTTTACATTTCTTTTGCCAAGGTGCACAGACCAGGTTTGGGCATATGTTCTTGTTTTTAATGATCTTTTAACCTTTATTTATTATCGATATGCCATGGTGTAATGGATCACTTGGGTGTTTTAAACAGTTGGATAGTAGCAGATCTGCTTAAGGCCATCTGGAAATGCTGAGGAGGGGGAATTTTGCTTCCTTGTGGATGAGCTTTAAAAGGGAATTAATTAGGTAAGAATTTCCGTCAAGATGGCAGCTTAGGTAAATGAGGTTCTCAGAACCTCCCACAACCACATCAGAATTAACAATTAAACTACAGAACAACTATCATTCAGAACTGCCTGAAATCTAGCTGAACAGAAGTCCTACAACTATGGATTCAAAGAAGGAGCCTTATCAAGATTAGTTGGAGGGGTAGAGATGAGGAACAGGCTGGTCCTACACCCATGTGGGGTGGTTAAAAATTGGGAGGGAGTTCTTGACTCTGAGGTGAACCCTGAGGAAGGAAAGGCCCCACCAGCCTTATACCTTGCCCCCTAGCTCAGGGTTCCAGTGCCAGAATGAGAAGTACCTATAACTTCTGGCTGTAAAATCCAGCAGAGATAGTGGCTGAGTGAGACGGAGTGCTTCTGGAGTCCCAGGTGTTCCCCTTAAAGGACCAATGCATGGACTTACTCAGACACACTCTGAGCTCCAGCACTGGGACTGCAACTGGAAAGGCTCCAGGAGAAAAAACTGCATCATATGGGGAGGAACTGACTTATCTGGCTTCAGGTCAAGGGCTGAAGGGGCACCTATCTCCCAGATAGAGTACTGGAAGAGGCCATTGTGCCTGTGTGATTTAGCCTGTGTGACCTCATTTTTGTAGCATCTGCTTTTCACATTTCAAAAATTGTTATGCAGAACAAAAAATATAAATACACACTTTCACCTGAATGTCTAAAATTAAAACACATGCTCATCTGACCATACCAAAGGTTGGCAAAGATTTAGAGATGCCAGAGCTGTCTGTCAGTCTTGGTGAGATTGTAAAATGATCCAACCACTTTGAAAATGTTCCTGAAATTTCTTATAAAAATAAATGTAGATCGGCCCTATGCCCTATCAATTCAACTCCTAGATATTTACACAAGATGAATGAGGCATATATTCACAAAATACACAGACATATCTCACTTTGCTGTGCTTCACTTTATTGTGCTTCTCAGATATTGTGTTTTTCACAAATGAAGTTACAACTTTCCACGAGCACTAAGATTGTGACTTGTTGAAGCTTCAGATGATGGTTTAAATATTTTAGTAATAAAGTATTTTAATTATAGTATGCACATTAGGTTTTTTAGACATAATATTAGTGCACACTTCATAGACTATACAATAGTGTAAACATGACTTGTATGCACTAGGAAACCAAAAACTTGTGACTTGCTTTATTGCAGTAGCTTGGAATCCCAATCACGCTATCTCTGAGTTATATGACTATACAACAAAAACCATAGCAGGTTTATTCATAATAACCTAAAACTTGAAAGAGTCCTAGTGTCCATCACAGGTGAGTGAACACACATTGAGATATATGTATACAAAGGAAGAAATTACTGGTTGTGTAGTAGCATGAGTAAATCTCAAAATCATTATGTTGTGTGAAACAAAACTTACTCAAAGGAGTAAGTGGTGTATGATCCTGTGTTTATTAAGTTCTCAAACAAGCAGATGCCATCTACAGTGGGAAAAATCAGAATAGTAACTGTCTCTGAGGATTGGGGTAGGGAATGACTGAAAAGATATTTTTGAGAACTTTATGGATGATGTCCAAACACTTTTTAAAGGATCAAAGAATGTAAAAACAATCTTCTTTAAGCAACTAAAATACTTAGTATTGTATAAGAGCTAAATTTTTTTTCTTCTTCAGGAAAAGTTTATTTCAATACGTAGAGAAAAAAGATGATTTTACATGTTTTCTCTAATTCTCCACTTTGTGCATTTCCCTCCTGCACCCATTAAGCAGGCTCATTCTCCTCCAAGTTTGAAGTAGGAAAGAGGTAGAAAGGTAAAGTCTAGAGAAGGTATTATTTGACTGGTAATGTAAGCTGGTACTGATTCCAGGGCCTGACACATATTTAATGCAAAATCTTTATCTATAGAAATTTTGAGTGTTCTCCAGACACAAGCCCCAAATTCCAAATTTCCTGAGATCTCTCACCTATAGTTCTCTTGATAAAGATAAATGGTGATCAATTACAATTCTCCAGCTCCTAAATTTGTACCATTATACTGCCAGTCTGTATCAGCTGAGATCTACTGAAAAAAATCTCTTTAGAGGGTTATAAGAAACCCTAGGTACCATTGCTTTTATAAATAGTCTATAAAAACAGTTGATGTGACCTGTGGAAAATATGTGCTGAGGTCCATTTTAGTGAGAATAAAGTTATTTCTCACTCTTAGCACTGTATTCTTCTGTCACAGACTCCTTCATCTAGCCACCCACAACTTCATTTTTCTCAGATGTGAGCCAGAAATAATTCATTCTGAAATATAGATTCCAATGGCCTCAAAGTAAACTCTCCTATAAGTTTTTTTAAAGCCTCACTTGAAGGTCTTCATGTGAAGAGTAAACAACAATTGCATTCTCTAAAGAACAGATGGAAGGTACTCAAAGCACCTTTGTATCTCTTTCTGATAAAATCCTCAGAAAGGTTTCCAGCATTTTTCTTGGCCTCACCAACACCTTGTGAAGGCTGCTTGTATGTACTCAGTTCATGGAAACTAAAGTGGTTTGGACATCCAGCATGGGTGAACCAGCACTTCACTTTGGAATATGCGCTGTCTGCCATATATTTATTGTATTGGGTTTTCTTCTGAAACAAAGAGATAGAATCCTATTTTAATGCCATATTATACTACTAATTATTGAACTTTATTTTGCACTAACACTAGACTACATCAATTACTATCCCCAGTGTTTTGTATATATCACCTCACTTACTAGTCACAAAAGTAAAGAAGTAATTATTGGTTCCATTTTGTACATATAGACACTAATGCTTAGAGAGTAAGGACAACTTTTCATTCTAAGTTTGTACAGTCTCTGAGGAATGGATTGGATATCCAAATTCAGGTTCATCTACCTTAAAGGCAATATAGTTTTTGTGGTGCACAATTCCTGCTTTGCTTATATCTTACTTTTCTTTCATTTTAAAATGCTTATTCCTGCATTGAACCTATTGTGATATATTTTAAAGTATATAAAATACCTAAATACCAGTATTTTCTGATATAAAACATGGTATGAACAAGGAAACACACAAGCATAATCATTTTTATTTTGACCCCAATTTACCTACATTTTTCTCCATGTCTAGCTCTCCAAATTGAAGGCAATATTCCAAGTTCTCCAATGAAGCACCATATAAATCAAGCTTGAAAATATGGAGTTCACTGTTACTGAGAATATCATCTGAGTAGAAATGCCAAAAGATTACAACCATCTATTTTGTTCTCCTGCCAAATAGACTAGACATCTGCCAAGGAAGCTCGGCTCTCCAGTGGAGCATAAATTGAGTTTGAAAATACAGAGTTAAATACCCACTGTAGCTACAACCTGATTAGAACATATTGACGGGTTATAACATTTCTTTTTACTCCCCTGCCAAACAAACTTGCTCCTGTCTAGGAAATTGAAATCTAAAGCAGATGACATTGACAGGACAAATGCCATTAATAGAGAGAGATGTATGCCATGTACAGCACAGATTGAGACATTTAACGCCCAACATAAATGAAACTAGAAATTTCAGAATTATCCGGTGTTTCAGATGTGTACATGAGAGCTGTGTGAATATCCAAGAGTAGGAATAGACCCATGTCATCTTGGAAGAGTCTGTTTTGTTACCACAGAGACTGCCTGTCTGAAAAGCTGTGGAGTGACCTTGGAGTATTGAAAACACAGTCTGGGAAGAAATGTTATATATTTATAATGCACATTATAGCTGAAGTATTTCATTCTTTAAATTGACTGTCTTGTGCATGGACAAGTATTTGGAGAACATGAATGCATTTGAAATGACTTTTACTGCTTCCTTTGCATAATATATTTATTTTTCTGACTTGGTTCTTATAATTACATAAAAGCAATGATAACTTATGTAGAAAAATACAAATTGAATTATGATAAGCCAGATATAGCAAAATTTTAGTTTGTTTTTTAAAACAGATCTTATGCTGCTTTGGAGACCCTGTCTCTAAAGTCAGAACAAACAAAAAAAAAAATTAAGCTTACTAAGTAAAAGTGGCTTCTCTACTTGCCACAGTTTCTGTGTGAGTAATTATTCAGTGGGTTCACAGAATTCCCTGACTCCCCCAGGCAGGGGGTATAATTTTTCAGCACATTCTTTTCCAGGAAGTTTCTAAAAGCAGATAAGAGCTTAAATATTTTCACGGTGGTGAGAGGGGAGAGGAGGGCTCTGGTCTTTGTGCTGTCCATGTGGTTGTGGTTTCTTGTCCCAATTGTCAGCATCATCGCTGGTGTTTTGTGACTGTCAATGAGTCAAGATGACGGTCTTCCCTCCCTGACTGGAAGAACCACTTCAACCTCTCTTTGATACCACAGATCCCTTGAGACCTGGGTTATGAATCTCCAGCAAATTCTTCCTTCTGTGCCATCACCAGCAAACTCCCACCCACCCCCATGCCTTCAGAAAACTTGAAGTTTTCCTGTAAACCCTGCAGACCATGGCAATACAGAGGCAGTATTTAAGGCCCATTGTAGATATTTATCTCAACTACTCAATTTCATTCTTTTTCAGCTTGTTAATTTCTGCTTTAACCCCATATGAATTGCTCTCATTTTATAAATACTTGGTTTCTCATTGAAACTAATGAAAAATGAGTTCATTTACATTTATGTTCTGCAAATTATTAGTAGAATATGTACTCCTTGTAGAATAGAATGGCTCAGGGAATTCTGAGACCTGACCCTTGTTTTAGTTCTACGAAGTGAAATTCAGGAACGTGCTTATCTCAAAGGTTGAGTGGTGAGTGGTGATTCTGTTCAGGTCTATGCATATGTTTTACCTTTGCAGTAATAGTACTAGTGTTAGGTGCTATAACTCTGAGACTGTTGAAGTATAGAAAATTCTATTACTATGGTGTCCGACATATACAGTAGTCTCCTCTTATCTGTGGTTTAACTTTCCATAGTTTTAGGTACCCATGGTCAACTGTGGTCTGAAACTATTAAAAGGAAAATCCCAGAAATAAAAAATTTGTAAGTCTTAAACTGTGCACTGTCCATGTTAAATTGTGCACCATTCTGAGTAGCATGATGAAATTCCGTACCACGCCAATCTATTCAACCTGGCATGTGGTCTTAACTTTGTGTAGTGTGTCCACAGTGTATATGCTACCCAGCCCTTAGTCACTTAGGAGCCACCTAGGTTATCAGACTAACCATCATGCTATTTTGAGTGCTTAAGTTCAACTAATCCTTATTTGGCCACAAAACTGAAGGGTAGTGGCCATGGCAATTCTTATATACCAAAGAGAAATCATAAAGTATTTTCTTTAAGAAATAGAAAACAACTTCCAATTACAATGTCCTTCCCAAAAAAGTTTCAGTAATTAAAAACAAAGGCAAAACAAAAGAAAACCTTCAACTCTCAGGGATACCCAATCACTGACATCATCTGCTCCTGACAACCCAGCCAACAACATCATCACAGCTTGATGACCTAGGATCACCCAAAGCAGATCATCCTTTGGGTTTTCTTTTTTTTTTTTATTTAACTTAATTTTTATTGAATTATATAGGTTTCAGGTGTGCAGTTCTATAATACATCGTCTGTGTCTGTTTCCCTCTGGGAATCATACTGTTGTCTGTGTCTGTGAGTTTGTGTAGGGTTTTTTAGGGGTTTTTTTCACTTCACATTTTTCACCCAGCCTCTCAACCCCTTCCCCTCTGACAGCTGTCAGTCTGTTCTTTATGAGTCTGAACAAAAGGTCAATAGGAGCCTAATGCTATGTCACAAAGTTTAAGTCATTTACCTTATTTTCTCTCATCATCACATAGGCATTTCATCATCTTATTATCATCATAATGAGAAGGATGAATACAGTGCAATAAGGTATTTTTGAGAGAGAAAGAGAGAACACATTCACATAATTTTATTATAGCTTACTATTTTAATTGTTCTATTTTTTATTGTTGTTAATAACTTACAATTTGTAAGTTAAACTTTATCATAGGCAGGTATATCTGTTTCGTATTAGACTATGATTCATGAAAACATTAAATCATGGTCAGACTTAGCTTTATGAATTTAAGACTAAGTTAAAAAAGGGGCTCCTCATTCACTCAGTCTTATCATGTGCAACTCTGTTCCAGTAGCAAGTGTAATTGGGAGTTACCAGGACATTTGCAACTGAAAAATGCAATTGATCTTTTTGCTGTGTTCTAATTTTGCTAATTCCTCTCTCTAGACTTCACATAAACCCATATCATATCTGTGTTTGAATCATCAAACACACCATCAGTCTAAATCTATTATTGACATCGGTCAATACAGTGGTAGAGGTGTTCTTGTTAATAAATAACTTCTTTAAAGATAAATGCTTACACATGTGAAGGTTGTTTCTCAGTCTGGTTGCTTGATGGATATGTATATTTGTCTTATTATACCAATTTGTCCATCCAGAAAATCATTCAATCTTATATGCAATATACATTGATACTATATTTAGCAATAATAACACATTCTAAGGTGTCAATCAAAATGAGATTGGTATTGTATTACCTCCCTTAGCTTTCATTTCTTAAGGACAATTAATTAATTAGGCTTTTCCTGAGTTCACTATTATATCTCTTCAGCAGAGTAAATGTCCAATTACTATAGTTTTGCAGGTACATGAATACACAAAAGCATGAGTAGTTAATTAAAATACTATTTAAAATACATTAGTGAAGCTCTGAGATATGATAAACTCTGCCACTCAGCATTCTACTTTACTATAGACTTTGAAATGACCATCAATTAAAGTTCTAGGCATTCTGGTTTAGATTTGGACAAGTACAAAGGTTTTGAAGAAATTCTTGCAGATCGGAGGAAAGTGACAATTGCTATAAGGATTTTAGTATATTTTAAGAATTTTTGAAAGGTACCTTGGAACTGCTTAAATGCAGACAAACTTTACCATGATCCTCTTATTGAAAAGAATAAAAAAGTGGAGAGGACCTCAGTGATTCCCCTTTATTCTCACACCCTATAATTGAAGCATAAGACAATATTTACAGTAATACTTTTAAGGTGTTCCACAATATGGTGTCATTTTTACATCCTTTACTATGATCCAGACACAACCATCTCTCTCCTGAACTATGCCAAACATCTCCAAACTGCTCTCTCTGCTTCCACTTCCTTAGTTTAACTCAGAGCAACAAAAATGATTCTTAAAACATAAACCTACCTGATTATAATATCTGCCTGCTCAAAACCTTGGCATGGTTGTAAATAACAAAAAATAACATAGAGCATCCTTGTCATAGACCACAGGCCCCTCATCGCCTGCAGTACCTGGCTATCTTTACACCCTTCCTCCCTTTTCCTCTGTTGGATGTAATGGAGGCACACAGGCTTCCTTGCTGTTCCTTAAGTACTTATCTCAAGATCTTTAAAATTGCTATTAGCTCTATCCAGAATGGCCCCTCCGAACCCCTGGCATTCTCCTGGCTTGCTTTCTCATTTCCTTTAAATCTCCAATGAAAATTTAGCTCCTCAGATAAGGCTTTCCTCACCATGTCATCTTAACTAGCATAATTTCCACTTTTCATCAATCTTAACATGATTTATTTTTCTTCTCTTGCACTTACCAATACATATTAGATTGTTTGTTTTGTTTGTGTACTGTGTGCTTTGCCCGATACAACAAATACCTTATGTGGTCAACAGTTTTGTTTTGTTTCAATAAAACCATCCAACAATTTAAAAAGAGAAAAATACATTTCATACCTCAGGTAAGTAAAGAATGTTAACATTTCTTTTTCAACATTTTTTATTTGTTATTTTATCAAATTCTCTTTTAATGCAATTCTTCTATTACCTCTGAAATGTAGTTGTAAAGTATAAAATTAAATTTTCTCTCTAAATTTCAAAATTTTGTCTTAGAACCAATTCAGTCAAAATAATTTCTAATGAAATTAACAAATACTGACTATACAATATCTTCCATGCAAAGTGCTAAATAGTTTTTTTAACCATAAATGGTAGTATAAACTAGCATTTTAATATTCAAGAACATTCTAGTGGAGACACAAATATGTAACAAATACATATACAATTTATTGTCCTTAATATATACAATCTAGTATGTGGAATTACTGGTATTTGGCAGTCACTAATTGTACTCTCAACCAATAGTTATTATTTAACCCAATAAAAGTATCTGCAGTCTGGTCTTGAGGAACAAGGATAAAGACAATAGCTAATGTTACTTTGTGCTTATTCTGTGCCAGATGTGGATTTCAACACTTTACTAAATTAATTTCATTTATCTTCACATAAATCATATGGAGAAGGTTTTGCTGTCATCTCTACTTTGAAGATGAGTGGACTGATATGCAAATAGGGTAAATAACTTGCTCATGTACCTAGGAAGCTAGTCTGCAAAGCTGAGACTGAACCAACAGCCTCACTTTAAAGCCAGCGGTTATAATTACCTCATCAAAAACAGTCTCTTCCTAACTTTCTGTTTTATTATTATAGAGAGTAACAGGTAGTAAATTTCACTTTTTATATCTGTGAATAAAAAATAAAAGTTTACAAACTTGTGAGGATTAAATGAGCCAGCATGTGTAATGTGCTTAAACAATAAAAGACAAGAAAAATGAGTTTGTACCTTTTAAAACATTCCGTATTCAGGGAGTAAAGGTGGGGATAAAAAGGCTTATCTGGGAGACAGCATGTGGAGCCAAAGAATATAAGTGCTATGTTCAGGCGCCCAAGGGTTAGACTCTCGGCTCTGTCACATCACAGCTGTGTAACTGAGGTCAGTTCTTTAGCACCCCTTACTTTCAGGTTCCTCATCAGTCACAGCAGGAAGAATATCCCCTCGTAGAGGTTTTGTGACCACCAAATAAAATAATAATATAAGTTATGTCCCGAGCCCAGCACCTGGAATATAATATTACACTATATTATTATAGTTATAGGTATTAACAATATAGGTATTAAACAATAACCCCCATTCCCTCTTTCCCCAGCCATTAGTAATATATGTTCCACTCTCTGTGTCTATGAATGTCTCTATTCTAAGTGCCTCATATGAATGGAGTCACATATTCCTCTTGTCCTCTTGTCACTTGCTCATTTCCTGATGTCAGCAAAGGTCATCCACATTGTAGCATGCATCAGAATTTCACTCCTTTTCAAGGCCAAATAATATTCTCTCATATGTAAATACCATGTTTTGAGTATATGGTTATCCATTACTTGTATTGTTTTCACCTTTTAAGTGTTGTAAATAATGATGGGTATGTACCTAGGAGTGCAATTCCTGGATCATATAGCAATTCAATGTTTAACTTTTTGAAAAACTTCCATACTCCATTCTGCAGTAGCTGCGCCATTTTATATTTCCACCAGAAATGCCCATAGGTCCCAATTTCTCCGCATTCCTGTCTACATGTTACTTTTCATTTTTTAAATAATAGCCATCCTAATAGATGTGCAAGAGTATCACACCTAAAGATGTGGCTTTGTCTAATGCTTAAGGATGTTAAACATTTTTTCATGTGCTTATTGATCATCTGAATATCCTCTTTGGTGAAAAGGTTATTCAAATAGTTTGCCTATTTTTAAAAAATTGTTGATTCATTTTAGAGAGAGTGAGGAAGGAGAAAAGAGAGAGAAAAACAACATCAATCTGTTGTTCTACTTATTTATGCATTCATTGGTTGGTTCTTGTATGTGTCTTAATCAGGGATTGAACCCACAACCTTGACGTATCAGAATGATGCTCTAACCAACTGAGTTACCCAGCCAGGGTCATTAGGCCATTTGTAATTACATTGTTTTATTGTTGTCATTGAATTATGGGTTTTTTATATATTTTATATAAAAATCTTGTATCAGTTATGTGATTTGCAAAATTTTTTCTCATTCTATGGGTTGTCTTTTTCACTCTCTTGATGATAACTTCTGATGCACAAAAGTTTTTAATTTTGGTAAGAGTTCAATCTATTTTTTCTTTTGTTGCTTGTGCTTTTGGATACATATCCAAGAAATTGTTGAAAGTTTTGAGTTTATAAGATTTTCCACTATGGTTTCCTCTAAGAGTTTTATAATTTCAACTCTTATGTTTAGGTCTTTGATTTATTCTGAGTTAATTTTTACATATGGTATAAAGTAAGGGTCCAACTTTATTGTTTTGCATGCATATATCCAGTTCTTCCAGTATTATTGATTGAAAAGATGGGCCTTTTTCCACTGATACCCTTGTCAAAATCAACTGATTAAAATATAAAGATTAATTCCCAGAATCTCTAGTTTATTCTGTAGGTCTGTATGTCAGTCTTTATGGCAATATTATAATTTTTTGTTACTGTAGCTGTATGTTTTAAAATCAAAAAGTAGTTGTCCTCCAACTTTATTCTTCTTCAAAATTGCCTTAACTATTCAGAGTCCCTTGAGAGTTCATATGAATTTTAGCATGGGTTTTCCTCTTTTCAAAAACCGAGCAAACATACGAAAAAGGCCTGACACCAATAGGATTTTGATAGGGATTGCATTAAATCTGTAGCTTGCTTTGGGTAGCACTGTCATTGTAACAATATGAAGCCTTCCACTTATGAGCACCAAATATCCTTTCATTTATTTATGCCATCTTTAATTTTTTAGCAAAGCTTTGTAATTTCCAGTGTTCAAGTCATTTTTCTCATTGTTTAAATATACTCCCAAATTTATTTTTTATTACGTTTATTTATTTTTAAACATATTCTTTCATAATTTGAATAACCAAACTCTTTTTTTACTAAGAGTATTTGTTGTACTATAATATGTCATGTAAAATGTAGAAACTGATGTCGATTTGTAAATAGAAGTAGAAAGGAAATGCTATTAGTCATATTTTACAAGGTTATGTGGCAAAATAACAAACTCAATGTTACAATATGCAATTATTTGTTCATATTATGTCAGTCCTGGGTTAGGGCTGGAGCCCTAGGTTCTGTAATAGTATGAAACTCCTCCATGTTTTTCTGCATCTGGGACCCATGCTGAGGACAGCCCTGCTGGCAACAGAGTGTCAGAGGACAACACCAGGAGGAGAAACAAAATTGCTCACTATTCCCCGAAACTTTTCCTACGCCTTAGCCCACTGTCAATTTCATCTATATTTCTTTGCTCAAAGAAAATCCCTTGGTCATATCCAAGGTTAATGGGGCAGGAAAATATCTAGGGCAAAGAGGTAACAAATAACTTTGAACAAATAATGATTTCCATCACAGGTACAAATAAGGATTGATCTTTAACAGTGTGATTGTTTGTTTCTTTTACAAGTAGAATAGACACATTTGGCTCTTACCTAAATGCTGTCATCAGACTTCTGTTTTATTGCTTGTGAATCAGAAGAAAGTTCCTTTTTCCTTCACATGAAAAAAAAATTAAATGAGAACATAATTATAAAATACCTTGAGCAAAAGAGAACAGAGGTGTATTACTTTCCAGTTTGTCATGCTTACTAAAAAGACTTAAGAATCTTTATCTTTTAAAATAGTGAATACTCATGGAAAAATGCCACAAGGCTTAGAGGGCTATAAAATAAAATATATTTTTGATAAAAGTTATGAATGATGCAATATTAATAATGATAAAAAAGGATTTTATATAAATCAAGATGTCCACAATGTAATATTTTTGCTTATTTTTAATTATATGGCTTTAACAAAATTGAATCGCTTTTTTGCAATGCTCAGAAATATCAATATGCTATATCAACCTCCTTAAGTACCCACAGTTCACAACAGTAATAAATTCTTATTGTCGCTCAAATACTCAGGTAGTGATGGGATTAGCATAATATACTAATTTTCATAATTTATTCATCATATATTTAGCATATTTTGCTCACTGAAGTGCACACAGTGTTTTCTAAACATTTTCATATACTCCTACCTCCTTGCTTACAGGTAATTCAGGATTATCATATGAAATTCTGTCAGAAGAAATGGATTGTGTTAAAATACAAAATTCAACTGAGTAAATTTAAACATCTATTGACTTTATTCATGATTCATAAATAAGGCAGCATTCTATCCAGCAAATAGAAAAGAGCTCCAAAAAGCTGTACAAAATAAAAGGTTTTTATATGCAGGAGAGGGTGGGAAAACAAAGGTTCTAGCAAAGAGTTCATTTACTCAGGCAAGATCACTTTCCTAAAAGAGACAAAGGGTATCTATCTATTGGGCTATTACCTTACTAGTGCTGACCACATAATTCTTAGGTTGACTGGTTAAAGATCCCATTACTGGAATGGGATGAAACTGCAATTAGGTAAGGTACGAGATGGGACCCAAAAACCCAGAATTTATTTATTAAAAATTGTGTGTTCTTCCATGTTTAAACTTCAGTCACCTTCAAAGTACTCTCCATTTGATGCAATACACCCGGTGAGACTTTTTTTTTTCACTGCTCAAATCAGTTTTTGAACTCATCAATTTTGATGCTTTTTAGGGCTTCTGCTGTTTCTTGTCTCACCTTTTTCACATCAGCAAAACATTTCATTTTCAGGTATTTTTCATCCAGGGAAACAATAAAAAAATTGCTGGGGGTGGCAAAATCAGGTGAATAGGGAGAGTGGGACATGTGGCTCATGCCGTTTTTGGTTAAAAACTGCAGAGCATTCCAGGTGCCCTTGTAAATCACCCATCATGAAATGGGCAAAAGTGTTGAAAGAGTCTTCCAAAAAATTAACTGAAGCCAAATGCAGCCCTTCACAATAATGCCAGCTGGTACACTGGTACAGAAGGGTTTCTAGAACACTCATCTAGTACTGTACTACAGGGGACACACCCTCTAGAAGATAATTCCAAGTTGTGTGTGTGTGTGTGTTCCCTCATATTAAGTCTTGGTTTGGTGACATGAGCTTAACACAGGTGACTCCATTTTGGGCCTGTTGTTTCTTTTTTTAATAACGGGTTGATTAAGTAAAGAGATAAGGGCAAGACTTAGACTTCTGTGATTCCATTTTAATTCCTAGGACAAACAAAGGTTAAAGCCTAGTTGACATTTTAAGCATTAATAGTGCCCATGATGTCAGAGTATAAAGATTTTGTGAAGAATTGGATTCAAATTTGAACAGAGCTCTCCAATCATTGCAAAAACAAGATACCTTTATTTCACAGCTTGATTAAATTATAGGGCATGTGTGAAAACGTAGTGAGGTTGCTGGGAAAAAAAAAAAAAAGGATAAGGAAGATTTACTGAGATTAATGACCCTGTGCAGGGATTAAGTGAGCCGTGGTAGAGGTGGGCATTTATACTTTAGAGACTTTCTCCTCTTAACATGTCCACAATGTGCTAATGAGGGATTTTAGACCTCAATGGTCTATGGCCAAATCCACATTTTAAGTAGATCACTCTGGCAACTGAGTAAGGATGACTTTCCAGAGAGAAAAGACTGAAGGCAAAGACACTACTAGTGAGACTAGCTAAAGCAAAAAGAAGACGTAAATGAGGATCTAAATTAGACCAGCAGAATTAGATCATGTGACTCAAAACACAGGAGGGTGGGTTTTGCTGTCGAATTGACTTGGCTTTACCCTGTTTCCCAGCTCTGCTACTTATCACTATGACACTGTCAAATATTCCTAATTACTGTAACCCTCAATTTTCCTTCTCATTTGTAGGCGAGTATGGTACCAGTACATTTCAGATAAAGTAGTTATAGGAATTGAAGAGTAAAACTTATACACACTTAGCATCATGTCTAATATATAATCAATATTCAACAAATGAGAACTAGTATTGTCATAATAGGTAAAAATAGTTTAGTTTTCTAAGTTTGCACTTTTATCACAAACCTGCCTCTAAGCCTTCTGACTCAAATTTTATGAACTTTCTACTCTATCATATGATATCAAAGAATGTATTGAAAAAAGAGAAAACAATTGTAGACAGCTTTAGAGCTAATCCAGTGTTAAAGCCGGGGATATATGGAATGGCTTTGTTAATCCATTTTATTTTATTTGAAATATTCTATTAAGTGCCCACTTTGTAACAGAAGCTGGTTATAAGCTGAGCTGGACCTTTATATGTTTCTAAATAAATGAAGTATGGAATAGCTTTCATCAGAAATACAATTCATCTCAGTATTACTCATGCATAGTATGGTATAGAATCTGACATGTAACGGCCCCTTAGTAAAGGGTTTCTGTGTGAATACATTACCTTCTTTGTGAGAAACAGCTAATCAAATGTTGCATAACTGATACGAATAAAAAACAGCTTCATGCAAATGACAGTAAAGCAATTCTTCCCCTGTTCTCCTCTGATAATATAAAATGGATGATTTTCCTTAGAAATCCTGTTTTTTCAGGGTTGGCCTGGGGGAAAGGGTATCACAGAAAGTTTAGCAATGACATAATAAACTTAAAGCTGCCAGAAAAAAACCCCGAGGTCCCAGAATCCCATCCGCTTTCATTGCTAACAGATCTTCCCTATATATCTGTCTTCAATACAAGGTGGAATTACTGAAAGCCTTAATATTATTGCTGGTTTGCTTGTTAATGATTATTTTTCTTCTTCTGTTTTATAATGCCTTGCCTGGAAAATCTGTTGTAAACAAGTGCCCAGAATTATAATTCTTCTGAGGAACTAATTTCCAAATGTGGTTAATAATTTTGCATCTCAGCTCAATGTTCACACCACTCCATTCCTGACTAACTCATTTGACTATGGATATTAATTACAATCACAGGACAGGAAATGCTGTATTTTAATAAGTTTAGAAATCTTTGAAATTATTCTTACAATGTGAATATTGGTAATCAGTACACTTTAATGCCATAGGCATATCTGAAAATGCTGGGGAAGGAAGGCGTCCCTTGATAACAAAGATGAAATAGCAATAATTTATGCAAAAAGACAAAATGCCCTTTCTTCAATTTTAAAAAAGATTAATAGTTATAATTACAGATCACCCGTGTAAGTGTGATTTGACTCAGACCTAGCTGAGCCCTGTGAACCCTGCTCACAGGCCACATCCAACTCTGCGTGTTGGTAACTGCCTCTGTGACATCGCCACAGGGAGTTGGCTTCTCTGTACATTGAGAGAAATGAGGCAGTAATTAGAAGTGAATGACAAGGTGCTTTTCATCTTTGACAAGAAAAGATTTTTGTGTCAAAATATCTCGCCAGAGGAGTAATTTTCTCCGTGTGCATTTCTTGTCCTGAACGCATTTTGCATGATAATAGAAAAGGGGAAATTGTTTCTGAGTGTTGCTTGGTGACAAATAGCAGACACACTGCCTTTGCAGATAACAAGAGTCTGAATGCTGTCGCATTGTGATATGGACAGATAGGACCCAGAGTAAGCAGGGATATTTACACTAAAAAAAAAATTGTTTTTGAAAGTATAAAATCAAAGATATTAAAATGCTTTTTTGTGTATTATGCCACTAAAGGTTTAAAATTACCTGATAAGATTTAATCATGCAATTCTAAAACACGTTTTAAGGATTTAATAAGCTGGCATTTTCAGCACAATGAGGAGACCAATAACCAGTATAATACATTTGCCATTCTACAAAACCTGCCTTGTCACTCAAAATATGGGCTGTTGTCATTTCAGATGATTTTCAAACAACTCATAATTATCCTGGCCTAGATTGATCTAAACTGCAAAATTTAAAAACAACTATTCATGAAGTTTAAAAGATTTGAATCATTAAAAAAACATTAAAAACTGTAATTTTAGCTTTGTCTAATATTAGATTCTTTTGATATGAAAGAAAGAATTTGAACTTAAGCTTGGAACTGATAATGTTAAGACAACATAGTGCTTTCTTCTATTATTTCTTTTCATTGCAGGCTAGAGAAAGAACATTTTTTAAAATGTAAATTGGCATATAGTGATCAAATATAAAAGGAGGTAAAAAGAAAGACAGTAACTATCTGGAAATATGAATCTGATACACATTACTATTTATGTAACATAGGTGTATATTTATGGAAAATGTAATAACATGAGCAATTTCTAAAGAAGCAATACATTAGGATTATCCAACTAGGAATATTTCAGAGTATATCTATCAAAAAAAGAGAGATACGGGGGAGGGAGAATGGACACTTAATATTGGAGTATAAAGAAACTGATTAAGGTCATTAACACTCAACTCTGAATATCATCGACTGTAACCATTACAGGCAATTAGAGGGAATATTAAGATATCAATGAATCTGTTGGCATAAATTGAGATAAAAAGAAATAGACTTGTCAATAAACTATTACCCTAATTTCTGATGTTCAATTTTCTGAATACATTTATTAACTTAAGGCTGATGATATTATCTAATAGTAGTTTGCAATAGACATTATGGACCTTATCTTTCAAAATCCTATTTGTCTATGGGTTTTGATATGACTACAATCCTTGAAAAAACTGGGATCATAATGCTAATGTTTGCCCAAATCATCTGGCCAGAAAACTAATTAATTTTGTTTTTTTCCAATGTTATTATTCTCACATTCCCTTTTATCAATTAATTCAGAATAATTGTGAGAACTTTCTATTTATTGTCATTCAAGACTATCCCTGAATATACTATTCAGAACTCTCAGCTTAAAAAACACATATAGCTACATATTTGTTTTAAATGCTCATAATTATTTTCATTTTTAGAACATTAAATTTTGTCTTCAGATCCTAAAACAGCTGATTCAATAATAGAAGATCATATACAGACAATTATATGGTGTGCTTTGTTTAATTAGTTAATCATTAACCAGAGCTTATAATATATCACACAAGGTTTGTGCTGAGCCCTTTACATGTATAATTCTCATACTACTCTGGGTTCATTACATGTATAATTCAGATATTATCAAGCAAGAGATGAGGGGTTGGAGTGCAAAGTAACTTTTTCTAGTTCTCATGGTTACCAAATTTCTTGCACTGGACAAAGTTAAACAGGCATGGAAAGCTCTCCTCAAGGCTATTGCAATAGGGAGAAAGAGTGAACTCAACTCTACTGAAACAAAATATAGGAAGGTTCTGAAGCACTGAGTGAGCTAGTGCTAAAGTGCGGAGGACATTAGGAAACAGTTGATCAATAGGATGTGTTGAGTGAATTGTTTCCCTTAGTTTGCAAAGTTTTCTGTTGTTGTTTTTTTTCCTTCAGGGATTAGGCTATCTGTGTTCAATAAACAGCACCCATCAAAGTTAGGCTCCTGCCCTCCCATCGACTAGAAAATAGGGTCGTTCTCTTCCCTGATAATTACATTTCAAAGACAGGATTCCCAGTCCTTGACAAAGACATTCTGTGGCTCATAAAACTGACGAGAGCCTAGAAGATTTATATACATTTCAAATGGGCAGAGAAATAATTTATGAGTGCAAGTTTTCTAAAGTAAATGTTCTTCAGAAAGGGAAGTCAAGGACCTGTATTGAGGAAGAAACCTGTATAACATTTAGTCAGGCTGAGGGAAATATTAAGGAAGTCTCAGTCAAAGTTCATGTCTTTAGGACACCAAAAAGGAGCTCCTAATTCTGACTTTACACTGAATTCTATTTGTACTGGTTTCCAATAACATTTGGGAATATTAACTGCTTATCTATAGACTGGCAGATTTTTTCTAGTGATATCTCCCCCCAAACTATGGAACAATAATAAGTAACTTTCAGTTAATATTTATTTACCAGATACATTCTGAACATAAAATGACTTTAAAATATTTTAGTAAATATTTGGATAAATTATGTCAAAATAAAGTTCAGAAATTTGAAATTTTCATATAAGAACATACGTAGGTAATGGTACAAAAGAGATTTTAAAGATAAGATTTTCCAGAATCCCCTACTTTATGCTTCTTATTTAAAACCACAGTGAGATATTACCTCACACCTGCCAAAATGACAATTTTTAATAAATCAACACTTCCAGTAGCAGAGGCAGACATGGCTAGCCTCTTCACAAAACCTGCACCTATAGGTAGTTACAGAATAAAAGAAGTAAAGAACAGTATAGGAAGTAGAATAGCCAAAGGACTTATATGTATGACTGATGGACATGAACAATGGTGGGGTGATACCCTGAGGGAGTAGGGGGTGGTGCTGGGTGGAGGGGGCAAAGAGAGAAAAGTCAGGACAATTGTAATAGCATAACCAATAAAATACAATTAGAATAAATAAATCAACAAAGAACAAGTGCTGGTGAGGATGTGGAGAAAAGGAAACCCTAGTGCACTGTTGGTGGGAATGAAGACTGGTATAGCCACTGTAGAAAAGAGTATGGAATTTCCTCAAAAAATGGGACAACTATAATAGCATAAAAAATTTAAAAATTACACTGTGCAAAAATAAATAAAACTATATGAAAATTTATTATTTTATTAAATGAATAATTGCTGAGTACCTATATTTGTAGACACTATGGTAAAGGGAGGTGATATATCCATGGCAAGAGAACTTAGATTCTTTCTTTTTGGAACTCACAATTTAGAAAGAAACAGATATTTTATAGATAAATTTATAATTAGCTACCATTGTGATATGTGCTTTAAAAGAAAAAATAAAAAGTGCTGTGACTACATATAACACTCATGCTAAACTTAGACATAGATTTCCCCAAGGATGCAACCAAGACCTGAATCTGCCAGAAGAGAGAATCTGAGGGAGCAGTTGTGAAGGTTGCCCTACTCCTCTGTGTCAGTTACCTGACACAGAAAAGACTTCCACTCCAACAGGAAGATGTTTTCCTCCTCTACGACTGCAGCAAGAAGAAAATGGGTGATTTTTTCACTCGGCAATCATACAGCCAATGTGTCTGTTAAAACTCAGCTCGTGAAAAGCCACTACACTTTAAACTTACAGTTTTCTCCAATGGAATCTGTTTATAATATTCCCTCTGAACTTCCCCTTTTTTGTATAAAAGAATGATCCTTTCCTTTGTTCTTGGGTCTTATACATAGTTTGCCATTAGAGTGCACATTCCAAACTGCAATTCTCTGTTTTTCCTGAATAAACCCACTTTGCTTGAGAAATATCTAGATGTCTATTTGTTTAAGGTCAACAGATCAGAGAGCCATCATAAAGTATAGAATTTGGATAGGTGGACTCTAGAGACAGAAATGGGTGAGCATCACTGCTTTGCATTGAAACTTAGACCATATAATCAGTTAAATTTTGTCGAACCTATTTTGTACTTCTGGAAAAGCTGAAGTGAGTTGTTGAAGTTTTGAAAAGACTGGATTGTTATGAAATTTAAATAATGGCAAAGGATAATTAAAAAGCTAATGACTATAGGTGTTAGTTCCCCTTCTCCTTCTGCAGGGTTTGGGAAAGCATGCCTCCAGCATTGGGTCTCCAGCAGCGGTCACGGGGCAGGGAGCTCCTCCACTGCAGGGTGAGCTGCTCTGCTCCAGCTGGCTGCACAGCTCTGTGTGTTGAGGAGAGGCAGCTTGACTCACCACACTTCTATTTTTGCTCATTTATTTGTTTATTGAGAAGGAAAATACATGTTTTCCACACCACACATAAACCCTTAGTTATTGAAGAAATCTTGTTAATAGAGATAAGAAAAATTAACAAGATTAGTTGCAGGAGACATTTTAAAATATAATATGCATCACTCCATATTCAAATTAAATCCTTTTAAAATTGCACAAACTTTAAAAACTATATGTAATGCAATTATATAAATATTTTTCAAACTATAATGGGCTTACTTGATATATATAGTGGTTCATCATAATAATTATATATGTGCATATATGAGGTCTGTCCAGAAAGTAGCCAACCACTTCATATGAAAAAATAAATACATTTATTGATGAAGATACAAGATACAAGAAACATTGTAAATAAGACAATGATGTCTCAATTCCTTTCAAAGTAGGCAACTTTGGACCTCACAGAGTTTTCACATCTGCTCCATCCTATTTCCTGAATCTCATCAAAAATCTGAAATCTCTTCCCTTTCAAAGGTGATTTTAGTTTTAGGAAAAATCATAAGATGCAGGGCACCAAATCTATGCTATAGGGGAGCTGAGTCACCTGGGTGATTTGATATTTTGCCAAAAACTCTGCACAAAACATAATGCATGAGCGGGCACATTGTCATGGTGAAGCTGCAATTGCTCATAGCTGCAGCCTTAGTGCAGTCGTCATTGTTCCTGTGTGTGCCTTCCAATCCACTCTCCTTGGCTGCCGAGTTACGTCAATGTCAGGCAAACCATCCTCATTATATTAACAGTGGTTGGACTTTTTCTGGACGGACCTCATATATTCATTGCAACAAATGTATATTGAGTAATTACCTAATAAGTCGGAGCTGAGGGCCTGAGAAATATAGAAATAAGATATTGATAATGTTCAATGTTTTTTACATGATTCCAGTGATACTGAGGTGAGGATTTGATAGACTAACTTCTTAGTAAAAAATTAAAAAGATGTTAATTTTAACTGATGGAATTTTATCTTTACTTTGATATCCAATATTAGTGGAGAAAAAGAGAACCAAGGTTTTTTTAGGTACATGGTTCAAACTTTAGGCATTGCTGTTATTGAACAGGGGCCTGGCCCTGAGTGGTTCTGCCTAGGGCCAGCTGGAGCATGTGGGTTCTTGACTTTGTGCAGGGAAGATTTCACAACACGAGTCCAGGTGACTATGGGGATACATATATTAAAGCTGGGTACAGTGAAACAAGGAATGGCTTAGCATAGAAGAAGCAACAGGAGAGCCTGGGCTAAGCTGCCATAGCTCACTGGGAAGTCAGAGAAAAAAGAGGTTTGGTATCAGGTTCTGGGGATCAGCCTGGGAGAAGGCTACTAGCAGCCCATTGCCTTAGAGTTTAGATTTGTGCCTGTAAAGAAAGAAGTGGGGAAAGGAGAAGGGAAAGGGAATGGCACTTGCTGTTCCCTGGTGGGAGAGCACACAGTGGGTTCTTTCTCTTGATGCTTTATCTCTCTCTTATAAGCAGGAATCTCAGGGGAGGTCTCAGGGGAGGGTTTCAGTAGAATAGTCATCAGTTCTCCAGGTGTGACTTTTAGGGTTCTGACCAATCTCCAATGATTGGTCAGTGGCAGGGAGTAGGACTTTTAGTCATAGCAGTGGTCTTGGAATTGACCCAGTTTTGCTGCTTTTCTGTACCTGGAGTCGAAACAAACCTAGGCCTAGATGTTATTTCCAGGGAGGAAAGGCCAAGGAAGAAGAGGCAACCCCGAGGGTGAAGTCCTTGTTTCCCCAGTTTTGCCCCTGCCAGGCACCAGGGGCCTTCCTCCCTGCTGACAAGCTGCACCTGGCTGTTAATGGCTGGGCCATTGTGTTTAGCTATGTTTCAGTTTCCCTATTCTACTTAGCAAGGAATTTTTCTAGCTTCTCACTAATCTGTCTCATTATCTTTTCCTATACTTTTTTTTTCAGCTTGAGTGTTTTTTTATGTTGTAGCTCAGGCTATTTTTAGCTTTCCTGAAAAATGTTTTTACTTTTTGTACATTTACTATAAAAGAACCATCCCTTACCCAAATAAAAATGTATAACAACATGAAGCATAATTTCTGTGGTCTCAGGTACAATCAACTTTCTTTTAAGCACCTAAGTATATATACACCTAAGTATACTTTTCAAGTATAAAAAGCCTGTGAACTATTTTCTGTGGTGCATATTTGGTGTGTGTAGATGTTTAGGTTTACATGGTTAACTGTGAAGTACCAAACCTGATGAGAAAGCATGAAACCTCACATAAAGAGTTATTGGCACTATGCAGTGAAAGAGAATGTACATAAAGTGGACTACAGAAAAAATTCATGCAACTATTAATATGAAAAGTAGCTGAAATAAGCTGTGCATTACATGCTTATGATAAACTCATTTTACAGTGGACCAGTTCATATCATTGTTTATAAACTCATATTTGCTCTTGGAGAAAATTTAATCTAAAAGGTTATATTTCAGTTTATCTTACATGTATATGTTTTCTCTTTACTATGTATTAGCCATTTAAAAATATTCTAGCTGTCCTATTTGATAGCTCTTTTATCATCATTGCAATATTCAAAAGTATGCATTTAAACAAACAAATGACTGTAGTATCATATACGCTTGAGGGAAAAATGAAACAAATATTTATAGTATGCCACATATGTCACTAAATAACAAAGTATAAAAATGATAAACATAAACATGTAAGCCATTAAAAATGTAAATGAAGGCAGTAAACATCCCATGCACCTGGCACTGTGGAGGAGCCCTCGGAACGGGAAAGAGTTGGGACAGTTCCATGTCTGGATGGAAACTCACCAGTGATTGCTAGCAAACTTGCAATTTTAAGATCCATTTAAAAAGAGGGAGAAACTTTGGCTGGAAATTGAGTCATTCTTTGGGGAAAGATGTTTTATTATTATTATTATTATTTTTTAGAGTGAGGAGAATGAGGGAGAAAGAGATGGAGAGAAACATCAATGTGTCCCTCTTACGCCCCCTCCTGGGGACCTGGCCCGCAACCCAGGCATGTGCCCTGACTGGGAATCAAACCAGCGACCCTTCGGTTCACAGGCTAGCACTCAATCCACTGAGCTACACCAGGCAGGGCTGGAAATCAAGGCTTAATGAAGCTATAGAATAAGATATTTCTCAGGCAATTTCTTTTTCATTATGTAACTTGAGATGATCTGATATAAAATGTCTAGGTCGTATTATATACTTCTAATTCCTAGATTTACCTACAAAATCCTCTGTTGAATACTTTGATGTCTAAAATTATAAATCCCAAGGTCTGTTAATGTGTAAAATAATTTTTTTACCAATCACCAGAAATGTGACATTTAAACAATGGGCCATAGTTTACACGATAGTGAAGTTGTTTAAAAAATAGTAAATAAATGCCCTCGCTGGTGTGGCTTAGTGGATTGAGCACTGGCCTGTGAACCAAATAGTAGATGGTTAGATTCCCAGTCAGGGCACATGCCTGGGTTGTGGGCCAGGTCCCAGCGAGGGGCTCACGGGAGGCACCCACACACTGATGTTTTTCTCCCTCTCTCCTTCCCTTCCCCTCTGTCTAAAGATAAATAAAATCTGTAAAAAATTTTAAAAAATATTAAACAACTAACCTGTCAATAGCCATGTTTGAATAAATTTATTTTATCATAGGATGTATTTTATCAGAAGCATGTAAAAAGGAAAACAAAAAATGTAAATAAATAGAAACATATTCAGTGCCCAAAATAATAACATATAATTTGCATAATTCTTCTATTTCTTCTAAATATCCCTCAGTAATTTATCCATATTTTTATTATAACACTAACACTATGAGATTATGTCATGTTATATTACTTATATTTTTTCTTGCCCACTAGACTATAAGTTTAGCAAAGTCAGAAATTCATAATGTATTCTTTCTTCTCTTACTAACTGCTAACATATCAGTAGAGAGTAATTTTATATTGCTATATAAAATATGATTTTATATAAACTAATATATAATAGTACTACATATAGAATAATATAAAATATAGCATTTTATATATTTTTAGCTTTTCTGGGAAATACTTGACAAAAATTTGTGTGTATTTAAGGTGTAAGTGTGGTATTTTGATATATGTATACATTGTGAAATGTCCACCACAACCAAACTAATCAACATATCCATCCCCAAACATATTATCTTTTTGCATATTTGTTTTTATGGTAAGAATATTTAACACCTACCTACTTAGCAAATTTTAAATACACAATGCAGTATCATTAACAATAGTTACCATGCTATACTTAGGATTTCCTAAACGGAATTATCTTGGATAATAGAAACCCAATAGAGGGCATTTTTCATCCAATAGAGGAAAATTTAAAAGATGCATCTTCATACAAAATCTTCATATTTAAAGACTTAATTAGAAGAGTAAACTTTATCCTCTATGATTCCAGTATACACCTATGTGCCTGGTGTAATGTAGATGTCAAGAAATATTTCTGGAATGGAAAGAGTAGCTGATGGGAGACAGGGCCTCTTTTCCTGGATCCAAGGTTTCTAAGAATAGACCTTTACTACCTCACCATGGAGAGGAAAGCAGATGACAATTTGACACGCAGAAAAATAGAAATTAAATGTGCATGACAAACTCAAGTAAAAATTGTCTAGAAAGCTCAATTTCATAATTGGCACCAAGTATTCATAGAGTGGTTTCCCTTGATAAATTGAAATGCTGGCTATTATTTGAATTCTTGTGTAGTCCACATATCACATTCTTTTATCAATAAAGGATTATTATCACTGTCAGCTTTATAGAATTTCAGAGGTAAGCTATTTGAGATAAGAATTTGCAGTGATGAGTCAGACAATGTGAAATAAAGCAAGTATGAAAAACTGAAAAGTTGATATTTCAGTTAGAGGTTCTAGATCCAGAAAATCCTTAACACTAATGTATAAAACTGGATGGAATTCTGAAAAGAAAAAGGTAAAGAGAAGAAAAGATGAAGGATTCTTAGAGAATAAGAGGAAATGGTCCTTAAGAGACATCTTGGATGCTGACTACCATATACTTTTGCTCAATCTCTCATATTTTCCCATTTTTATTTACTTGAAATTAACTGATATTTTTATTATTTTTAATTACAAAAACTAACATGGAAATGAAAATCAAGAATATATACAAATTTTCTCATGTCATTAACACTTCCATATATTTTAACATGATAAAATAAAAATTTATACTTTCATTATTATTATATTACTTAAAAATTCACAAGTATATTTTTCTCTTTATGCTTCAGGAAGATTATCATATAGTTCCTCTGAAACTTGACAAATATTAAATATCAAATCAAATGACATATGTATTACTTCTTAAATTTAATTTTAACTTATATTCATATAACCCAGAAGTATAAGCAAGAAATAATCAAAGATGTTATAAAAACATTTTATTATTTTTCAAAATAAGTCTCTAGAAAAAGATAAGGAAGTCATTTACAGTTTACTATTTGGTAAATGATATAACAGAACTAACACACTGTCAACTCTGAGTCTCTTTAAATAATGACCAAGAGTCAAATGCCCAATTTCAGAATGGAAAGAATGGAAGAATTTCTACTCTTTTCAACACATTTATTTATAATTTTGCATTCATCTTCTTTTACAGATAATATGAAAATGTAAAAACAAAAGTTTGATGACATAGAAAGCACAAAGCCTTTGGCTTTAAATCTTGACTCTAACATTTGTTGTCCATGAAGCTCTGCACTAGTCATTAATCTCTCTTGGTCTAATAATCCAAGTATGTAAAACAAAGTAATTTTTAAAAAGATTTTTTAAAATTTATTTTATTTTTAGAGAGGGAAGAGAGGGAGAAAGAGAGAGAGAGAAACATCAACGTGCAGTTGCTGGGGGCCATGGCCTGCAACCCAGGCATGTGCCCTGACTGGGAATCGAACCTGCTATGTTTGGTTCGCAGCCCACACTCAATCAACTGAGCTACACCAGCCAGGGCTACAAAGTAATTTTTTTTTAAATGCCTGTGTGAGTGGATAGTGGTGGGTGGATGGATAGACAGATGATAGATAGATAGATGATAGATGGATAGATGACAGATGAGAGATGATAGGCAGATAGATAAAATAGAAAACACTAGAAGAATTTCCCATTGCCAAATATTGTGTTAATAATATATGTTGAATGTATTGGTGGAACAGTGGCCATGGAACATTCAGAATATTAACAGAGAGTGTTTCAGATTCCCCACCTTGGTTCCTGGGCTGGACAGGAAAGAAGTGGGTAAAAAGAAAACTAAACCTGGAGGAAATGGATAGATCAAGTGATTGAAGGGTGATAGAAAAAAGAAAAACAGTCAGTTACAGTAGGAGTAGTAAAATCTTTGACTTGAAGGAATCCTTCACAAGCCAGTTATCAGGAAGTAATTTCCAGCACAGTACGCACTATTGGTATTATTGTTCTTCCCAGTTATTCCAACCATTTTATTTACCCAAGGACCCCAAAGTGAGAAAGGAATGTAGACACTGAGCTGATAATGACACCTCTTTCTCTAAGCAACATTCCAAAAATAACACTTCAATCCTTGTAATTAATTCTTACATTTCAATATCATATCAGACTGCCAACACTTAAAAATCCTTATTTTCATGATATACACACATCTTATTCTGTAAAGCTTAGCTAGTATTAAATAAAGTGAGATTTACTGGTGTATTGCAATAAGGGAGACACCACATTTAACCCTGAGGTGTCTTACTGAGGAGTTAGGATGGGCTTGATGTAGTGTGTGGGCTTCTGCTGAATGACTTAGAAAGGACTTGAGAAAGTGAGGGATCTCTTTTGGATTATGTTCTGTCACAAAGCAGGGCAATTTGATGATAGGTATCTAAAACGTGTTTGTTTGTTTTTTGTCTAGGACAGGTGAAGAACAAAGCAGGGCTAGTGTTGTCACTGTAAAAAAACATTCTTCTCTCATATTTGTAGTGAGTGGGGATTCATTTGTGCAGTAGTATAGTGTCCTTGTCTTTTCCTTACATTCTAACATGCTTAAAATTGGTCTCGTTTTTTCTTAATTTTACCATGTCAAAAAATGCCTTTTCTTGTTACTGTTGATATTCTGTAGAAATGTTTATATCCTGACTGCTTTCTGTTAATTATTGTT
The DNA here is from genome assembly GCA_004024845.1 of Tonatia bakeri. Classification (NCBI taxonomy): domain Eukaryota; kingdom Metazoa; phylum Chordata; class Mammalia; order Chiroptera; family Phyllostomidae; genus Tonatia; species Tonatia bakeri. Next base: position 378,577 of record PVIA01000255.1, on the reverse strand, counting down.
TATCTTTGTCAAAGCTTCAGAATTTTTAAAAATTTTGTTCGTATCACTTTATATTCTTTTCTTAGCAACTCCTAATTTGCTTCCTTTGTTCTCAACTTATTCTAAAATCTTAAGGCCCCACTTTGAATAACAGACTTATTAATCTTCATCAGCTAGGCTTTCAATAAGCCAGTCCTTGACATTGACATGTCATAACCTCAGTTACTCCACAGCCTCTGTTTGCAAATATGAGAATGCACAGTAGTGACAACCAGTGTTACAGAATTTTCCCACCCCAGGAAGTGCCAAGAAGCTCTCTGTCTTTACTGCTTACAGAAGACAACATGGGGACCTAAAGAGTAGAACAGTTCTGTGCCAAGTGGACTCTGCAATTTTTCTTTTTTCAGGCTAGATAGTAGAAACTAGTTTCGTCAAAGAAATAATTTTTACTCTTTGCAACACAACTTGAATGCTTTATCCCTATAAGTTATATTTCCATTTGTTCTTGAAAACACTTATGATCAAAAGAACCCAACTTCTTTCACAAGTTGTGCATAATGCAAGACAGCACATTCCTGATACAGTGTGAAAAGGATTTTAGACAATGTCACCTGCAAAATCATAATGTAATATTTTCCAAATACAAATCCAAGAACAATAATTTCTTCTAACTTCTCTTTGGCTTTAGAGATTACATAATTTTCTGTTACTTCACCCTTTAACTTTGTGGGAGCCCTACTCTTACAATAATGGGACCAATGGACTTCATGTACTTTTATTTTCACTCTGAGTTCTGTTTCCAATTAAATTTCCTAATTAACACATTTCTATTTTTTAAAGCTATTTCATGGTAGCATCTGTACTTAGACACTCCTTTGCTAGTCATCCTTTCCATTTTCATTTTTCACTAGAGTTATTCTTCTAATAATAATAAAAAACTTTTTAGTAGTCATAATTGTCCAACTTTTTCTTGGGCTATCTTCCAGTCAGTATTAAAATGTTCAAGTGTTCTATTCATATGCATTACACTAGATGATATTATAATTTAATTCTTGTCTTGTGAATCTATGATTCAGAGAACAATAATAGAAAAACATAATTTTGCATATACTTTAAATGTATAATGTATCACCTTTTCTGAAGACCTATGGCTGACTGTCTCATAGTGAGTACAGCCCCTAGAATGGATGAGTGAATGTGGTAAATGTACTCTCTCATATGAAGTGCCTAAGTTATAACAAACTGACTAGATGCACTTGTGGAAAAGCATAGCATTGAGTAAAAAAGTGAAAAATACAATGAGGTCTGTAGTTCACTATAACTAATTCATCTTATCAAAAATAGTTAATAAGAATACATATAAATAGTATGATATGCACTCAGTACATTGGAATAGTAGTTTTTAGGTAAAAGAACAAAATGGCAATAGGGAAAATGTATAAAAGTGAATAAAAAAATTAATTAATGAAAGAAGATAAGAGCAGGCACTATGAATGACAATTGTTTGATATCAATGGCTTTTTAAATCTATGGTTTTATATTTTATAGCATATGATATCCAATAAGATACATAAATAAAATAGCACTCAGCCCTCTATACTCTTCTCATTGCCTATTTAATATTCTTTTAGGACTGTGGTCTCCTGACAAATTTTGCTAATTTATTATTTACTATCTGCCTCTGCCCACCTTCCCTGAATAGGAAGATACTTTCATAATAGCAAGATATTTTATTTATTTGTTTTTAATTGTGTCCCCAGTACCAAAAATTATGTGTGGTGTATATTAAATACCTAAATAATTATTACATAAATTAATGAATCATATAGATAATGATAGTGAATTTAAAATTGTGCCACAAGTCCTCTAATGTCTGAACTATTATCTCTAATTGAAAATTTAAAAAGGAAAAGAATCTGTGGTGAAGGTAGGTAGTAATGGTAGAAGGTAGAGGAGTGAAAGACATTTAAGTAGTTAGCAATGGATAATTGATTTCTGGCTCAATAACTGTCTCAATAGAGATGTCAAATCAAATTAGTATTTTAGTTCAAGTGCCAGGGGAGACTGAGCAGGATATAATCAATATGACATGAAAGCAGATATTAATGACTGTTATATCTGACTCAGAGGAAACACTACCTGCTATGTCCATATTAGTAGCTCTGAGTAAAATTTACTTTGAAATTCTTCAAAAACTGATAACAATTACCTTGCCTCAAAAACATATGGAAATATTAAAAAAGTATAGTATATACATATATAAATGGTATAAAAACACACACAATGTGTGTATATAGTTAAAATGATACAGTGCTGCTCTTGAAAAAAAATTGATGGCCAAGATGATAATTTGAAGGAATGTTTGACTTTCATCTGTTACAAAGGAGTTAATGAACTTTTTTTAGTTTTTTTATAGAGAATACCAATACATCTCAGCATGAAAGCAGTATCTTGCTATTTATCCACAGCTTTATTTAAAGTACCTGCTCTATCCAAAATATTCACAAGGAAATGAGCCTATAGAAATTAGTTTTGTAATCTACAAATCCCTTTAAAAATATACAGTGACCATGATGCTATTTCTATTATTACTCAAATGAGAACAGTCTTCAAGTCTGTTCATTCAAATACTGTTGCAAAGTATAATACCACTTGAACCAAACATGTTTTAGACACAGGTTACAATGAGGACTATGATTATTTTTAATTTACTATCAAGTACAGTGGTTTTCAAACCTAGTTAAATATTAGAAACATCAAAAGTGTTCGAAATATGCTAAAAATGGAGTCCCACCCCAGACCAAACTGATTGAATCCTCTACAGGGGTGTCTCACCCACAGCCCACAGGCTGCCTGTGGCCCCCGGTGGCTATGAATGAAACCCAACACAAAATAATAAATTTATTTTAAACCTTAATTTTTGCTCCTCAGTTTTCATTAGTCTTTGTATATTTAGTATGCGGCCCAAGTCAACTCTGCTTCCAGTGTGGCCCAGAGACACCAAAATGTTGGATATGCACCCCTGCTAGGAGTAGGATTCATGTACTTGAGTAGTTTTTAAAGACCTTCAGTTGATACCAATGTTGTGCTGGTACTGACAACTGCTAATTTGAAGAGTCCTATATGTATATAGGTAGGTTACAGAAAAATTCAATCAGCATAGCAAGTACTATCATAACATAAGATTTCAAGGAAAGAGGATTAACAAGATCACCAGGTGCAGGGATGGATGAGATTGTTTTCAATGTTTTCCCAAAGGAAATACCACTTAACCCAAACTTTGAACAATAAAAAAGTTTGCTAACTTTTCTGAAAGTTAATGGGCGTAATTTAGACAGAAAAACAAAACAAAACAAAACATTACACTGCCTAGGCAGAAATCTGCTCATTTCTAGCTCAGGGGAAGGCACGGATAGATGAAGATGGAAAGGAAAGAGAAAACATAATTAGGAAGACTTTTGTTGTTAAAAAATAAAAGAAGAAAGAGAGTTAAAAACCACCACTCTATGATAAGTTTGACAGGCCCTAATTTATGATATGCAGTTACAATAACTTCTATTTCCTGTCTTTTGTTTTGTGACAAAAGATAACAGATATCTGTATTTGCTTTTAGATTAATTACTTTTTTCCTCCATATTCACTTGCCTTCTCTTGGATAATGTTATGAATAGCTAAGAGACTTGACATTAGCTAATTAATTCATGATGCTTATGAGACAATCAGAGACAGGTGAATAGAAATAATACTGTTGTACTGTTGCTGTTTATTGTTCTTTAATGTTTCCAGCTTCAACAGGATTCAGTAATCTACATTCCATTCTTAAGTCAGAGAAACCAGGTGAAGTATATCTCACATGTGTCTGTAAATAAGTTTTATTTCATTAAAAATATTTTTATGAACATGAAGTCATCATTTTATTAGTCTTTTTATATGTAAATATTTAAATCCTTCAAATCAATAGGAATCAAATGACCTGAAAATATGGATGAGTAACTAGTTTTTCTGCCTTTCTGAGAGACTGGTCCCATATGTCTGTGCTTCTATGCTGAAAAGAAAAACAATGAAGTACAAAATATTTTATAAATTGATTTTTGATTTGCTAATTGGAAAATTTTGATACACAGACTGCCATTTACCTCTAGTTAAGTTGTTGTGAGTTTTTTTTGGCCAGATGTTGTTTCTGACTAAATTTACCATATGTATGAACAATAATACCATAGATAACAAAAAGACTATTCAATGGAATTACTATCTGCCATCAGTATTCTTCAAATTTGCATATGTTTAGGCTGAAAAGCTTTGTTGTCGTTGTGGTTGTTTGACATAAGTCTATGTAATACATTTTTATTTTACTGGGCAGGAGTACCTATAATTTACTTCAAATAGTTTTGTTATTTTTCATCGCTGCCGTTATTGTAATATACAGTACAGTAGTTGAAAATGCTTGTCTTAACAAGGCAGACGCTGCTTTACCCAGAGCTTTTCCACATGAGGGATCATCTGATGATTACAACATCTTTCCAACAGCGGCAGGGAATCCATCAGGGACACAGAAGGCCCCTGCAGATGTCAAGACTGCTGGGTGTGGCACTGCCGTGGCTGATGCATCTGAACTCTTCACACAAAAGAGGAATTTGAAGTTCAATCTCCAGGAAAGAGTATTAACAAGACAGGAGGGTTTCATCCAAATTCCAAGTGCGATATAAAACATCAGCCTGAAACATTCCTAGCGCACTGCTGATTCCCTAGTCTTTCTTCCATTTGCTGTAGCTGCACAAAGAGAGTGCCGTTCCATCAAGGGAAAATGATCCCGGCTCCCTCAAAAAGCTTTTTACAAGGCACGGCTATGAAGTGCTGGATTTATTAAATATCTCCGTTTCAAGAGAGGCCCTGTCTGTGTGGCAGCAATGCTGTGCTTCGCTGCAAGTGCGGCACTCCAAGCCCGTTTTCTAATGCTTTCACGGGGCCTGTAAATAACGCATCCCGGGTGGCATCTTTCATTTTTGAACAATCTGGGCAAACCGGTTCAAGAAGTAAAAATACAAGTGAACTCCCTTTAACATAATAATAGTTTTACAAACATTATGGAATTTTCCAACATGCTTTATTAGGTGATTGATATTTGATTGCCAAAATGAGAATGAATCTGTGAATTTCAACCCACAACCAAGAGTTCAAGACAACAGAAAAGTGAGGATGTACTCCAGAAAGATTTGAGCGTTGGTAAAAACTGGTCCATGGTATTGTGAAGATTTGTATCCAAATTTCATAAACTAAAAGCACCATGGAAAGTGTTTTTATTCCAGTTTCCCATGATAGATCTCTGAGTCTAGTAAGTGTTTATTGGGATATTTTAATTGTCTTAAACACAGAAACCTGATTTAAACATAGTCTAATATTGAGTAGCCCTTCCCTTTACTGTACAGTTTTCTTTTAAAAATATATAATAAAATGTCAGTTTATTAGTTAAAAGAATAAAATGCTGCCTCAATTAAAATGTTTATTATTTGGCAAATAAGAAAATTTTCTTGAGCATCTGAGGATTGTTTTTAAGGTAAACTCTATGAAAAGAAGAATAACACATTTTGAACTATAAAGTCTCCCCAAAGTAGTGTGTGTAATCTATATTGGGTCAGGCCACAACTAAAACTTGTGACTTGGACTGAGAGGAAATACTAGGTGTTACATTTTATCCATAAACCAATAATTTTATAGTAAATGTGTTAGCAAAGGAGAAAAACCTACTAAATGGCCTGGCGAGGAATTGAGTTTTGACAAGATTTCACAGAAAAGTAGGCTATCTATAGGGCATGACATAGTAGAGAGATTATTTGGAAGAAAAGAGGTGCTAATAATGAACTCTATTTTGTCTTTAGATTTCTTGGATATCAATTTAGGCTCTTTCTTATTGCAAGTAGCAGGCAAACCAAGTAAAATCGCTTAGGCAATGAAGAGGACCTATCAGCTCATAGAATTGGAAGGGTGGCAGTTAAAAAGAGCTTTATTTCCAGGATGTCATGAGAGACCCCTGTTCTACATCCTACAAGGTCAGTTTCGTCTTCACACAGGCTTCCTCATGTTTTCAAAATGGCCACAGCAGGTTTAAACTCCGCATACACGGAGGCAGCAGAACATCTCCGGTGCAGTTGTTTCCAATGACTTCTGAGAAACTTCATGACCTGGAATCTTCAGCACAATTCCCTTGAAAGTCACGTGGCTGCTCCTGAACATATCTTTGATGACAAGGATTAATGGAATGTATTAATGATTCAGGACCTTTTTTTCTAAACCAAACTTTGTGGCAAAGTGGATAACATCGCATTTATTGGCCTTCAGTAAAGCAGTGCCCAGCTCTGGAATTTGGGTAATACACTTTCCCCTGAGGCAGCTGGGAATGTGAGAAAATGAAAAATGAAATGAATATGAATATTCTTAGTACTTAGTACAAGCCAGACACTGGGACACAGATGCTGGGTAAGCAATTCTAAGCCATTTCTTTCCAAGTTTAAGTATCTTCTTACTGCCACTCAAAAAAATAACATTTATTGAAATTCTTTTGATTGGTTATTTATTTGTCTGTGTTTATATTTCCCCCCTTATTTCTGGTGCTATTTCTAGGGAAGATTTCATTTTTTTAACCTGTGTTGTTCATTTTGTTGAAATTTTAATTAACAATAAATAGTGTTCATATATGTGGCTATAAGCTAGCCATATATTCTCCTCCAGTTGTATCTGTTCTTCCTAGCCACATGTCCTCTCCTCATTTAAGCTGTAAACAGCAGGGAGAGTAAATAATAGATGCTTATTTTCTACAGAATGTTTACTTTGTGAAAAGTATAACTCATAAGAAAAGGTCAAAACTAATCGACATTGTAACTGTTCCTTAAAAATTCTATTCTCAGAGTTTTTACTATTCTCCAGTTAGGAACATGTTTCACTGTATTTTATATTAATTATCAGTACATGCCTTTATTTTTGCAAGTAATACTTTGTGACTACACTGAAGAGACAATAATTTGATTCCTAATAACCTGGGGTTAAAAAAATAAAAAAGTGTAAATCTCTTTTTATTATATACCATTTCCAGTAGCTATACTTGAACTTTTAAATGGACCTCAAGCTATTTGTTATCAGCAATAGTGTAGAATCAACAGAAAGGTAGAATCAACTAATTGGCTAGAACATGTTCAGCTATCAACCTGACACATGTTCTTCATAAGGTGGTCGGTCATCCCATCTGAAAAACACCCCTTCCCCACCTAACCGAAGGTTCTGTCTTGTTTTCGTTATGGGCCTGTTATGATCCAGCTACGTAGCTGCCCCTACTGCCAAAGACCCTCCAGCTCCATCTTCTGGACTTCCACCGATCTTCCTCTTGACCTCATGCTGAAATAGTCTGAGGTACTTACATAGGTCAGCTATCTTCTATTCCAGTCCTTTCTATGCTGTTGTCACTTCCTGTCACAGTGAGTGGTTCTTAAGCTTAGTTGCACTTCGGAATCACTGAAGGAACTTTCAAAAGTCTCAGTCAAAAGATAGTACATTCTTAAAATACATGGAAATAATTTAAGAATAAAAACATTAATTAGAAAATTCAAAAAAGGAATCTTAGTCAAGGAGCACCTAAGACAGATTAAATAATGTCTGGGGGTGAGGCCCATGTATCAGGATTAAAAAACAACAACTTCCCGGGTGATTCTAATATGCTGGTATGACTGAGAGCACTTGCTTCACCCTCTGAACTTCTGACTGTCTTTCACATCCCTACCTAAATAGCCTCAGAGAAACCTTCCTTCACTCCTCAATCCTCTGAAAGATGGTTTCACAGCTTCTGTTTTCTCCTGCACAGTACTTTACACACTTGTAGGCTACCCATAAGCTACATGAGAGTAGGTATGATGTCAATTTAGTTCACATGTGTACATTCATTTCCCAGAATGTTAATAGACAAACAATAAATATGAACTGGTTAGTCCTTATCACTAAGGTAAGCCCATTGAAATCAGATTTTCTGCTCATAATGAGACCAATATGGAAGCTACTGCCACTTTAAATGGAAAGCTATGAATGGGTGAAAAAACAACATAAAACTTCTACCATCATTAGTGTAAGAAGCAACTTTGTTCATAGTGCCTGGGTCTATATTTGCAGTTAGAATCACTTGTAAACAAAAACTTGCCTAGTTCTCAACAATTTTCTATCATAGAAATAGGTTTACCTCTTAACCTACCTTCATCTCACACACACCACCACCACCACCACCACCACCACCACCACCAAATGAAGTGCTCTGGGTATAATTTGCAGCTGAATGTAGTCCAAATCTCTTGAAACTCACAGAGCAATGAAAAATTTATCCTTAATCCAGTTTAAGACCTATCTCTCCAGTTCTTATTTTCTACACCAGGTGAATTCTCCTCTCAATGGGACAGAGTAGAAATAGCCACTACCCTCAAGAAAATTCCTACCTGAAAATTGTATAAAGTATACAATACAATACAATAAAGTTCACATAATAATTCAATAGTAACCTTTTCTGAATTATTGAGTTCTATAACTTCAACCTTGGAGATAAAGCACAGAACTGATTAAAGCAAAATTATGATTTTTTTGTTATTATTGTTATAGATTGGAAACAGTCTAGTATAGTCATTCCCTTAATGTAATTCTGCATCGCTCTGTCTCTCTCTCTCTCTCTCTCACACACACACACAATTAAACATACAAATGAAATTATGATATATTTATTTTAGATTTGGCATAATAATTTTTGGAGAGAAAGTAGCAGAATGGCTAATGAGATATGAAATGTCAAAAAACAAGCAGATGTAAATCAGAACCTGAAATTTGCCTGAAGCAGTAGAAACTGAACATGACTAGAGATTTAAGTCATTTTGGAATGTTATGGCACAGGATTTCATTTAGTTATTCCTTAATGATTTCTTAATTAATATAAATCACATTAGCCAGAATGAGCCTTTCCTTTAATCGAATCTGAAAGTTTGATTACTTTTGGATTCAAGTTAAAATTTAATTTTAAGGTGGTTATCGAAATTCTTAACTCTTAGACTGTCCCATACATAATATCAGATGCTAAAGCATACCTTAATTATGTAAGTGGTAGAAACACATAGCACAGTGCCTGACATAGTAAATGTCTATTAAATATTGTTGAATAATGTAACAGTTAAATAACATAAAATCCTTGCCAACAAATAGAAAAAGGAAGTAGAACTTTTGCTTTTAAAAGAAAAACATACATGTTATATATAGGAAAAAGTAATTTATTTTAAAACAATTATATCTGTCACTTATAAACAGTTCATGACATATATAATATATATTTAAATATTATCTTTTTACTCATTAGATTACAATAAATGTCTTATTTCAGTTTTTTACCATATTGTGCCAGGTTTAGAATTTTTAATCTATTTGCCTACACACCAATGACTAACAATTTTTCAGCTTTATTGATGTATAACTGACAAAATTGTATAATATTTAAAGTATACAACATGATGATTCTACATATATACACTGTGAAGTATATGATATACATATACAATGTAAAAGGATTCCCGTGAATTAACATCCACCACCTCACATATTTACCATTTTTTGAGAATACTTGTTTTACTCTCTTAGCACATTTCAATTATACAAATAGTGTTATCAACTATAATCTTTATGTTGTACATTAAGTACTTATACTTAATTTATCTCATAACAGAAATATGTATCTTTTTGCCTTTCTCTCTATATTTCCCTCACAGCCCATCCCCTGTCCCCATCAACTGCTTTTCTACTTCCTGTTTCTGTGAGTTTGACCTCTGTATTGTTGTTTGATTATATTCCACATATATATGAAGCCATGCAGTATTTGTCTTCCTTTCATGGCTATTTTACTTAGCCCTCAGGTTCAGTTGTGCTATTGCAAATGACAAGATTAACTTCCTATCTGAGGCTGACTAATATGCCACCGAATATATTTCACACATTCCTGACCCATTCACCCCATGACAGACAGATTGTTTTCATATCTTGGCTACTGTAAATAACGTTACAATGAACATGAGAGTACAGGTATCTCTTCCAGATAATAATTTCATTTCCTTCAGATATGTACCCAGAAGTGTGAGCACTAGATCACATGATAGTTCTTGAGAAAACTGTATAATATTTTCCATAGTAGGTGTACCAATTCCCCAAGGGTACACAAGGGCTCTTTTTCCTCCACATCTTTGTCAATACTTATCATTCCTTATTTTTTTATTAATAACTATTCTTATTGTGGTTTTGATTGGAATTTCTCAGATGATTAGTGATATTGAGTATCTTTTCATGTGTCTATTAGCTATTGGTATATCTTTGGAAAACTGTATGTTTAGACCATTTGCCTATTTTTCAATTGTATTTTTACTTGCTATTGAGTTGTATGAGTTATTTATGTATTTTATATATCTGTATATTAACTGTTTATCAGATATGCATGGTGGGCAAAAATAAGTTTACAGTTGTCTGTATGGAAAATGATACAGTAACTTCTAAAAATAATACAAGTATAGCCCTGTGTTTCACATAGTCACAACTATAAATCTACTTATGTCCCACCCTGTTTTCAAATACTTTCTTCCATTTTGTAGGTTTCCTTTTCATTCTGCCAATGGCTTCCTTTATAGTGCAGAAGATTCCTAATTCGATGTAGTCCCACTATTGTTTTGTTTGGTTTTTTTTTTTTTTTGCTTTTATTATCTTGGCGTTTGGTGTCAAATCCAAACAAATCACTGCTAAGATCCATGTCAAGGAGCTTAATACTTATGGTCTTACATTCAATTTTTTAATCCACTTTGAAATAGTTTTTGTATATGGTGTTAGATAGTGGTTCAGGTTCCTTTTTTAATTTTATTTATTAATTTTTAGAGAGATGGGAAGAGAGGAAAAGAAACATCTGTGTGTGAGTGATACATTGACTTGCTGCTTCTCCCACACCCCCAACAGGTGACCTAGTCAGCAACCTAGGCATCTGCCCTGATCAGGAATCAAATCAATGACTTTTTGATTTGTAGGGTGGGGTTCTATCCACTGAGCCACACCAGCCATGGCCATGTTCATTTTTTCATATTTGGGTATTCAGTTTTTCCTACACCATTTATTGATGAGGACTTCCTTTGCCCATTGTATATCATTGGCTGGTTTTTGTCAAAAAAAATTAATTGAGTATATATGTGAGGATTTTTTTCTGTGCTTTCTATTCTGTTCCATTGACCTATGTGTTTTGATCTTATACCAATAACATACTGTTTTAATTACTGTAGCTTTGTAATATAATTTGAAATTAAGAACCATTTGTTCTTTCTCAAGATCACTTTGGCTATTTTGGGTCTTTTATGGTTTCATACAAATTTTAGGCTTGTTTATTTTATTTTTGTGAAAAATGTTATTGAAATGTTGATACACCTTATGTGGAATGTAGAATGCTTTGGGTAGTATGAACATTTTAACAATATTGTTCTTTTCCAATTCATTAGCACAGAATACTTTTCCATTTATTTGTGTTTTTTGCAAGTTTTTTCATAAATGTCTTATAGTTTTTAATGTATAGGTCCTTTCACTCTGTGGTTCAAATTATTCCTATGCATTTTATTCTTGGTATAATTATAAATGGGATTATTTTCTTAATTTCTCTTTGTAATACTTCATTGTCAGTGTATAAAATGCAACTGATTTTATGTTGCTTTCTGCAACTTTGTATTCTGCAAAATTGTATTCTGCAAGTTTACTGTGTTTATTAGTTCTAACAGATTTTTTTGTTGTCTTAATTTTTTTTGTGTATAATCTCATGTCATTTGCAAATAGTTACAGTTTTACTTCATTCTTTGCAACTTGGATGCCTTTTATTCCCTTTTGCTTGCCTAATTTCTTTGGCTAAGACTTTCTGTACTATCTTGAATAAAATGAACAAAGAGTGGGCACCCTTGACTTGCTCGTGATTTTAAAGGAAAAGCTTTCAGCACTCACCACTGAGTAAAATGTTAGCTGTGGGCTTGCCATATGTGTTATTTACTTGCTATTCATTCATTCATTCATTCATTCATTCATTCATTCATTCATTCATCCATTCATCCATTCATTCATTCTTCATTATCCTTGCTTGAGGACATGCTTATTTATTTTTAGAGAGAGGGGAAGAGAGGGAGAGAGAGAGGGAGAAATGTTGATGTGAGAGAGAAACATCAATCAGTTGTTTCTTGTACATGCCCTGACTGGAGGCCAAACCCACAACCCAGTCATGTGCTCTGACTGGGAATTGAACCCACAACCTTTCACTTCACAAGACGATACTCCAACCAACTGAGCCATACCAGCCAGGACCATAAGTGGCTTTTATTATGTTTAGGTATATTTCCTCTATAACCCATTTTGTTAAGTTTTTCTTTTTTTTTTTACATAAAAGGATGTCAAAAGTTGGCAAATGCTTTTCTGCATCTATTTAAATGATTATATAGTTTTATTTCTCATTTTGTTAACATGGTATATAACATTTATTGATTTTCACATGTTGAGCCATCTTTGTAAAACTGAAATAAATCCCACTCGATCATTGTGTATGATCTTTTTAAAGTGTTGTTTATTTTAGTTTGTTAATATTTTGTTGAGGATTCTTGCATCTATGCTGATCTGAGATATTGACCTATATATTCTTTTTACTGTGTCTTTGTCTGACTCTGGTTTCAAAGTAACTTTTTCCTCATAAAAGGATTTCAGAATTGTTTCTACCTTATATATATTTTTGCAATAATTTTAGAAGCATTAACATTGATTATTGTTTAAATGTTCAGTAATATTAACTGGTGAAGTCATCTGATCCTAGACTTTCCTTTGAAAATTTCTGATTACTGTTCAATCTCTTCACTAGTAGATGGTCTGTTCAGAGATTTTATTTCTTCATGAATTTTTTTTGGTAGGTCATATATTTCTATGAACTTAATCCATTTCTTCTAAGTTTTTCTATTTAGTTACATGTAACTATTTATAGTATCTCATGATTTTTTAAAAAATTGTGTGGTATCATTTTTTAATGTCTCATCTTTTATTTCTAATTGTATTTATTAGAACCCTCTTTTTTATCTTGGTAAGTTTATATACAGGTTTGTCCATTTTATGGTTTAAAAAAACAGCCATTAGATTTATTGCTGTTTTTTATTTTCTTTTTAGTCTCTACTTTATTTAATCTCATCTTCAATATTTCTTTCTTCAAATTTTGGTATTAGTTTGTTCTTTTTCTAGTTTATTGAGGTGTAAAGTTAGGTTATTTATTTGAGATTTTTTTTAATGTAGATGTTTATGCTGTAAAATTCCCTTTTAGGACTGATTTTTCTGCAGCCCATATATTTTAATATATTGCATTTCTATTTTCATTTGTTTTAAGATACTTTTTAAAAAATTTCTTTTTAGATTCCTTCTTTGGCTCATTGGTTGTTCAGGAACATGATGAGTATTCTCATGTAGTTGTGAATTTTCTAGATTTCTTCTTGAAACTGATTTCTGGTTTCATTCTACTGTAGTAGAAAAGATGCTTAATATGATTGCAATAGTAAAATTTATGATGACTTGCTTGTGGTCTAACATGTGATCTTTCCTGGAGAACTTTTCATGTGAGCTTGAAAAGAATGTGTATTCTGCTGCTATTGAATGTCAAGGTCTGTATCTTCCATCATATTAATTTCCATATAGATCTGACACGTATTTAAGTCCAATGTTTCCTGATTGGCTTTCTGACTAAATTATCTATCCATTTTTGAAAATGGGGCATTGAAATTCTCTAGTGTTTTGTATTTTTGTCTATTTTTCCCTTTGATCTGTTAATATTTGCTTTATATATTTAGTTTATCTGGTATGAGTAATTTAAATATAGGTCTTTTGTGGTATTAATTTGTGTGTTTCATTTGAGTTATTCATTTGTGTGTTTTAAATAAAGTGAAATAATTGCCAGTAAGTTTTAAGACTAACTCATTTCCCTGGACAGGTGGCTCTGGTGGCTGGAGTGTCATTCCATATACCAAAGTGTTGTGGGTTCCATCCCTGGCAGAGCACTTACCTGGGTTGGTGGTTCTAGCTCCAGCTTGGGCACAAATGGGAGGCAAACAATTGATGTTTCTGTCCCACACTAATTCTCTCTCTCTCTCTTTCTAAGGAAGATTCCTCTCTAAAATCAATAAACATATCCTAGGGTGAGGATTTAAGAAAAGATACTTAAAAAATACTCACTGGTTATATTTTCAGATATCTTAATTATTTTTATATCAATTTTCCTGAAATAATGATGTAGTATTGAAGTATGTACAAGTAAGTACAATTTTAATGATAAAACATAGACTTTAATAAAAAACAGTAATTCTTAAGCTCACATTAAAAGTTTCATGAAATTGTTTATGGTTAGTTTTTAAATGATAAATTTAAAAATCTTTTTATATTATCAATGTTTTTATTTTAGCTCATTTATTTATTTTGGAAAATGAAAGAATAATTTTAAAATTCAATTATCTCATCTATAAAATCATTTAATAGCCTACTCCAGCCAAAATAAATAATGTTTTTCTTTGCTTTTAAAAAAGTTATTGATGTGCAGTTACAGCTGTCCTGCTTTTCTCCCCATTGCTCTCTCCTACCCCAACCCCCTACTCCCACAGCCAATCCCCCCGATTGTCCATGCCCATGAATCCTCCATTTGTGTTCCTTTGCTTACCCTTTCTCCTTTTTCCCATTATCTCCTCTCCCCTTCGCTCATTGTCAGTTTGTTCTTTATTTCCAAGCCTTTAGTTCTATTTTGCTCATTCATTTGTTTTGTTCATTAGGTTCCACTTATAGGTGAGATCATATGATATTTGTCTTTATTTCACTTAACATAATGTCTCTCCAGTTCCATCCACGCTGCCACGAAGGGTAGGAGTTCCTTCTTTCTGCTGCTATACTATTCCATTTATTATAAAGTCATTGTAGTTTAAGGTCTTAAAATAATTTCTAAATCTCCAGGTTTATTTAATTTCTTCTATAATATGGAAGATAAAGTAATTTTCATGTGTATAACCTATTGAGAACACATAGAATGCCAATTTAAAAATAAAACCTGACATTCCAATCTGACTCTTCTGCTAATCAAAAACCAGCATGGGTATTTGGAAATACTAAAATAAATGTCTCTGTTATTTTATCTCTAAAATGTAACACAGATCCATTTATTTCCTTCCATCTTTTTGTTACTTTTGCAAATCAAATTTCCAGAACTTATTATATCATAGAAATACTTTTGAGTCCTTAAAAACTACTTGCAAAATTATCAAAACAATGAATGGGAATGAAAAGTCTTAGATTTATATTTTGGTGCTGCCACAAAAGAGCATCACACATGCTCCTTCTAAGACATTTAAAACATTATGTAGTTTATAATATACTTTTACCTGCAGTATTGAAATTGATTCTCAGGGCAATCATGTGAAATCAGAAGGACAGTAAAATTATTATCTTCATTTTACAATACAAAAAATAAGGCTGTGATGTTCTGTCTCAGTTTATTTTAATGTTAAATTTGGAGGATATTATATATAGTAAACTTTGGAAAGGAGTTAGTTATAAGGGCATCTGGTCCCAAATTGATTATTTCTGATATCACAGAAGCATTGTTTTAGAATTTTTTTAAAAAATGGGCCTGGCTAGCATAGCTCAGGGGATTGAGCACAGGCATGTGAATCAAAGGGTTGTTGGTTTGATTCTCAGTCAGGGCACATGCCTGGGTTACAGGCCAGGTACCCAGTAGGGGGCGTTTTAGAGTCAACCACACAGAGATGTTTCTCTCCCTCTCTCCTTCCCTTCTTCTCTTTCTAAAAATAAATAAATAAAATCTTTAAAAAAACTATGTATTGATTTTAGAAAGAGAAAAAAGAAGCGGGGAGAGAGAGATAATCTGTAATCCCACTTATTTATGCATTCTTGGTTGATTCTTGTGGTGCCCTGATGGGGAAACAAACCAGCAACCTTGGATTATCTAGATGACACTCTAACCAACTGAGCTATCTGGCCAAACCCTCAGAGGAGCATCCCTGATTAAATAAATTTCCATGTTCCTATAGAATTCCATTTTCTATTATTAGCCATATGGGCACCATAAATAGAATATTTGTGAAAATCATATTCTGCTTATCAGCATGACTTTCCCATCTGTGCACTTCCCTACAAACAAACAAAAATCTTGAGAAATATAACACCATTCTTATAAGAATAAAATGAAACAATGCATAGAAAATTTGTATAAACTGAAATGTGTATAAGGTTCATATTATGTGCTTTTTAACAGAGAGATCGTGGTTCAGATATTCATTTAATTAATTACCTATTAGTACTGTGGAACATGGATGTCACTAAAAGTCCGATTTTCTCTTATGGCAAATAAAACTTAACTGATATTTTTAAGGTTATTATGAGGAATAAATGAAATACTTTGTCATGTTTTAGCATAGATCAATGGCATAATGGCAATTATTGTAGTTATTGTACTCATGTAAAGGTAAATGTCTCAAGGAATTGTTGTTAAATTATTAATGGAAGAGGAATGTCAAGAAAAGGAGGGAGGAAGGTGGACTCTCCTTTCTTTTATCTAGATCGATATAATGCTAGCCCTCCTTTATATGATTTAGAAGAAGTTAACAATCCAAAAACCTTACATGGTAACAATTTTTTTTTATTGAAATATCTCAGTGTTGACAAAGCTAGTTCTTTCATGCAGCCCATCAAATGGTATTGATTTTCATACCACCTGCATTGCCAATGGTTGTGTGCTGACCTAAATGAATGAGTTTAAATACTATTATCAGACCCCCAAGGAACCTAATAAAACCCCCTCTAATGTATTTCAAATGATGACAGTCTGTTTCCTCATAAAAATGTAAAAATTCAGAAGTCATCCAAAAATTATCTTCTATTTGAGTTTATGGTGAAAAGCAAATTGTTTACCACAAACAAGACAAGCAGTATACAAAGTTTGCCACCCATCTATCACATTCAAAACTTCTAAAGGATAAATAGTAAAGAAAGTATAAAGGCAGATTTTAAATTGAGTTAATCATTCTGCCCTATCTGGTTTGGCTTACTGGATTAAGTGCTGACCTGAGAACCAAAGGGTTGCTGGTTTGATTCCCAGTCAGGGCACATGCCAGGGTTATGGGCCAGGTCCCCAGTTGGGAGCATATGAGAGGCAACCATACATCAACGTTTCTCTCCTATCTTTCTCCCTCCCTCCCCCTTTCTAAAAAAAAATTAAAAAATGAAAAAAATAAAGTAAATTGAATTAATCATCCCATGTCTATTTTTATAGGCAAAACAAGAGCTTGCTTAAACGTGCAAAGTAAAAATAGGATAGCTATATTCAATTCACTATAAAATAACAAACTTTACTGAGAATTGGCTTTGAATACCACCTAGAAACAAGGATACAAAAATGAGTAAGATATATGTCTGAGAGACAGATGTGCAAACAGAAAATTACATTAAATTTCAGTGGTTTAAATAAATGTCTATACAAACCCAGAAATGAAACAATAAATTACTTTAGACCATTTCAAGAAAATCCACATCAAGCAGAAATATTCAGGCCAAGTGTTGAAAGAAGAGCAGAAATTGTCCGAAATAAAAATTCCCAATTGGAAGGAAAATCCAGCTAATGGTATTACAAGCAATAAAGACATGAACTCATGAACATGGAAATCCGAGTTTGATATTCCAGCAGTACACTGCAGGACATAGGAAGGAAGCAGTATGTAGGGTGATCAGACAAGCGCAGGTTGGAGAAAAGCCATGGCTGACTAAAGAGCAGTCCAAAAGTAGTTGATAGCTTCAACAATGTGCCAGGCTCTGTGATAAATGCACTGTGTTTGACATTATTATTCCTCCTAACTATTTAGGTAGTATCATAACCTCTTAATAGGTGGAGGAACCAAGGTTCAGAGAATTGAGTAAATTAGTCAAGGTCATACAGTTTGTAGGTGGTAAGAGAGTTTTTACAAACCTAAGTCTAAGACTGCGGGCCATGTTTTATTAACTGTGCCATGTTGCCTTTCCCTTCTAATGTTCTTTTTTGTCATTCACTATTTTTTGTAATCCCTTTTACTGGCTTCTTCCATCTTACCTGTTCCTTGAATATTGCAGTTCCTCGGATTTCCCTTTTTGTGAAAATGAAAGAAATTATATAAAATTATATACAAAATGTATATGGATTGTGCAAACATTTTACTAGAAACAAAACAATATAGGAAAAAACAGAATACCTTTAGAATCTATCATGATTTGATTAGTGAGTACATATTAAATTGTAAGATAAAATACAGGAAACTAGATAAATAGCCTATGGATACCCATCAAACTGTTTAATTAGTGAGAGAATAAAATGATTAAAAATTAAAATTACTTAAGCAAGTTCTCAGGCATATTCTCATTTCTATTTCTTTCTTAATGAGTCTTTAATTAGCTGAAATTACATTAGGGAAGTTTCATGCCTTCCATATCTTTGCCAAAATACAAAATCCTCTTTATTCAGAAACGATGGGTGTAAATGGATAATGAAACATATTCCTCAGGAGAAGGGAAAATTGTAGTCAATTTAGCATTATTGAATATCAACTTGTGTATATTTTTGGCTAAACAAAATTAAAGTTAACAACAAACAAGGGAAAATTTGGTTAGAAATATTTTATGTTGTTTGTTTTTTTATATTTCTCTGTAAAATCCTTTGTAGGAAGAATCATAAAAACTGTATCATTATAAATATTCACTGTATCTTTGTAACATTACAATAAACAAAGGAATTATCTATGATTCACAGCAATATTATCTTCCAAAATATAAAAAAAACACTAGGCTAAAATTATAAAATAACTTTATTTTACTGCTATTCAAGGACAAAATAAATGGTAGATATCTTATGGTTTATGAGAAACTGTGATATGAGATCATTTTCAAACTAGTTTATTTATTTATTCTTAAAGGGAACTACCTATTTATTCTTAAAGGGAAGTGAAATTGAACAGGTCATACTTATCTAAAATAAACATAGGTAGGAATACATATTTTGTGAGATTCCCAAAAGACTTACAATCCTTAACTAATTTTTGTTTTTACATAAAATCTAGGTAATATTCTGATTATCTACAGCCCAGGTGATTATGACTTTTGCCATTTTCCAAACCTAGTAAAATCCAACTATTTCATTTATACTTGTGGTTGTAAAATCACAACTTGTATTTATAAACCTCAATCAATCAGTATTCTTAAAATTTTGTAAATTTTAAGATATATAATGTTTCTCTTTGGAAATAATTAAAGCATAACACATTTAAAGGTAAATAGGGGAAATAGAAGGTACTATTACTATCAAAAGAGAAAACTATATATGAACCCAAACAGAAAAGAGCCAAATAATCAAAACTATGAAAATATTTTAATTGGAGGAAAGAATTTTCAAGGAAGCTGCTTCTGTCATATATTCAACATAATTAAGGCTGTCCCCCCCTCCAAAAAAGTAGAAAACAACCAAACTCTAAAAAGATAACAGATCTTTCATGTTTTATTTTAATGAGGGCAAATAAGAGTAAAATAATAATAACTAACTATCAGGTAGGGATGTGATGTCACCCATTAGCATTTTAAAATGGACTAAGCTCCTTGAAGTATGTGAAAGAAGAGAACCAGTATCTATTTAGCACCTCCAACGTTCCTGGTATTTGCTAGGTCTTCTACCTACCTTATTTCACTGAATATGAACACTTTGGTTTAGGTCTTGTCATTCTAACTTTATAGAAGAAAACTGAGTACCTCAGAAAGTTTGACTATTTCCTTAAGATCTAATAGCCAGGAAGATGCAAGTCAATATTTATACCCAGAACTCTGATGCAAAAGGTCAGCCTCCTGTTGGTTACAACAATTCCTTCATCTTTCTAAGTTGTTGATGACCTTGACAGTTTGAGTATCACTGAGGTGTTTTGTAGAATATCCATAAATTGAGATGGGCCTTTATTTTTCTCATAATGAAAACAGGGTTATAGAATTTAGGGAGGAAGATCAGAAGGGTTAAGAACAATTCTCAATAACATCTTATCAAGAAAGCATGTTATCACCCTGGCTGGGTTACTCGGTTGGTGCGCATTATCCCCTACACCAAAAAGGTTGAGGGTTCAATCCCTTGTCAAAAAATCACATTGGTTTCTCTCTCTCTCTCTCTTTCTCTCCCTTGTTCTCTCTCTCCTCTCTTCTTCTCTCTCTAAAATCAATAAACAACTTATCCTTGGGTGACTATTTAAAAAAACAGAATACATATTATCAACATGACTTATCATAGTTGATGTTGACCTTCATCATCAGAAGTTTCTCCATATATAAACATACTTTATTTTCTTTTTTTATTCTATAGTCTCAGAAATTCATTATGCACTAACCACACTTAAGTACGATCCACCTCCTTAAAAGCAGCATATCTACATATATTTTTGAAGTTCTGTACAACTACTTTGAACATAGCAATATGGTAGTGTGTTATTTGAATAATTTAAAATTACATACACACACATACACAAGGTCTGTTCAGCCATTGTTAATATAACAAGAACAGCTTGCATGACATCAATGTCTCCTGGCAGGAGAGTGGACTGGAATGTGTATGCATAAACAATAATGACTTCACTGTACTAGTTAGTGGGTGCAGTAGATACCATTGAGTGAGCATGTGTACTGTGTGGCTGTCACATTCAAAATGACTATGCAAAGAGCAATGAATCCGCATTGAATTTTGCGTTAAACTTGAACATCCCTCTGTGAAAACTCTTGGGATGATTCAGAAGGCTGTAGCTATAGGCAACTGATGATTGGCAGCTTCATCATGACAACACACTCACTCATGCTTCATGTCTTATACAGAGATTTTGGCAAAACATCCAATTGCCCAGGTGGCTCACGCCCCTACAGCCCTAATTTGGCACCCTGTGACTTCTCGCTTTTCCCAAAACTAAAATCATCTTTGAAAGGGAAGAGATTTCAGACTGTCTGTGATTCAGGAAAATACTACAGGGCAGCTGATGGCAATTGGGAGGACTGTGTGAGGTCCCAGGTGCCCTTGAAGGGGACCTAGGTGTCATTGTCCTATGTACATGTTTCTTGTATCTTCTTCAGTAAATGCCTCTATTTTTCATATTACATGACTAGATACCTTATGGACAGACATCAGAGACTGAAAGAGAGAGGGATAGAGAGGATTTCTGTAGTAATCTGTGAAATAGATCCCTGGTTGTTTCTTTTTGGTAAAACAGTTCTCAATAATATGCCAAGTCTGTGATTCTCTTTAATGTACTTTCTGAGTGATACTGAATTATCACCATCATCAATTGTCTGATTATTGCTAATCTGTCAAAGTAATATACTTGACATTTCCAGTTAATGCTCATTACTTTTATTCATAAACAGTATTTAGTCATCATTTTCAAATGATAATAAAATAGATGTTATTATACTGATCAGAAGATTTTTAAAGTTGGAGTTAAGACTATCTGTAAACAGAAAAAAATAATGAATTAATACATAATGGTGATTGTATTTTACATAGAAATGTGGACATGGTGAAAAAAGGAAGAGCTTTATGAAATATACAAGATTGGGTAGAACAAGGACAGAAAGCAGTGTAGTAATGATAAAAGTGAGTGAACTCAATGAATTGCTCAGAGAGGCAATTGCAGTAATAAAGTGTGGATGATATTTTAATAATGTACTAAAATGAACTAGCAAGTGAAGACTTCTGGCCAAGAAGGAGGTATAGGTAGACTCACTTCACCTCCTTGCACAACCGTAAAAAGGATAACAACCAATCTAAAAATAAAAAACAACCAGTACTGCCAGAAAATTAAACTGTATGGAAGTCTGAAAACTAAGGATTTAAAGAAGAAACATCCATCCAGATGGGTAGGAGAGGTGGTGTGGTGTGGCATGGTGGTTGTGACTAGCAGTGGATGGTGAAGGAGCAGCAGCAGCATCTGGCGGAATGGGTGGTTCCACATTCACATGTAGTGGATAAAAAATTGGGAGGGACAACTGGGGAGCAAGCAATCCCAGACCAGTCCAGACCGCTCAGCCCAGGGTTACTGTATCAGAAAATATAGCCTTATAACCTCTAAATGTAAAAACAAGTGGAGTTTGGAGTAGCTTAAAGAACTACCAGTCTTTAGGAGAGCTCATTTAAAGAGCCCAGAGGATCCTAGAATGTATGCAATCCCACCCACTCTGGGAATGAGCACCATTGTAGCAGCTAGAAGGGCCCCAGTCACTTATGGGAAGTAGGGGAATTGAGTGGAAACAGGACAAAAGCTGAAAGTTTAATTGTTCCCTCTCTGACCCCCTATGCACAGTTGCCACAAAGTGATGAAACAGGTTGCATCACCCTGGAAAATACCTAATGCTCCAACACTTACAACATAATAGGTGCACTGGCACAAGGAGTGAAAGCAGCTCTACTTAATATACAGAAACACAAGGACACTGCCACATGGACAAAAGAAAGCAATATGGCCCAAAGGAAAGAACAGATCAAAACTCCAAAGAAAGAAATAAGCAACATGGAGATAACCAACCTATTAGATGCAGAGTTCAAAATGCTGGTGATCAGGATGCTTAGAGAAATGACTGAGTAAGGCCACAAAGTAAAGGAAGAAGTGAAGGCTATACAAAGTGAAATAAAGAAAACTATCCAGGAAACCAACACTGAAGGGAAGGAAGCTGGGATTCAAATCAATGATTTGGACCAAATTGAAGCAATAAACATTCAACCAGAGCAGAAAGAAGAAACAAGACTTCAGAAAAAAAATGAGGAGAGGCTTAGGAACTTCTGGCATAACTTTAAATGTACCAACATCTGAATCATAAGAGTGCCAAAAGAAGAAGAGGAAGAACAAGAAATTGAAAATTTATTGAAAAAATAATGAAAAACAGGCTCTCCAATTTGGCAAAGGGATAGACATACATGTCCAAGAAGCACAGGAACCTCAAACAATTTGGACCCAAAGAGGAGCACACCAAGACACATCATAATTAAATTGCCAAAGTTTAAATATAAAGAGAGAATCTTAATAGCAACAAGAGAATAGAAGAGAATTACCTACAAAAGAGTTCCCATAAGACTATCAGCTGATTTCTCAAAAGAAACCTTACAGGCAAGAAGGGACTGGCAAAAAATACTCAAAGTCATGAAAGGCAAGCACCTACATCCAAGATTACTCTATCTAGTAAAGCTATCATTTAGAATGGAAGGGCAGATAAAGTGTTTCCCAGATAAGGTAAAGCTAAAGGAATTCATCATTCCCAAGCTCTTATTATGTGAAATGTTCAAGGGATTTATCTAAGAAAGAGAAGATCAATACTATGCACAGTAAAATGACAACAAACTCAACAATTATCAACAACTGAACTTAAAAAACAAAAATGAAAACAAAAACAAATTAAGCAAACAATGAGAACAGAAACAGGATCACAGAAATGGAGATCACATGAAGGGTTATCAGTGGGAAATGGAAAAGCAGGAGTAGGGGAAAAGGTACAGGGAATAAGCATAATTGGTAGGTACACAATAGACAGGGGGAGGCTAAGAAGAATATAGGAAATGGAGAAGCTGAAAAATTCATATGTATGACCCATGGGCATGAATTATGGAAGGAATGAATTGCAGGAGAGAATGGGGGTAATGGGTGGAGGGGGACAAAGGGGGAAAAAGTGGGGCATTTGTAATAGCACAATCAATAAAATATTCTTTTAAAAAAAGAAAATCACAAACACTAGTAAGATAGGTATCTATCACTTGTTTAATGAAATCAATGAAAGAAAAACAAGTTTAAAGTGGCATTTGCTGTGAAATACAGAATGAAGCACAAGTTACTAAATAAATAAATAAAATGATTTAGTAAGTGAACCTAAAATGAAAGTTAATTTATGAGAATAATATGACCAATTAATAGGAGAAAAAATGATATTGGGAAAGACTAATAAATTTCTTTAAAAAGTAAATTATCATTTATTGAACACTTAATGTATTTGAAGCCAGGTGCTTGGTATTATCACACATGGTCCCATGTAACACTAAGAAAACAGTTTTATAACAAACTTTGTGTGCATGTGACAATGGGGCCTATTCACTCATCAAGTATTTATTAAATTACTGGGTATTACAAGGTGTTTGCTAGTGATATCATCATTAATAAAGGTGTGTCATTGCTCAGTGCTCAACCTGCAAAATACATTTATAAGCAGATATTAATGAAAGGGTATTAAGTGTCTTGATAAAATTATATATAGAGTGGGGGATTATAGCAAGAAATAGTAAACCGTGCTTTTGTTGTATATTAGAATTTACTAGCTAGAAAGTGAGAGAGCTGAAATTTAAATTCAATTCACAAACTGTAGCTTTGTTTTCTTTGTCCAAAATTTTTTAAAAAACATAGCAAGTTCCTTTAGAGTTCATAGAAGAGCTGGCACAGTTAAAGCAGTGGATAAAAACAATGCTAAGAATCAAGTAGTAATAAAATTAATATGTCCTTCTTTTTCTTCATGAAAGGCTAGCAAGTTAGATCAATATTGCTGGAGCCATGAAAGAATGCTCATATATCAGTGCCTGATTTGAGTACTAACTATGGAGTAATCAGCTTCTAAATGCAATTTCTTTACAAATATTTTTCTTAACTATTAAAGAGGCTGAAGAGGGAAGGGGGAGGGACAGAGGGAGGAAGGGAGAGAGAGAGAACAGCTGTGAATTTTTCCAGAATGTACTACTCAGATGTTTCTTAATTTTCCCTGGGCAACAATCAGCAAACTTCTTATTAGAAGGAACTTAAAAATGTTTGCTGATTTGCAAAACATGGCATGAGTGATGTGTACATTACTTGTATAATTGGTTTTGTGAGTACATATGGCACATGCTATTTTGGAAATGTACCCCTTCTGTGTTCATTATCACTATTGCTCTCTCTATTCCATGATAATTATCTACACTTACTCGGCATAGTTTATTATTAGAAAAGTAATGAATCAGCAGTTTTATGCATTCTCCTTCAACAATCTAATCTTAGAAGTTTTTGAACCACAGTATATGATAATAGAAAGCAAGTAGATTGCCCAAATTTGTTTCTGGATATTGACCTATACATTGTACAGAGATTACCTAAACTTTAATAAGTAACTATTCCCTGTCATTATCCTTAATAAATTCTACTCTTACACTCAAAGCAAATAGTTTGCTTTATATACTAATGCTTTAAACTTTTAACAGATTTGTATTGGTAATATAAATTTATTTTGGCATTTTATATTGAGATATACGCAATATGGGTTATAATTTTCAGTAGGAGAAGCCAAAAATCACATAAGTAGAAAATAAGAAGTACCTGCTCTTTGAGCCGAGTTCCAGGCTTTTGTGCGGCTTGGAGATGAGCTAGAGGAGAAGCACCACTAGGGACACTTTTTATTTGAGCATTTCTATTTTAAATCACCCCTCGTCCTGTAGTTCGGGGCCCGAGAAAGTAGAATGTTTGCCTTTGCCAGATTCTAGATCTTTAAGCAACAATTTTAAGCAATGGACTGTTTACAGATCACTATGCTAAGTACCACAATTGCATTGAAAACTGTGGAACACCAGTTTCATATCTTACGTATGAATCATTTGTAAAACAGTCTTTAGACTCCACATATGATGGAAATTAAGAACATACACAATCCTATTTTGAATGTTGCAGAAGATAGTTATCCACCAAGTATAGACCTTGACTCTGACCTCTGGGCCATACTAAAGGTCTTAACTTTGTACTACTTCTATATTCGAAGTAGCATACCACAGTAAAAACAAATTATTAGAGAAATAAAACTATTAAATATTATAATTTGAAAATTTTCAAGCTTTATTATATTAAAATGTCCCCTAAATGTTTACGATTTTCCTGTGTGATTTATATATAAATCTGGACCTTCTGAAGAAGGTAAAATACCAAAAACTTTCATTCTCCTTTTTGAACATTGTAATAGAATTCTGATTAAAGCATTGTACATTGGTGAGAAGCATGGAGAAACTGTCCATTGGTGAATGGACAGTTTCTGACTTCTGAATGCCAGCAACACATGTTGCATATGTTCTGTATACCAGCCACAACTACTGTAACAATTCATAGTATATATACAAAGATCCTGTCTTCAGGTTCCTCAAAACTGTAGTTTGCAACTAGCTTTCACTCCAGTAGGTAATTGTAAAGCCTGCTTTTATAGAATAAATAATATTTAGCACTGCAATCAATTTCACTATTTCATCATTACTCTCACTTCCATCAATCACACCATCTAATTTGTTTTATACAGTACTGTGTGCCAACTCTTGTGCTAATAATTATTTATGTTCTATATTACATAATCTTCACATTGAATCTATGGAATAGATTCTGTTTTAATCCCATTTTACAAAGAAAGAAATTGAGCCTTGAAGAAGTTATAAAATTCCCAAGGTCAACATGTTAGAGTCAGTATAAACACAATCCAGCTTTTCAGCAGAACATCATACTGCATTCTCTGTTACTTTCTTCCTCTGTAGAATAATCAATAGTGTGACATTGTTTTAACCCATAAATTAGGTTGTATTGTTGTTGTCCCTTTCTATAGATAAGTCAGTATGTTTAAATTAGAATTGGATTATCAATAAGTAATCAGAGCATGATGTGTATAACTAATTTAATTGTTTTTATTTCCTAATGTAACTCAGCAAGTAGATACGAACAACAAATGGCACATTTGACTTTATGACTTACTTTACAATAAACTGCAGTAGTAGATGGAATCCAAGGTTAATGATATAGCTTATCTGTTTGCACCTTGTTATCCTTTTGTTTCACTCTTCTTTAAAGTGAGAACTTAGTAGTCAGAGAAGCATCTGCCTCTGCTGTTTCCCTATAGGCAAATGAATACACAGCCAAGCATCCTGGAGAAAATATTTAGGGTCAAATATTAATAAGGAAGTGATAACTCTAAAGGGAGCAAAGAGAAGGAAGATTAATGCACACCAGAAAACCAACCCCCAAACAAGAGACTTAGTCATAAATATCCTAGTATGATAAGGGACAACTGATAATATGACAAGGTATTACTATGACATTCAGCAAGACTAAAATATCAGTAATCGTATCTTGAAGTCTAAATTTTTTCTCATGGGAAAAAGAATTAAATCTATATACAAGGTGAGGCAAAAGTAAGTTTACAGTTGTGATTATATGAAACACAAAGTTAGTCTTGTCTTATTATTTATTAATTATTGTAGTATTTCCCACACAAACTGTAAACCTACTTTGCCCCACCTTGTGTAACTTATGGCTCTCTTATAAAATGTTTATAAAGTCAGTATAAGTAATACAGTAAGAGACCTCTCCATCTGCAAGGAAAAATACTTGTATTTATAATCTTAACTACTCTGCCAAAACCAATTTTTCTGTATAGAATACATTTATTTTTGGCTGTGCATAAATTAAATGTCAAAACATCTCTCACAAAACCACTTATGGGAAGCTGAATACCAGGCTGCTGAGCTAGAAAACAATTCAATACAAATAACTGGATCTTCTCTTTACTCAACAAATAACACAAAAGAAAAGGAGTTTACTGATCCCAAGTGTGTTGATATTAATTAGTTAATTTTGGGAGACGAATTCTGCCTTTTCTCCTTTCCTCCACGGATCATGAAAGCTGTTATGTATTATCTTTCAGTCTAATTATGTCTTATAAAACATTAGCTCCAGCTGAACAAACACTAAAAGAATAATAACGAATACTTATATTTAAATGTAATATTGGTGTCACTCTCTAAATGTATTCAATTTGAATTGACTAACCATACCCTCTAAAACTTTCAACAGGGTGCATGCAGGTGACACTCTTCCTCTGCCTCCAGTGAAAGGGTGTATGTGTGTGCATGTGTGTTCATTCTTACTGAGCGCCTGCTTGTGTCAGAAACTCTTTGAAGCACTGTTACTTGGAAATGGAGCCCAAAGGAAAACAAAATTCTTAATTTTTCAGAGAAATCCAGCAATGAACAAATACATATAGAGTAGGCTGTGGAGTAGATATGTTCTAAAAAGAAAAAAATAGAGCAGGATAAAGAGGATGGATATTGGTAGAGTTGTATTTTGAGAGAATCTTTTTATTAAGATGATATTTAAGCACAGACTTTACATTTGGAAGGGAGTAAGTGTGAATATTTGGTAGAAAGTGTTCCAAGCACACAGAAGATTGTCCAAAACCCTGAGACTAGAGTAAACTTGATGTTCTCAAGGTCTCTGTGTTTGGGGTAGAGTGACAGAGAAAAGGATGGTAGGCAATCAAAGAGATAACCCAGTTAAGGATATTTAATTTCATTTTAACAGAGAAAGATAGCTATAGGAAATGGTGTTGTCAGTAGTTTTTAGTTGTCTTTGGCTCAATGTTACAAACGTATGAACTATAATATTTTTCAAAAAATCAAATAAAATTAACATCTCAATCTTGTAATTGTCAAAAGGTTTGCTGTCATGGATTATCAACAAAGGGAGACAGATAATTAAAATAAAGTGGGATAAGTATTACAATCAGGGTAAATACAAGATGCTAGGAAAACTTGTCTAGTACTCAAAGATTGTTAGAGGCAATTTAATTCAACTCAAATTATAAATGCAAAAACACGATTCAATAGACTCTCGCCTTGGTTTGGCTCAAAAGCTGTCTATAGTGAATGTTGAATAGCCATTCACCTAGGCCTCTTACAGAAAGAAAATTACTTCAGTGAAAAGATATTTGGGAAAAAGTAAGTTTAAAAATATGGGGAGCAAGTTGTTTCCAAAGGATATATAAACTGTGTGTCACAGTTTTTAGATAAATATAATTTTTTTCAGTGTGCCTGACCTTTTAGAAATTTTAATTTGAAGTACAAAACAAAGCATTTCACTATAATGACAAATTATAACAGTTCCCATGCATGATGCCATATCTACCATAAAGACTGTGTTGAAAATGAAAAGCAAGTTTCTAGAGCTCAAATCCTGGCATTTTCAGAACTTGCACAACATATAGAACTGTCCTAAGCCTCAGAATACTTGTGTGAAAAAAAATAATGCTTGCATAATTGGGTTGTGGAGAAGATTAAATAAGATAATCATGAAAAAGTACCTTGTTGAATATCTGATATATCAAAGGCAGTCAATTAAAGCTAGCTTGAAAGAAATTGCTACTTCACTGGCAACTATCGAGTTTTGTGGTTACATAAGAAAATATAGGCAAGATAGAGGATTTATCCCTGCCCCAATTTGAAGTAAAATTTCCATTGCATTCTGCATTTCCAATTTGAAGTTCCTTCATGAGGACAAAGGGTTGGGCAGGTCTCAGTGTTCCTGCCATGTGCTGCCCATGCATTGCCTCCCTGCGGCACTGCTCAAGAATTGCAGTTTCTGGAAAACACAGGCAGACAACAGGACTCTTTTCTCAGATACCTCCTTCTCATTCTTTTCCCTTTCCCTTCCTTATAGGCTGAAAATTATAATCAATTATTTCATTGGAAAGATTTTTTCCATCAGAAAGAGAATTCAAAAGTTGGGTAGGAAAAGTTTTTTCTTCATTCAGGGCATTGTCCAAACTTTCTATTATTCTTTGGAATTTTTCTACTAATAAATATTTATAGAATGCCTACTATGTGCTGGGCACTGTTTTAAGCTCTGGGGATATTGAGGTGATAAAATTCAAACCCCTTAACAGAAATTATGTGGTATTGAAAAACAAACATGAAGTAAATAAATAATTAGAGCATGATCTCTAATAGTGAAAAAAATTGGCAATAATTCATTACCAAAACTCTGAATTCATCTTAAAGGACCAAGGATCCCTGGCCAGGAGGCTCATTTGGTTGTACACCAAAGGGTTCAATCCCTAGTCAGGGCACATAGCTAGGTTACAGGTTCAATTACCTGGTAGGGGAGGAGAGGGGAGGGAGCCAATCAATCTTTCCCTCTCACATTGATGTTTCTCTCTCTTTTCCTGTCTCTCCCTCTAAAATCGGTTAAAAACAACACACACAAACATTAAAAAAAGAAGTTACCAAGGAAACTGGGAAGAAGAAGACTGTACTCTATGTAGTTTCATTGTTGATAAAAGCTGTAAAAATGGAAACAGAATTCATGAGCATATGCATCTTTTCTCCTTTTCTGTTGAAGGTAGCTGCCTTAGAAACCCCCCCCAAACAGAGGTGTTTCTGTATAAAAATAATTCTAGTATGTTCAATTGTCTAAATACTGCCAATCCTTGAATGACACAGGTTTGAACTGTGCAGATCCATTTATTTATACGCAGAGTTTTTTCAACAAATACCTCTAATGATTTCCACCTACAATTGGGAGTCTGTGGATGCAAAGGAATGACCGTATGCATCAACCTATGACATTTTATATAGGGTACTTGGGCATCTGTGAATTTTGTTATCTTTGGGAGTTTCTGTAACAAATTCCCTGGGAACTGAGAGACAGCTAATTTTGGGAGACTCAAAATTTATATGCAAATTATTGACTAAGTAGGAGTCGACACCCTTACCCTCTGCATTGTTCAAAGACTGACTTTAATGTACTTTTTACGGAAAGACATTAGTATGACAATGCTGACCTATGAAAATATTTTGCCATTTTTATGACTAATTTCATTTTCCACCCCTGGGTGATAGTTCATTGCATGTTTCAGAATTTTAGATTTATAAATATATATTTTGATGAAATTTCTGTAAGATTTTATTAGTCTAGTAAAATTAGCTGAGAATTCCCTTTGATTTATAAATCTAATGTATAAATTTGAGTAAATCTCATTTCATCAAATTCAATTCTCTCCCTTATTTACTTTGCCTTTTAGAAATATGGCTTTTAGGGGAAATAAATAACTGTCCTAAATATCTTGCAAATACATCAGCAACTTGTCATAGATTTTTATATGCATCGCAAATTTCCAGAGTCAAATTTTGTGGTAATAATGCCATCCTGAAAAGAACTGCAGCTGTCTATTCAGGTGTGTTGAATTGCTACTTGATAGGAATAATTACCTTGCACCCTCACTAGGTAATTGCCTTTTGATTGAGGTCATCAGAGCAATCAAGACAGTGAGAGGTGGAATCTTGAACAGAAAAAGAGACAAAGGGAAGACTCATGAACAGAATTTTCAAAGGAGAACAAGAAAGAAGTGGTTTGAATTTTTTATAATATTTTAATTTACAATAATTTTTAAAATAGTAGCAGTTATTAAAATCACCATGATGTACACCTTAGGTTAATTGGTTTTATAGTTTTATTTTTTTGAAGTAAAAGACTAAACATTTTTAAGCATTGATTGGGATCATTAACACATTCATATGAATGACAGCTAACTTCCTAATTTAGTTTAGGAATATTCATTTCACAGATATGTCATAAAAGATAATGTAGTAGGAACTGGGAGAGATAGAGGTGGGAACAATATAAAGATTATTCCGGTCCTAAGAGTTTACACTTTTATAATTAAAAAAAACAAAGGAGATTTATATTATTTTAGATATTAGGAGCAACAAGAATTTAGAAGCAAAGAGGATAGACATGCTTTTTGTAACTAGAACAATGAAGAAGGAATCTTTGGTAAGTTGACAATTTTTTTAAAAGATTTTGTATATTTATTTTTAGAGAAAAGGGAAGGAAAGGAGAAAGTGAGAGAGAGGAACATCAGTGTGTGATTGCCTCTCACATGCTCCCAAATGGGAAACTGGTCCCCAACCCAGGCATGTACCCTGCCTGGTAATTGAACTGGTGACCTCTTGGTTTGCAGGCCGGCCCTCAAACCACTGTGCCACACCACCCAGGGCAACAATTTTCTTAGGTAATATTGATGGCAGGGTGGAGTTAGACCTCAGTTTTTGAATTTAGCTAAGAAAGAATTCACACCCAAAAACTCATTTACATGTGAAAGTTTATTTAGAAAATCACAGAGGTAGAAGAAATGAGCCAGCTGGGCTGCATGAATTCTGGAAACAAGTTACAGAAGCATAAGAAGGACCTCTGGAGCTTTGGAGAAGGAATGCAAAGGTATGCACCTGAGGATAAAAGAGGAGGAAAGGTGCAAGCACGCTCCCAAGAGAGCTCACCTGAGGAAAGAAGGGGGTGGGTAATGGTGTGGGCCTGCTCAAGATAGAGCTTTTATCTCTATTCCAAAGTGGGGAGTTTTAGGGGAGGGCTCAGGGGAGGAGGCAACAGAATATTTGTCAGCTTTCCAGGTGTATCATTTCAGTGTCATGGTCTCCACTGATTGGTTCCTAGGGTAGGGGCTCATTAGTCATTGCAATTGGTCCTGATGTCAGCCATGAAGTCATTTCATCTGGTTTTTCTGCTTTTGGGGGCCTGGAACTGAAACACAACTGAGGCCTAAATGTCATCTCTAATTTAACCAAAATTCTATCTCTGTGACCAACAGACTCAAGCTTTGTTTCTATGATTTTTTGATGTGGGTCAGAACCTCATTGTCCTGAAGGCCTAATGCTTAATTGTGTAGTTGGGCAAGTGCTTGTATGGGAGTCATATGAGGTTATTCTCTGACCCCTTGCTCCTCTTCTAAGGCCGTCTACACCACATTACTAGTCATAGGAAAGCCCAGGGCCTCTCATCCACAGGACTGGTAGCATGCTAGGGAGGGAAAGGTCACCCTGAAGGTGACCCATAATACTTGCCCATAATACTTGCTTGCCTAGTTTTTCCTATTTGGAGGTACCTGCAGCTTTCTGCTCTGGTTACATTCTGTACCTGGACTGTCCTTCCTGTTCTACTCATGCCTGTCTAACTGCCTACTGTATCAGTAAGACTCACCTGAGAGATGAGTTTCCTTACAGAGAAAACAGCAGTTTAAATTGTTTAGAATGTTTAAGGAACTTAAAGGATTCCAGTGTGACAAAGAGTGGTGTGACCAAAGGATGCTTTAGATTTTTGCAGATGAATGGATTCTTTCCACTTAACTTCTAAATTCAGACTTGCAAATGTTGGTGAAATATAATTAATAAAAATATCATTTCCAAACTCAGAAGTTCCCTCCACAAAGGTAGTAGAGAAACAAAACATGTTTATTATTGAACAAACATGAAACACGAATATGGTGTTGCATCACAGCTAACCAGTTAACAGATTGCAAAGACCAGTAGGAATCTCACCCTTTATATAGCAAAGTGAATACAATTCATAACTTTATATGTTTTCAAGGTAAACAATAGTCCTCAGCTGAAAGGACTTGATAGCTCCTTTTGTCATACATAGTGCATCCTAACTTTACCTAGTAATGACAGTGGCCCTTTGTGTTCATTTACTGGCTTTATCCAGAGAGAAAATAAACTTCTATCTTTTTGACAGTAGGTAGTTTTGCAACTTGGAACAAGATGCCCACTGAAGTTAGGCTTCTACCCTCCTACAAAAACCGGAGATAAGGGTCCTAGCTTACTTGATATTTACATTTTAAAGAGATTGCTCCCAGACTTTTGAAAAAGACTTTCACAGGTCAGAATGCTAACAAAAACCTTCTTTAGTTACTAAAAAGATTCACATACATTTCAAAGAGACACAGAAAGTAGTTATATTTTCAAGTTTTATAAGGTAAATGTTCTAAGGAAAAGTGAGGAGAAAGCAATCTCTTCTGTTATTTTCAACTGAGGGAACTAAACCCCTTATTTCATCTGCACTTGTCCTTACACAAAGAATACCTACATCCTTGCTTTGGGAACTTCAATGTGTATAGGAATTGCCTGGTATTATTTTCAAAATATAGATTCTGGTTTAGTAGATGTACTGTGGGAACTAGATGTCAGAATGTATAACAAGTTCTCTGATGATAGCAGTGCTAGTAGTCAGTGAACATTGAGTGGCAGCGTTACAAGTGGAGTTTAGAGAGGCAACAACAGAGTAGTGACTCGGACCAGGGTGGAGGGTGGATCAATAAGATTAAGGCATGGACCATCTTGTAGGCCATTTTTAGGACTTCTGGTTTGAGTGAGATTAAAGCCTTGGAGTATGTAAATAGAAGAAAGATGCTCTTGTATAGATTTTGAAAGGTTCAATCTGACTGCAGCATGAAAAACACACTATGTGGGAAAAAGATATGAAAGAAGACTACTGCAGTAATCCGACTGAGAGTGGACTGTGGCTGGACAAATTGACGGTGAAGATGTTGCTGGAAGAAATCACGTTCATTCATGGGATAACAAGGAAAGCATTGCAGGGCCCTGTATGGGAGGTGTAGTCTTGTGGTAAGGTTTATTCAGGTGGAAATCTGTCCCTGGGCCTCCAATGCCCCAACCCTGTCCATCCTGCCATGGCCAAAGCAAAGCCAGTGTCTTTTAGAGCCCACATGATCTGGTGCAGGCCCACATTGCTACTAGACCTGCAGGGTTGCATGTGTTCCCGGGAGACTGAGAGAATGCATGAACAAATTGGGCAAGTGAAGTTCACTGAGGAAGAGAGAGAGAGCTTCTTTTCTCCCCTGGGTTTATAACCAGGAGCTTTTTAAAATTAATCAATTAACTTCCCAAGCTTTCACAGGTTTATGATTGGTCCACTCACGAGTTAGATTGGCAGGACTCTATGGTCAAGCACTGCCCCCTGCATCCCCTCCCTGTCCCCCTGCCCAATACTGTAGGTACTTGGAGGGTGAGCAGGGCTCCTGGGAAGATTTCCTGTGCTTTGAGGATTAAAGATTAAGTCTTCTCTGTGTCAGTCCTCCAGAGTGGGTGAATAATTCTGTGAATGCTATAGCTTCCTGGCTAAGTGAACAAGATTATGCTCACCAGTTTATTAAACTCAATGTTTAATCCCTTTTCTTTCTTTCTATTTAATAACTAGTTAACTACTATGGTAACAAAGGTGGTGAGATATATGAATCTGCATATATGGACATGGCATATATTAAAAAGATTTTGAGGATGCTCACAAGATTTTAGATCTGAGAACCTAAAAAAATGTATGTGCCATTCATTTTCCACCTGGGAAAACTTTGTGTGGGTGTTATGAACTTTGTAGGAGAAAACAAGAGATAAAAATTAAGGTTTATATGGGATTTGAGATCTCTTTATTTGGTGCCTAGATAGTATCTGCTGCTCAAATACAGACAAGAGTAACTAGGTAGAGGATTTAACCAGAGTTGGTGCTCTGGTAGAGAAGAAAAAGAAGAAATATATCAGTAATATATGCAAATAAGTATTATACACAGAGCCATAATATTTGAGTTTGGTAAGGAAAGAATAAGTTCAAGAGTAGGTAAAGATAAGGTAGAGGGAGATTTGAAAGCTGCTAGAATCAGTAGATTAGATGTCTTTGCTGGAATCTGCATACTGAAATGAATGAGACAGAAAATAGAAGGTGAAGGTTGAAGAGTGGGGTGTGCAAAATTGCTGTGGGGAAAGGAATGAGGTTCTGGGTAATGACATGATGCAACATGGCATGGAATGGGTGGATGAAGTATGTGTGGTAAATAGGAAGAATATCAGAGTAAATGAGGTTATCAAACTAAGAAGCAAAAGTGTTGGAATAATCACTGCCTTGATGCTGATATCACCAAGGATATTCAGATTCCTGTGGAAGGGAGGCGTCAATAGCTGGATGTTAAATCTTCAGAGAATGAGGGCAGTGAATCTAGAGTAAAAATGACTGCCAGTAGGAAACTTGGTGGGCGGTATAGATTGATGGCCTAACCTTCAAAGCAGGGGCTTTTTAAAGAGGATGAACGACTCAAGTTCTGGAAGCAGCAATAAAGAGCAAAGAGAACATTTACCTCCCTTCCCAGTCCGGTGCTCTGGAGACTGTTGAAGAGAAAAGAGGACCACTTGTGCAACATAGAAAGCAATGTCCTCTAGGAAAAACTAGTTTTTGTTTTTTTTTAACAACAAAAAGGTGAAGGGGAGGATTATTTGTGTGTTGAAAATACAAATAATCTTGCTAAAGACTGACTGATTTCAAAATCACAAAGGAAAGTCAATAATTATAATTTTTCTTATATTTTATTTGGTAAAATATAAAATATGTATGTTTGTGTTATACTTTGACTTTCAGATTCCACTTGCATTATGTAATTTATTGTAAATCATATTGTGTTCATGTTTATAATAATGTGCTTAGTATTAGAAATATTTTTTCTTTTGATTTGACACATTATGACTAGCTTCATGTTAATCTCTAATATTGTTTGATCGGTATTCAATTAAATTATTGTTGAAGTTATGTCTAATATTTGATTTCAGTGATTACTAATATTAAATGTAATGATATGATAATATATAAGACTTTGAGAAGAGACCTTTCTAACTGGCATGATTCTTAAGATTAGAAAATAGTATGAATGACTTTAGTCAGTGTAGGAGAGTTGACAGATGCAAACAGATGTAATTTATAATAGAGGTTATTTCTTGAAGTAGTTTTTAAAAGGAGGGGATTGGAATTTGATATTGATGATAAATTATCCAATGTTTAATAACACAAAAAGACTGTTGTGTGACTTATCTAAAACAGATTGTGTTTTACAAAATTGTGTTTTATAAAGCAAAATATTTTATAATACCAACAGAAGTTACAGAGCTGAAAAATACAATAAGTAAACTGAAAAATACACCAGAGATGTTCAACAACAGACTAGATGCAGCAGGGGAAAGGTTCAGTGAATTCAAAGCACAGTGGAACCAGTGGAACTAACCTAATAAAAATAATAAAAAAGAAGAAAAAAATGAAAGTGAAGATAGCTTAGGGGATTTATCAGACAACATCCAGCAGACTAAAATTCACATTATAGTGGTCCCCAGAAGGAGAAGAGAGCAAGAAAGTGGCAGAAAAATTACTTGAACATATAGTAGCTGAAAATGTCCCTAACCTGAGGAAAGATACAGACATCCATGTCCAGAAATCTTAGAGTTCCAAATAAGAACCCAAAGAGACCCACCCAAATCAAGACATATTAAAACTAAAATGTGAAAATCTAAAGAAAAGGAGATAATCCTAAACCTTGTAGCAAGAAAAAAACAATGTGTTAAGTAAAAGGGAAAACCTATAGGATAGTCAGTAGGTTTTTTATCAGAAAATTTGCAGGTGGTAAGGGTGTGTCATAACACATTCAAAGGGTTGAAGGGATAAAACAAAATGTCCAGCCAAGAAGACATCACCTGGCAAAGTTTTCATCAGAATCAAAGAGAAGAAGTAGAAAACAACCAGAAAATAACAAAATGGCAATAAATACATACCTATAAATAATTGCTTTAAATGTAAATTATCCAATCAAAAGACATAAAATAGCTGAAGAAATTTTAAAAAAAATTATATTTTGCTTAAACAGACTCACTTCACCCCTGGCTGGTGTGGTTCAGTGGATTGAGTGCCAATCAGTGAATAAAAGAGTCACCAGTTTGATTCCCCAGCAGGGCACATGCCTGGGTAGCAGGCCAGGTACCCAGTTGGGGGCACGTGAGAGGCAACCACACATTGATGTTTCTCTCCCTCTCTCCTTCCCTTCCTCTCTCTCTAAAAATAAATAAATAAAATCTTTTTAAAAAGTAAAGCTAAATAAATAAAATCTTTAAAAAAGGAGACATTAGGGATAAGGACACACAGACTGAAAGTAAAGGTATGAAAAAATATATAGAAATCATGGAAATAGAACCCAAAATGATGCAGGTATAGCTATACTTACATCAGAAAACATAAGCTGTGAAACAAAAACGAGAATAGGAGAAAATACAAGGCATTGCATAGTAACAAAGGGATCAACTCAACAAGAGGATATAGAACTTGCAAATATTTATGTACTTGATATAGAAGCTCCTAAACATATAAACAAATATTCACAGACAGTATTACAATAATAGAAGGGAACTTAAATCCCCACTTACATCAATGCACAACACAGACAGAAAATCAGTTAAGAAACTTTGGCCCTAAATGACACATTAGAAGGATTTCACAGATATATACAAGACATTTCATCCAAAAATAATAATAAAAAAAGCCCCAAGTCCACACAGTACATTCTTTAGCATAGATCATATTTGTTAAGCCACAGTACAAGTCTTAATAAATTTAACAGGATTGAAATCATGTTAAGCCCTCTTTTTCTGACCATAATTATGTAAAATTACCAATGTAATTACATAAGGAAAACTGTTAAATGTACAAATATGTAAAGAATAAACAACATGCTACTAAACAACCAATGGATCAAAGAAGAAATCCAAGGAGAAATCAAAACATATCTTGTGAGAAATAAAAATGGAAATGCACATACCAAAACATATTGGATGCAGTGAAAAATGTTCTAAGGGGGAAATTCATAGTGATAAATGCATCTATCAAAACACAAGAAACATCTCAAATGAAAAACCTAATATCATACCTCAAAAACTTGAAAATAAAAAAAACAAATTAAATTTTCATTAAAAGGAAGATAATACCAAAGATCAGAGTGGAACTACATTGAATAGATGCTAAAATGATGATAGAAAAGATCAATGAAACTATGAACTGGATTTTTTAAAGACAAACAAAATTGATAAACTTTAGCAAAACTCAGCAAAGAATAGAGAAGACTCAAATAAATCAAATCAGAAATGAAAGAGCAGATGTTACACTGGTACCATTTATAGCACAGAAGTACAAAGAATCATAAGAGACATCTATGAACAATTATATGCCACCAAATTGGACAAACTAGAAGAAATAGAAAAATTCCTAGAAGTATACAACATACCAAAACTAAATTATGATGAAATAGGAAATCTGAACAGACTGATTACCAGCCCCCCAAAAAGTGTATCAGTTTTGATTGATTGTATTAATCAATTTGATACAATCAATCAAAACCTTCCAACAAACAGAGATCAGGACCAGATAGTTTCACTTTTGAATTCTACTAAACATTTAAAGAAGAATTAATACCAACCCTTCTGAATATATTCCAAAAAATAGAAGAGGGGGAACTCTTCCAAACTCATTTTACAAGGCCTTCATTACCCTGGTACCAAAACCAGACAAAGATGCAAAATACATACATACATACATACATACATACATACAGCCAATATCCCTAATGAACAAAGATGTAAAAATACTCAACAAAATATTAGCAAATGTATTCAACAGTACATTAAAAGGATCATACACCATAATGAAGTGGGATTTGTTCCAAGCATGTAGAACAGTTGAACATCTACAAATCAATCATTGTGATAAACCACATTCACAAGATGAAAGATAAAAATCAGGTGATCATCTCAATAGATATAAAAAACCAGGTGACAAAATCCAACATGCATGTATGATAACAACTCTCAATAAAATGTGTATACAGGAAATGTACCTCACTTTAATAAAGGCCATATATGTCAAGCCCATACCTTAAAAATAAAACCAACCAACCAACCAACCAAAATCTGATCAAAGCAGATCAAAAAGGACTTGTTAGCAGATACTGCCATCATTATTATTGATGTTTGTTATGTTTTCAGTGCCACAGTATCTTCAATCCTATTCCTTTCTTACAAATTACAGCTCCAGACCCAGACATACAATCTTAGGGGAAGAGACAACATGGTTTAATTGGACTTATCTTTTAGTGAAGTCATGAATGAAGCAGGATTAAGAAGGAGTACCTGGTGTTTTGTGTCTACAGCCTTGATTTCCCTCCAGTGTTAGGAGAAAATTTGAAAAATACATTTTGGCGCAATGTCAGTGTCCTATTTGTCATTCTGTACATTTCTGAAAAAGCAATAGATAGCATTCCTTCTTTTGGAAATATATTGACACTCCTAAAATTGTGTATGGAAACCAGTGCTATTCCATGCTTAAGTTAGCACTGTAAATCTAGTTTAGTCTAGTGTGTTGAGGTTAGGGAGTTTTTTGTTTTATGAAACAATGTACTATATAATATTGTATGTTGCAGGTAAAGCTAAAACATTTAAATCATTTCCACTGTGTCTATGAAACTGAAAGTAAGACGTATAGCTTTTAATTTTCTTTGCTGTGCTCAGAAGTCTTTACTATAATTCATCTTTTTTTTCACACCTTTTGGAGTCTGTGTAAAGAAATAACATAAGGGAAGTTCATTCCAATACAGGACAAAACATCTCTAATCAGAATCATTTTAATACCTTTTTTTTTTACTAAGAGGAAAGATTAAAATCTACTGATCGTACCTGGAGAGAGAGAGTGACTTGTCTTCAACAGCTGTGTTTGTTTTTATTATTCACTTTTAGAAGCATGTTCCTATAAACAGGTGCCAAAAAATTGCTGTGCAAAGGGTGTATTTAAAAAGCTCCTATTTGTATTGGGCATGTTGTTTTGACAATTTAAGGAGCTTTTCTTAATTAACATAAACACTGTATTCCTCGATTTTTCATCAAAGTCAGTAATTGAGATTATTTGGTATATATTCTTTAAAACTTAATCTCACACTCAATTTCAGGAGTGCTGCATTACCTAACAAAGAATATAATCTCACTCATTTAGTCAAACTACTTGAAAGCAATATAGTTTAATACTAAATGAATAAATTGATGTAATTAATTTCAGATAACTTTTTAGTATCTGTCATCTTAATGTTTGAAATGATGTTTATATAAAGAATATTGCAATGTGATATTGGAACGACAAGTGTATTTTTTCTTTTATTATACGAAAGGCAGTTTGATAGTTCTATAATCTGACTCAAAATGATTTACTTCTTTCTTGATAATAACATTCATTATTACCATTTGTTAGCATATACTCATGTTGCTGGGCTATTCATGTACATTGTCTGCTTATTTACAACAATGCCACAAAACTGTCATCTTTGAGGATGATAAGTATATTTGTCAAGGTAGCATGGATATGTCATGTTAATAAATAATCTCCAAATATCAGTGATTTAGAATAATAAAATTTTATTTCTTTCTCAAGAAAATTCTGTTGCTAGGTGACTCATCAGCTATTGTTTAAGGGGTAATTCAGGAATTAAGTGTTCTGAGCATTTTGTGGATTTATTTGCTATCTCAGCAAGGGGTGTCTTCACTAGCAGTGACATGGGAGAGAATACCCAGAGAGTTTGCACAGAAACTCAAACCCACACTGTCTATGTTTTAGCCTAGAAATGATACATCTCTTCATTTCATATCATTTTCCCCACATGGTCACATTGATCTGCTTAACTGGAAATGGAGCTACAAATCTAAGAGAAAATACAAAGATTTTGGTGAACATTTTCTGCTTTGACAAATGAGGAGAATATCACATCTTAGACTGGTCAAATAACTTGTCTATAGTGTACAACCACTAAAATGCTATACTTGATGTTGGGGCTACTTTTGTCTATTACCAAACCTGCACTATTTCTTGTATATAGTGTACCATCCTTTACTGAACAATAATATACATGGAGAGGCATTAATGGCCATTTGTTCTCATGCATGGCATGCACATATGGGCAATGAAATTATTTATGAGGACATGTATGGAAAAAGCACAAATCAAAATTCTGTGACTGTAGCAGAAACATTCAGAATTATAATGCAAGATTTTATATTTATTAGGAAAAGATGGAATTCAACTTTAAAATGACCCATCATTTGCCCTGGCTGGTGTAGCTCAGTGGATTGAGCCTGGGCTGTGAACCAGAGGGTCGCTGGTTCGATTCCCAGTCACAACATGTGTCTGGGTTTTGGGCCAGATTCCCAGCAGGGGGCATGCAAGAGGCAACCACAGATTGATATTTTCCTCTCTCTTTCTCCTTCCCTTCCCCTCTCTCTAAAATTAAATAAATAAAATCTTTAAAAAAATAAAATAAAATGGGCCATGATTTTATCAACTTTTCAAAGACATTTCAGATTTGAACGTGTTAACT
This sequence comes from Tonatia bakeri, assembly GCA_004024845.1. Taxonomy (NCBI): domain Eukaryota; kingdom Metazoa; phylum Chordata; class Mammalia; order Chiroptera; family Phyllostomidae; genus Tonatia; species Tonatia bakeri. Next base: position 336,634 of record PVIA01000255.1, on the reverse strand, counting down.
AAGTAAGATATCACAATCCAACTAATACATGAACTCTTTCTGTGACAATGTGACCAAATGTCTTACTATTCTTACAGAGTACAAACAGATTACTCAGTCAGGGGTATCTGATTTGAATTCCGATTGACTACAGTGGTGACAATGATGCCAATTACTAAATATTGAGTCCTGTGCTAGGGATTGTGGTAAGCAATTGTGAATGTTACTTTACTCCTACAGAGAATACAATGAGACAGGTACTAAAATTCTCTCCAGTTCACATACGAATAAATGAAGACCTGGAGAGACTATGTTACTTGTGTTAAGATTCACAAGATTGGCCAGACATCACAGTCTTGACAATTACTATGCTTGATGGTTCAGAACACAACTTAAGTTACTGACATTTAGCACAGCTTACTTTACTATTAATCTTGGTCACTTCACAATAATTGTTCAGGATGTACAGTTTTTCTATCTTGTATCTGTTCTCTTATAGTGATTTACATTCTTCACATGATTATGTTTAATATTAAAATATCGCTTTGTTAGATTTAGTTTATATGATCTGTTAATAGAGAAATTTTATCACTCCACATCACTTCTGGCAACATGTCTCTATCTTATTCAGATATTTTTTATGTACATAATGTTATATTTACAAAGTACTCTCTAATTCAGTATTGTAACATCTCCTTGCCAAAATCCCCATACAAAAATCCCCACGACTCCCACAATCTTTTCCCTCCCACTTCATTGGTCATCCTCTTGTTTTCTTTGCAAGCTCTCCTTCATGTACTCAACTTCTGGATATTTGTGTGTCTAATGACTGCATCCTGGGCCTCCTTTAATCTCTTTGTGACAACCTCTTCAAAGAGGTTTTCTCTGCCTCCAGGTGTTAATTCTGTTCATATGCTGTTCACTGAGTTTTAGCTTCCTGTATTCAGGTTCTTACTCAACTTTTTCTTTTACATACCTATTAGATCGCTTACATTTAGAACATCCAAAAGTGAAGCCTGAGTTTTCCTTCTAAAAGATTCACCACTTCTTTAAGTAAATAACTGAAAATACAAATTTTAATAGGTTATGTAGACCCAATGATCTAGCATTTTACACGGCAAAGAGCACTCACTCAGACTGTGTGAAATAAATGTTGACGATCTTCAGTGATACAAATGTGTCATTTCCTTAAAACCACAAAGCTCACAATGGTTTGTGTGGGAATTACAGGTGGGTGTATTGCTATTTATTTTTAGGATGATTCTTACTGTACATAATCATCTAAAACTGAATTACATACATTACTCTATTATGTTTAATAAATATGTATTTTATGATAAAGTTAATTGTGGACATTAATCCAATATAATCTAATTAAATTACATAAAATCAATTGTAATATCAATAATATAAAACATTTAAACATTGTGTAGCTTTTTCACTTTGTAGCTGTTCATATAATATATTGAAGGTAATGAAGTTAAAAGATGAAAAGCTCTACAAAAAATTATAAACCTTCCCAAATTTCTACTACTATGAGGCAATCACTATTACAATGCTAGTGTATTTTCTATTTATTTTTTTCTTTTTTATAGATGAGATCATGTTTAATATACAGCAGGCCATCATGCTTTTATTGCTTACCATGAGTGTTTATATATCCGATGCTTATAAATCATCATTTTAGAGTCACATTTAATCAAAAGTAAAGATTTAGTCATGATAGAAGATTAATAATCAAACAAAAATGATTTATTCTGGGTCCACTTAAGATGCACTTCATTTCCCCACCACCACTTTAGAGACAACTGTGCTTTAATAACAATAACAGTGGGGAGAAGGGTTTTCAGGAACTACTATAAAGGACACATGGACAAAAACAAGGGGGAGGGTGGAAGCAAGGAGGGAGGTGGGATTGGCTGGGGTGGGAGACAGGGCTGGAGAGAAAATGCAGACAACTGTAACTGAACAATAATAAAGTAACAAAAAAAAAGATGCACTTCAATTTTACCAGTTCTAGTTGATTTTAGTAAACATGTAATGAAACATAATTACAATACTAAGTAATGATTGACTCTATTTTGGGGGTTGTTTTGTAAAATTAAGATTTTTCAATAATAAATAAACATTAATTGATGTTTAGTATAGGTCAAATCTACTACAGTGGTATTAATATCTTCATTTTACCAATGGAGATACTAAAAAACAAATGCATCCCATGCTAATAATTATTGGACAGGAATTGCGACAGTCTGCATGTAGAACCTGGGCTCCTAATTACACTCATTTCTGTACCCTAAAGAATCCTCAGACATCTTCTCACCACTTTTATTTTCCTTGATTTTTTCTTTCTATTTTCTTTTTCTCTCCCCCTCCCTTTCCTCCCTCTTTCACAAACACAAATATATAACTTTTTAAACTTAATTTAATTTATTTAATTACTTAATCAGAATTTCTTGCCTTGGCAGAGAGGCTCAGTTAGCTGGAATGCCATCCCACATACCAAAAGGTTGTGGGTTTTATTTCTGGTCAGGGCATGAATACCTAGATTGCAGGTTTGGTTCCCTGTCAGGGAGCTTATGGAAGGCAATAAATTGATGTCTCTCTCTCTCTCCTTCCTTCCATTCCTCCCTTCCTGTCTTTCAAAATCAATGAACATATCCTCAAGAGAGGATTAAATAAATAAATAAATAAATACAATAAAAACATAAAAATTTCCAAAACAATATACTCATAATTTTCTTTTAAAGTGCTGATTATAATATGCACTGTGTCTACTTAATTTCAATAATAACTACTATTTAATTTTTATTAAACTTTTTCATGTATGAATAAAAATATGTGTATGATTTTGGCATTTGTTTTATAACAAATCAACAATACATATTAACTGTCTTGCTTTAGATATATATTAACTCTTATGCACAATGTCAAAATATAGTCTGTGAGAGCTTTGATTTTATTGGAAGTCCACAGGCCTCATGATAGGTAATGAAAAATATAAATAATAAACAAATACATATCATAAGTTAGATAATTTACAAAGGCAAATAAGCACTATGGAATAAAATATAAGCATAAAATGGGGTAGACAGTGATATTTTGTGAAAACTCTATTTTAGGGTGATCTAAATGATTAGACATATCATAATTTGCATAAAGAACATCCAAGAGAGAGAAATAAGCTTTTATTAAAAGTTCAAGGGCCAAAACAAGTTTTACATACTCAAGGATCTAAAAGACCAGTGTGTGTGCAGCACAGACAGATATAGAGGAGGAGACACGAGATCAGGAAGTAGGTTAGAGTTAGTCCATGCAGACGTGTAGGCCACCATGTATAAGGAGAATTTAGGGAATGGATCTGTACCTTAATTTAAAGAACGTTGAGATAAAATTTAGGGTCTCTGTTTTCATTTAATTTTAAAATATATTTTATTGATTATGCTATTACAGTTGTCTCAATTTCCCCCTTTGCCCCTCTCTACTCAGTACCCCATTCCCTCCAGCAATCCTCCCCACCTTAGTTTGTTTCCATGGATCATGCATATAAGTTCTTTGGCTATTTTATTTCTTACTCTTATCTTCCCCCTATTTTATACCTACCATTTCCTTCTTGATCTCTATACCTTCTCCCCATTCTCCTCCTCCCCCCTCCCAGCTGATAACCCTCCAAATGATCTCCATATCTATTATTCTATTTCTATTCTGCTTGTTTGCTTAGTTTGTTTATTAGATTCATCTGTTAATCATTATGAATTTATTGCCTTTTAATATTCATAGTTTTGATCTTCTTCTTTTTCTTAGATAAGTCCCTTTAACATTTTATATAATAATGTCTTGGTGATGATGATGAACAACTTTAGTTTTATCTTGTCTAGGAAACACTTTATTTGCCCTTCAATTCTAAGTGATAGCTTTGCTGAATAGACTAATCTAAGGTATAGGCCCTTGCTTTTCATCACTTTGAATACAACATTCTTGCCAGTCCTTTCTAGGCTGGAAGGTTTCTTTTGAGAAATCAGCTGACAATCTTATGGGAACTCCTGTGTTGGTAACTATCTGCTTTTCTCTTGCTGCTTTTAAGATTCTCTCTCTATCTTTAACCTTTGGCATCTTAACTATGATGTGTTTTGTTGTATTCCTCTTCAGATCTATACACTTTGGGTTTCTCTATGCTTCCTGGACTTGCATGTTTATTTCTTTCATCAAATTGGGGAAGTTTCCTTTCAGTATTTTTCAAATAAGTTTTCAAATTCTTGCATTTTCTTTTCTCCTGGCACCCCTATGATTCAGATGTCGGTACATTTGAAGATACCCCAGAGGCTCCTTAGCCTATCCTCATTTTTTAATTCCTTTTTTATTCTTGCTCTTCTGATTACTTTTGTGTGTGTGTGTGTTACAAATCATTGATTTGGTTCTCATCTTTATCCCTTCCACTATTGTTTTATTGTTTCCCTGCAGATTTTTCTTTATTTCACTTAATGTAAGCTTCATATTTGCTTTTTTTTTTTTTGCTGTTGAAGTGCCCAATGAGTTCCTTGAACATCCTGATAAATTATCTCCATTTCATTTAGTTCTTTTTCTAAAGTTTTGTTCTATTCTTTCATTTGGGCCATATTTCATTTTCTCTTCATTTTGACAGCCTCCCTGTGTTTGTTTCTGCATACTAAATATATTTTCCTTGCCTTCCAGTCCTAGTAGTGTGGCCTATTGTAGAAAAGTGCACCCATCTGGATGAATGTGACTTCTTTAAATCCTTGATTGTTGGACTTCCATACAACTCAATTTCCTGATGTTTCTGAGCAATATTTGTTTTGTAGTATAGTTGTAATTTTTGTTGTATTTGTGCAAGGAGGCAAAGCATGTTTACTGGAAGTAAACCTCCATGTTGACTGGAAATGTAATCTTCATCTAGCAGCGACTTTCCTCTGTGTAGGTCCCAAAAGGCTAGAGTCTCAATTTTTAAATATACCTGTTCAAATTGGCAAAATATGTAACATTTAGTAATATTCCACATTTGTACCTAAATGTGTATGCATGTGTGTGCATGTGTGTGTGTGTGTGTGTATATATATATATATATATATATAAAATGAAATGCATGTAATATGTATATGCATATATATAAGGAAGTAAATGCATTAGCATTTGTAATATAATTTAAAATATACCCAAACATCTAGATCAATGTAGATGTGAATAAAAAATAGAATGTATAAAACAATCTAGATAGTCAAAATAAGTTAAAAACAACAAATGTTAAAACACTAAAATGATTGAATACAGAAATGAATCTATTAGAGTTTTTGTGATTATGCTGAAGATTTAATTCACTCTAACATGTTTCCTTCAGTTAAAGAAATGTTTTCTTCAAATTTTTTGTAACTTTAATAAATGAAGATACTTACAACTAGAAGTTTTTCATCTTTATGAGTGCTCTTATAAATTAAAGCAGCTAATCTTTAATAAATTAGGGTTATTGGGATACTGCTGAGTTAAAAGGGGTATTTATTTTCTATCGAAGTTTCCTTATTAATTTAGTGACTTCTTTTGCAACTAAAATGACAACTAAAATATTACTAAAATTTAAAATCTATACTGTTTTGTTTGAATATGAAACACATTTAATGTTTTCTTGGTTTGGAAACCTATAATTGAGACATTTCTTTATTTAAAAATGCTATTAAGAGAATGTTTGTATACTATTATATCTAACATGAATAAACAACTTAGTTTTTCTAATCCACTATGCTTCCTGCATAGATATTCAGAATTGCTTGTTGGATAGTCATTTAGACAGATAACTCACTAGTTAGTTTGGATTGGTAAAAACTACAAATAGAAGGCTCATTCTTTTCCTTCATATTTGGTAAGGTGAAGTGAGGATCTTGGAAAGATCAACAAAAGGGAGAAGAGCTGGAGGAGCAAGATTGGGGCTAGAAGGGGTCAACATATGTCCAGACCCGGAAGTCACATTCCCTTAGCTGACATTGCATCACATGATTAATATACCCAATTGCAAAGCAAACTGGGAGATACAGTTAGCTGTATACTCAGTAAGAAGAGAAGGACAGATCTTCATCACTCACTTTCAGTCTCTTCTATCTGAATAACATCATGGCCAGTAGGACAACAGTTTATATTTGACAATTTATTCTAAAATTGAAGTTGTATGACCCCAGTGCTTTCTGTTTAGCATTCAACTTGTAAATGTTCTTATTGTTATATCTACTTAAAAGGCATCAGAATATTAAGAATAATTTCTGGATAGGACAACTCAGTCTAGTTATCTCTTCTTAATCTCATTTAAAAAATTATATATGGAGTTTATTTCTGCTTTTTAATTAGAATTGTATATAAAAACAAAATGATTTTCATTATCAAGCAAAGTATGTTTTACCCTCTTGTGTAGATTTTTTAATTATATATATATATGCCTATATATATACATGGGTCACAGTGGTTAATAAGATTATGTTGGTGTCAAATGTACAATTCTACAACATATCTGTAATTGCATTGTGTGCCCACCATCCAAAGTCAAATTTTCTTCTGTCAGCATATATTTGACCTCCTTTACCTTTTACCACCTCCAACCTCCTTCCCTGTGGTAACAACGATACTGTTACCTGTGTCTATGAGTTATTGTTTGCTTTTCTTGTTTGTTCATTTGTTGCTTTCAGTTTTAAATCCCTCATGAGTGAAATCACATGGTTCTTAACTTTTCCACCATTTGCGGCAACATGGATGTCATGCTAAGCCAAGCAAGTCAGACAGAAATAGATAAAAACTTTCTTATGTCAACCATGAAAATCTCCTGCATCAATGTGTAGCATCTAGCATTGTCTCTTGCCTCGTGCACTGAATATGTGAATATTTTTTGGGCATAGGCCATTATCCCTTCAATATGGAACTGATAAATTGTCAGGACCTACTTAAGGGGCAGCTATAAACTAGCATTTGCATCTTTCCATTTTCATACACTGCTGGTTGGATTCAGGTGAGCCGAAGTAACTAATTAGAACTTGACATAAACTATGTGTTGAACTAGTCTGATTGCCTTCTCAGGAAATTAAACTAACATGTGCTATGAATCAAACACTTGAGTATCAGCAGAAGTTAAAATACTTTGATAATTTTTACCTTGGCTCAGAAACTTTTTAGAAAATATATATTGCCAGAAAAAGCCTAAACATTTTAAAGTCATATTTCTTTTGTGATTCAACACCACATGTTTCCATCAATGCCCAACTCACCCTGACTATCAAGGAGCTTTGGACCGGCCTGCCTCTCTGCTTTTCCTCCTGGTGGGAGTGGGGAGTTGTTTTCAAGAAAACTCTCTGTGCTCTCTCTCCACCCAATGCTGAGTCAGCTACTGTCTCCAGTAGGGCCATTCCCTAATCATCCTAAGTAGAATGCTTTCCTACTTCTTTGATGGCATTTTTGCATTTGTTTCTTATATTGTATTTATTTGTGTACATGCTTTGCTAGCCCATTTTATGGCAAGCACTGGACTCATTTAAGTTGTCTATAGCTAAGTGGGGTTATAGTTTAAGTACACCCATGTAAATCAAAGAGTCAGAAATTTTGTGTGTATTATGACAGACTTCAATGAGCCTTTCTGTCATTCTCTTTTATTTTAATTTCTGTTATTTTACGTGACTCTATCAATGCATGAATGCGTTTATGTGTATATATATCTGTGACACCTAAAATAGAGGTTAGATCAAAGACATAAAAATTATGTTTTAATTTGTAAAATCTAAACTTTGGTTTCTTTCTGCTTATCTGTCACAATCCCTAGGAAAAAGAAAGAAAAAAAAACAGAAAAGAAAACCCCTGCATTTCGAGCCTCTACAGTATAGGGATGAGGAAGAGAAGGGAGACACTCTAACCAGTCCTAATGAGAAATTGGTGGCCTGGACCCCAGTCTGTGAGCCAAGTACTATAAATCATGACTCTTTGACAATGCTCAGAGGTTGAGGTGACAAGGAGGGTAGATTTCCTAAGAAGGGGTTGTTGTTCCATGGGAAGGCATTGTGACTGACCGGACTCACACAGGTCTGGTCACCTATATAAGATGTTAAGAGTTAACTAAATCAGTATTCTTTAATGGTGTCTAGGATTATGCCACTAATATATAAAGTATTCTAAAATAATCAAATAAACTGATAATTTACAAAAGAATAAAAGCGTGAGTGTGAAAATGCTTTGAAAATGAAAACAAAACTGAAACAGGTCATCGATGGAGGGAACAAAGCCAAGTATTGAAGTTCCCAGCAGCTTGTTGGATAGAAGAGCATCTGCATCTACTCATGAAAGTGCTCACACAATAAAAACATGGAAATACTTTCTTTGATCATAACACAGGTGTATCTCAATTATAACTTATTCAAGATGATTAGCTGCTTCCCTTTTTCACTTTCATCTCAGTATGTAATTTTGGTGAATTTTTCAGAAAGACACTACATATTTTCAAACAAATTCTTGTAATTGATGCTTTATTGTGTAACTATGTAAAGATGATTTTTTACTAGTGGAAATCCTGTACACATTTTTTGATGGCATTTTAACAAAACCTTTGCAATAAGTGTCACCGTCAATTTTTGCCAATTGTCAAAAATATAACTCCAAGAAAAATGCAAATAGATGTCACTTGTCATTTGTAAGAGGCTTGAGAATTATAAATTTATAAATATTTAGTAGCAGTAGGTCAAACAGAACTTTGTTCTTCCCATTGCAATTTATGTCTCTTTATGCATGAAGTAAATATAGAAAAGATTTCCTGAGTCAGTGCTACATGGATTGAAAAATTAGACACAGGACAATATTAGGTGGTTTTCTAAGAAGTGGTTCATTGCCTGGTAACCCAAATATTATACTTTCAGTACTGTTTATGGATCATTAACTTTTCTCAGTCTGAAACAGATAGGATTGCCTCTTACCTTAAAGTCTACCCAATTTCAAATAGAAATAACTTTTTTTTTTAATTTAGGTAATAAACAACCTTAAAAAAAACCTTCCTTTATTCACTACAGAGAATTTTAGGTAATGTTAGGTCAAGTTAGAAGTTATCTATTTGTCAGAAAACAATACTAAAATTCAACAGAAGAATAAAGAAACAAAATATATGACCTCAAGTGATATTATAGTTTAACTTTTCATAGTTTTAAAGGATGGTATAAATGACATAGAAATTAGTCATAATACTAATGGTGATAAGTGTATAAAATGTATAACAAAAACTACTTTATATTTCTGTAGCAGCTTCTCAGTGTTTATGTTGCCTAAAAGATAGAACTTGCTTGATAAAGAATAGTTTCCTTCTGCTCAAAGAGTGATTCAATTTTTTTTCATTTTATATTATATCCTTAATAGCACACATTTATTAAGCATTTAGTATTGGGCATGTATGTACATCTTTACTTATTTTATATTTATCAAATGTAAAAGATTATATTTATTATATTTATATTACATCTGTTGTCATCGTCTTCTGCCTTCAAAGAATCAGTATGTTGCCCCGGCTGGTGTGGATCAGTGGATTGCACGCAGGTCTGCAAACCAAGGAGGGTCGCTGGTTCACTTCTCAGTCTAGGGCATATTCCTGGGCTACAGCTGGGTCCCCAGTAGGGGGCGCACAAGATGCAACCACACATTGTTGCTTCTCTCCCTCTCTTTCTCCTTCCCTTTCCCTCTCTCAAAAATAAATGAACAAAATCTTTAAAAACAAAAAGAATCAGGATGTTGGTGAAGGAAGAATGAGAGATGTTAACTAATGAAATGGACAGTGTCCTCCATTCTCCACTCATTCAATCCTTCTCCCCCTCCCCCATTTTCAGAGGAAGTAATATTATCCAGTAAATATGCACTTTGAGGAATATTTCTTTCTTTTAAAATACTTCCTTGGATTTGTAGAAGCCTTGTCTTCCTTATTTCTGTGACCCTACCCTATCTGATTTCCTCCCTGTCTCTCAGATTGCTCTTCTTCACATTCATTTGAAGACTTCTAAATTTTACCTCTGGACACTTCTGAAGTGTTTGTGTGTACTTTGTTGTTGTTGTGACATATTTTCTTAGGACCTCAATTTTGGAGAATGTGCTACTGGTCACATTATTAGGTTCTGCCTGCTCTCCTGCATCTGGTCCAATGTCCCTATTTTTTTTTAAAGATTTTATTTATTTATTTTTTAGACAGAGGGATAGGGGGAGAGAGAGGGAAAGAAACATCAATGTGTGGTTCACTCTTGTGTGGCCCCCCACTAGGGACATGGCCTGCAACCCAGGTTTGTGCCTTGCCAGGAATTGAACCAGAGACCCTTTGGTTTGCATGCTGGAGCTCAATCCACTGAGCCACACTGGCCAGGGTTCCCTATTGTTTTTTAGGCTTTTACTTGGCTATCTCAATTTCCCTTGGATTTTGGGAAGTTTACCACTGATTTCATTATTATTTTACTCACAAATTATTTTCTCCTTGCAGTTTCTCTGTTTCAGTCAGTGAAACTACCAGGTTGTATGTAATAAGGATTTAAAACTAGCCTTTAAATAATTTTTTAAAAAATTATTCACTTTCACTTTTATATTCAGTCATCCAATCTTGTCTATACACCACATGAATGTGCATCTGAAAAGTGTTTTACTGAAGTAAAGTTTCATCAGTATGAATACAATTTATTAAGTCTGTAACTTTTTTTATACTTCTATTTCTGTCACCAGAGATCTCTTGCCTATTAATTCACTAGGCTACAGTCTCTACGCTCAATTCCCTGCTCAAATATAGTGAATGTAATCTAGGCTAGTCTACCTTTAAACATGTAACTGACCCCCATGCCCCTGTTCCCAAGTGACCAATACCCATCTCTTCAGCCTGGCTCTCAAAGACCATTTTATCCAAGGAGTCTCCACCTGTTTTTCTTGTGAGCACTTCTTTGTCTTTTGAATTCATTACAAACCTACCCATGTTTTACAGACAAGAAAAATCACCAGCTCCTTTTTCCCCAGGCCCTTTGTTACTAATGTTCTTTTCTTCTGTGGCTGTAACAAAGGGAGCGCATACTCTGATCCACACAGATCCAGGCCTAAACACTAGCATCTTCACTTACTGACTGTTTAGACCTGGGTATACTGCTTAAACTCTGAACTTTGATTTTTTCACTTATTAAAAGGTGATAATTGTGTCCCCTCATGGGATTCTTGAAGTATTAACATTTATATATAAAAAAGAAATGTTGCTTAGTTGTAATAAGAATAATTGGTTATTATTATTCTCTACCACACAACTTAGCATTCAAATTAATATTTTCTTTTATGTATGCTATTTTCCAGATTTATTAAGCCCTTCTCAGCAATTTCTCTCCCTGACCCTTTAAAGTTAAAAATGGTATCTTGGAATTTTTTAAAGAAAATATCTCCAAACATGAAGCACAATGCCAAAGACAGAAGACAATACAGTCAACTTTCTGGGGTTCAATTTCTGACCCTGTTACTTAGCAGATAGATAAACTTCAGGAGGTTATATAAATTCCTTGACACTTTCTTCATGTGTAAAACAAAATACAATAATTTTTCTGATTCAGTGGTTTTTGTGAAAATAAAATTAATATGAATCAAACACTAATAAAACATTGGTTATGGAGAAATTTCAATATGTCAGCTCAATTAGTATGAGCTGTCTGAATAAATTACTTCATAATAATTTTATATACTTATATAGATAGACATAATAATAAATCAGCATTATGTATATAAAGCGAGATTTGTTAAATTTATGGTTAAATGTGTCAGAGAAGCAGTAAATACGCAAAGGATGAGGAGCTTTCAAACGTCATCTTTTGTTGAAAAAGTGCAACTGGAGAGCATTGTGCAGAACCCCACCATGTATTACTAGAGGACACTCATGAAGTGATAAAAAAAATTCTTTGAATACTGCTACAGAGCAACCTGTGGGGGGAACAAACCGAATAGACCCCCTGTTCTCCCAGGGGCCCCCTGTACTAGGTTTGCCTTGCCTATACCACCTGAAAATTATGTCTCTCAATGCCGGAGACTGGTGAGAAGGAAAGGAATTATTTATTCAAAGGTTATACAGACTTAGAGTAATGACTTAACGTCTTCACTAAGATCCCAAAGTCCCTTAAAACACCCATAAACACACACAGTCCTCCTTTTCTGCTTTGTGGGGTCAGAAGTACTGTATCTCAAAAAAAGAAAAAGAAGTCCATGGGTCACATAACCCCCAGTTCTTCCCAGTAATTCAAGCCTGGCTGACAGGCGTCCCTCGGAGCTGTAAAGCGGAGTGGTCTCTCCTTACTCCAAGCTCTCATGAAGGTGCTGTAATGAGGGGGAGCTGTCTCCCAGTTACATCCTGGGTGGATATCACTCCCATCTCCTTGGCTCAAAGTACAGCCACAGCTATTTAACACATGAGACCAGTTAAAAGTTATAGATATGTTAAATGGCCATGCCTGAGGTTAGCTGCAAAACTGTTGCTATGCAAAACCACCCTTAATGGCCCTACTCCATGTGTCCCATCCCCCAGCTCAGACTTGTATGTAGGGTGAGGACATCCTATATATATATTTTTAATATTTCCTGGATGCCCTGCGTTTTGGACCCCATTATAATTCCTTATTTCCTCCCTCCCCCACTGCACTCTATTACAATACTACCTACACAAAAAGCAGGAATCTGTTTGGCTGCGTTAATTAACGAGTTTAGTGGACATAAACTGTGGGAGCTAAAATCTGTAATTGTGTTCTACTGCTGATAACTAATGAGTACATTATGTATATGCACAATTAATCACATTTTTAAAAGAGCTTGTGGATAAATAATAAAAGGCGAAAACCAGTAAGAGCCTAGAATCCTTTTGATTTTGTGTACATTATATTACATATCTCATTAAAAATAATCACATTAAAATCAGGTGTAACTACAAGTTTGTTGTGACAATTGAGTGTGAGCCTCTACCTTAGGCAATTGCATTCTTTGGTTTTATGAAATTCTATATGTGAATGTTCCTAGGGTAGAAACTTACTCTTGTTATTTTATGTAACAATTTCTAACTACTAACATGAATTTGTCAATATGCTCTCTTAATAGTGGACACAAAAAGAAACAAAAACTTGCCTGTTTCTTCAAGGAGCTTCCAATTTCTCGGGAGATTTTTTTAATGAGTTTTTAGTTTTCAGAACTATGTTGAGCATTTGTGAATTTTCTTAACTACACTCAAAGTTCCTGGGTAATGATCTTGAGCATTAATTTTAAAGCTGATTTAAATAGAAGCCATTAGCTAAGTAGAAATTATTGAATTTCGATCTTCCTCTGCAATCTGTTCCTCTGGAAAAAATAAAAATGTTAAAGAATGTTAATTGCTTCTTCAAATTTATAATATTTCTATGGTTTGAAAATTAATGACAACATTTAAAATGCTGTTTCTAATATGATCAAATAATACTTGAAGGATTTGATAAATTTTTATGAAGATAATTATTTCATTTAGCCTTTCCTATATAAATGGTGGCAGCAACATTCCAGGAAAAAATGTCGCAAAACTTACCATGTCTGTAGTGGTATCACTTTGTACTTGGGCTCATGTCCATTGTCCAAATCAAGTCACTTTGGTCAGGCCCAGATGTGGGAGAGGCCTACACAAGGCTGTGGATGTAGTGTTTTTTGTTTTTGTTTTTCTCTTGAGGCAGTGCTATTGACCAAATTTAAAGATTTTGAAATAAGAAATCTGGTAGGGGCAGTGAAAATTATTAGTATTTTATTGATCACAAAATTGATGCAATTAAAAAGTAATTGACCAAGTTCAAAGTTACAGTTGCATACAGAGACAAATTTAATATTAAGTCAATTATATTATAAGGGCTACTAATTCAGTGCATTTTCACTGTATGTATTTTAAGGTAGCCTCAACACTCAGTATTATAATGTACTTCAAATGAGTATACAACCTCATAATAATACATTTAAATCAACCTGTAAAGTTTGTCAAGACTGTTCTAAAACATTTTTAGGGCTATTTACTGCCTGGGTAAAAACAGTTACTGAAAAAAGTTAATCATGATATTTTAGTTAACAAAATGTAGATTTGTTTTAGAAATCTTCAAAATCCAAAAATTTATATATATGAAATGTGATTTTACCATAAGTTTAAAAGTTTCAAGAGCTGAAATTCCCAGAGTTTGTAAATATTATTATTAATTGACACTGTAATATCATCTTACTAAATGTAGTCAATGGGGTTAAAACACATCAGTGCTTGATAATCACCAATATTTATTTTTTAAAAATGGTCATCCTTATCTTTTTACAGTCAGAAATTGTCATTTATTTTTCTACTTGAACTGAAATTTTCACTTAGATTAATGTAACATTTTATTCTTGAAATTTTTCTATCTTATCATAGTTCTCAGTAACTTTTTAAATTTTCTGTTACCATTAGACTCTAAGTATTTAAGAATTGTGTAAACATTACAATATTAGTACATAACTGATCTGAAACATAAATATATTAAAATTGTGATAACCAATTATTAATAAAAATTAATTGTTAAAGATTTTATTTATTTATTTTTAAACAGAGGGAAGAGAGGGAGAGAAGCAGTGAGGCACCAGAGAAAAATTGAATGATTTGTTGCCTTTCACACATACCCAATCACAGACCTGGCCCGCCACTGAGGCATGTGCCCACACTGGGAATTGAACCAGTGATCTTTTGGTTTGCAAGCCAGCTCTCAATCCACTGAGACACACTATCCAGGCCTAAAAATTTAGTTTTAAAAAATCTATAAAGAATTTAATGAGGCTTTGTTTAGTTAGTTTCAATATCTACAGATGAATATTAATTATTCTAAGAAAACAAGCTCTATTATTAATTCTCTTCTTATTTTTATAGATTTAAGTGTTAAAAATGTTTACATAAATACGTTAGATAGAAAAGGGAGTTTAAATTACCAATACAACTTAAATCTTTAAAATCCTTCAGTATAATAGGTTAAAAATTAGAAATTTATAATCAACAATCATTTGTAGTCAACAGTGAGCTCCCATCAGAACTCACGAGTTATATGCTCTAGGGACTCTCAAGATAATGGAGGTAATGCACTTCTTTTATAAAGAATAAAGGTGAATATAAGAGAAAGTTAATTAATTGGGACTTGATCAAGGAAAATCTATATCTCTATTATAGATGTGTTTTCATGTGGACTAAATTTAGTAAAAAGTGTACTTGTAAGTTGAGATTGTAGAAACTGATTTTTTGAAATTTACTGTGCCAACAATACATACTCCTTGGAATAGTTTTGCAAACACAGAGGGTTGTCCATACTTGAGCTTGAAAAAAAGAATAAGAAGACTATATGAGAACCTAAAGCATGGGGGCAGCAAATAATTAGTCTTATGTCATCTGATGTAGTAGTATATATAACACAGAAGTTGTTGAAAAATGTAGCTAGAGAAGTGTGGGGAGACAAGATGATAATAGGCATTACCAATCGACTTATAAATTACAGACTTACGATGAGGAAGTTGGTGAGCTGCTAAAGGGTTAAATTTTAGCAGGGAAAATAGCTCTGTTTGTTTTTAAGACTATCCAGGGGCAATAAGAAAAATAAATTGCAGTGAATATGAAGTAACAGGGGAGATCACTTTAGCAGGTGCTTGGAGTAATAAAAGAAGAATTGGTACTTGCCTAAAATGAGCTAATTATAAAGAAGATGAGGGGAAACAATTGAGTTTGAGTGATATTAAGAATTTAAAATTGACCTGAGTTAACTGTGGACAGAGGGGAAAGTGTATTTTTGTCACTAGGTGTTACCGGGAAGTTAGGAGGAAACAAGATGCTGGAGTTTGGGAATGCAAATTAAAGGACTGGTGACTCCATTCCTAGGCATTTGGAAGGATTTGGAACTTCTTAAGCAGTAAGAATAACAGGATAGAAATCACATTTAGGAGCATTAATATTATTAGAATATGCAGTTAAAATTAAGCTAGAAGAATATCTAAGGAAATGAATATATTTTAAAGTGATATTAGCCTGAACTTTGGTAGATGAAAGGGGGAGAAAAGAATAGGTTTAATTTAAGAGGTGTACAAAATAAAACGTGAAATGATATGATGAATTCAACCCTTCAGTATTTTTTTCTGTCTCAGTTATGTGCTAATCACTGTGTTCTGAAAGAGTAATGAACAAGATACAGTCTATACCCTAACTGAGCTTAAGATCTAGAGGGGAAGAAAGTAATTAAATATACGTACTTACAGTGCTGATGTATCTTAGAAAAAGAGTACTAATAAAAGTTGTCAGTAGCACTAGAAACAGAGTGACTTTAATACTTTAGACACATGAGAAGGGCAATTAAGGAAGTTACTTAATGAGATATATAGATTCAAGGTTGTCCTAAATCATATATTAAAAAGATATAGTAATACTAGAAGTGGAAATTAGGAAGGGTCTATTTTAAAAGAAAATAATACACCCTTGGTTTTGTTCTGTGCGATGTTAGAGCATCAATGTAGAAAGATCCAGTAAACAGTTGGATATGTAGGAATACCGCTTGAACATTTAGAGTATAGTTGTATTCCAAATAAAAGGTGTAGTACAGAACCAGATTATACAAAATATCAGGAAAACATGTGAAACGTATAATGTAAAGCAATGGGAATTACAAAATAAATTTAGTGTAATGTCTGCTGTAACAGGTAGCATATTTCCCATGAATTTTTGAGAAGTAGCATTTCTCTGTATGATGTCATCAGGCATTATACGCCCCCTTACACTCTTTTCAGGAAAGATATACTCTCTTCAAACATTAGGGGTATTCAAGTAAACGAACACCTAAGGAACACTAAGAGGAAATAGTTTTTTATAAAGCTTATAGTCTAAATCAGGAGATTAGACAATATTTGTGAAGTTTAAAATATTTAGAAGAAAGAGTGAGAAGGTAAAGTAAAAAATATCTACTTTTGGCCAAGATGTAGTAACTGACCACCACACTTACCCTCCTACTTGAAACAATCAAAGCACTACAAAATATATAACTCAATGGTTTTCAAATATGAGCTACCAGACAGCCTAGAATAGTGAATCATAAAAAAGGGGAACCTGGTACCAGTCTCATACTCTGCTAGTGAGGCTGTAAAGTGATAGAAGTTTGTATTATGTTCAGTGAGAAAATGAAAAAGAGAAAAACAGTACAGACTTTCCTTTCCTTTGTTTTAACATTTGCAGACTATTCCACAGTTTAGCCAAGATTTGAAGAAAAACACATTCAGTTCTTTAACTGACATGAATAAGCATGATACTGACATGCCCTGGAAGAAACTCCAGCTCACCGGGTTTTCACTACTGTAGGTTGATGTGTACTGGATTCAAGTAGTATTATGATCAGTGGAGCATACATATTTGAAGTACATGCTTCTTTATCAACTTTTTGAAACTCAGTAGTGCTGAATTTTTCCCACCCCTTTGCTGCTGCCTGACACTTATACTTGTCACTTACCACCTGTTACTTTAGTAATAAAATAATGATTTAGACATTGGCACTGCAGGAGTATGGGCAGAAATCCCAACTAGAAAATGCAATAAAGGAATGATTGAGAAATCTGGCTTTCACTGAAGAATTAGACTCATCATACTTTAAAGAAAAGTCTGATATTCCAATCTAGTTCACTATTTAATGAGCATAGAGTATTGAAGACAGAATCCAACATTTGTACCTGTAATTTTTTAAAATAGCATTTAATATAGTACAGATTGCTTTGAATGATTTATAATTTTAAGTAAAAGTAGTCAATATCTATGATATCTGAAATTAAAAATGCAGACTTATTTGTGATCTTACAAATTAATTATTATTATGCATATAAATAGGAATACTTAAAGACAGAGTAATCAAAGAAGTAATATTATACTCTCTCTATTCAGAATCTGGTCTTATTATGTAGCCACATATTTTAGATATCAGTTTTTAAAATAAAAGTAGATGTATTGGTTTTTCTGAACATAAAAATGATTCTGCCCATTGAAATGCAATTAAATAAAGAGTAAAACTATACTGTATCAAAAATACAATGTTGTGATGAACAGTGCAGTTTTTGTGTTCTCCACTAAGTGTTTTAAACCGGGCTTGTAATTTTCCTCCATATTATAGCAGACAGATGCATCTATTGAAAGAAGACTTGAAGAAAACTTTTTTGCTTAACAGGCAGAAAAGTGCACTAAGCATTCCTTGGACTCTCTATTAGTGATTTCTGCATTCAGGATGTACATTTGGGGAGTATAATATGCTGCCTTTGAGCATAAGCACAAATTTTATAAGGCATGCTCACTTTATAAAACTAAACAGCTGTTCCAGCAGGGTGACTTGAGGATAAATGAGCACATTTCAGCACTGGAGTAGTTGATACAGTCTTAGATATTCATCTTTTCTGAAGAGGTGCCAGTTTTTCATTTTAAATCACAAATCTCTCCATCAAACATTTTTATTGATGCTCTATTTTCAAGGTATTCAATATGAGCATACTGAATTGTGTTAAAATTGGCAAATAGATTTCAATATACTTCTAGGTAAGGTGAGTGTTAAAAAAAAAGGACATGTTTAAGTTCTCCAGGTATTATGATTATGACTTCTTTGTCTCTTCAGAAATAAGTGGAAAGATGGCTATTTTTTCAGGTTGTTTGCATTTAAATTCAGCCATATATTTTGAGTGTCTTAAAACCTCAACCAAAGTCAGTTTGTATAGTTTTACTATTACTAGCCTATGGATTTGATGTGGAAATTAAAACTATGTAAACTGGATTCATGTAAGAAAGCTGAATTGGAATATGAGTCTTTCTTCCCTGAAACCAAAAAGTATTAAACAATGGGAAATATGACATACTACAACTCCCAACATGAACGGTCTGCTCGAGCATGTCCTGTCTCCACCTGAACCAGGGACACTGTTTGTTAGTACGTTACTTAAATTCGGAAAATCTAATGAATTACTCCTAATTCCTTTCATCCATTTGCGACAAACCTATCTCACACCATAAACACTAGCTGCCTCAAACACCCAAACATACTGGTCTCTGTGATAGATAGCTACCAAATGTAACCTCTGTGGTCATTGCAATGATTCTCTCCAGTCACACTGTAAAGTGAAAGTGTAAATTTTCACCTTTTCATGACTTATTGTTGAAAATGTTAGTGGAGACTTTGAAGAGGCTAGAAATCATTTCATATAAATATTTTGTTGGCACTTTTAAGAATAACAAATCAATGTAATTGTCATCTGTTTGTGCAAACTAGGGACAAATGGATGAAAGAGGCATGTGAAATTCAATACTACTTTTGCACATCTTTCCTACTTATCCTTTGGCTTTCTCAGTACTACTGACATGAAGTTTATAAAGTATAAAATTAATTACTAATCAGTAGTTATTTTATTTATCCTTTTAAAATTTACTTTGTATTTTTCACACAAGATTTTTCAAATTCTTCACCCAAATTCCCAACAACCCTGCCCACCTCTGGGTCTCACCTTGAGGAAATAAGAATAATGGTGACCTCAATGAGGTTCCAACATTCAAATATGAATCTGTATTTTCAAACTTATGCTCCCCCTTTTCTCTACCTGAATCAAAATAATATCCCTTGTCTTTCTAATGTGATTTTTCATTTGTACTCTTAAGTCTACCCATTCTGTTAATATTCACTTTGAGAGAATGAAAAGGCAGTAAGTCTTCAATTCACTTTATTTGTTTACTCTTGCTCTTCAATGGTTTATTTTCTAAGTAGAAAAAAGTTTTAAATATTTCAATTTATCACTTTGTATAATACTTGAGGGTATAATATTTGAGGGTATGTATCTTATCTGTATCTACCACAATACTTATTTCAGCTCTTCGTCCATAGGAAGCACCCAAATTGACTTACGAAAAAAAAAGGAATTCAAGTTATGGATAAAAATTTGGACAGGAGGCACAATATAAACACAGTCTTGGAAACATGCTTAAATCCCTAATTTAAAGTTGAAGTATATAAGAAAAATCAAGGCTTTAAAATATTTTAATTGTTAAAGTTATAAATACCAATAAATTTTCTATTGAATATTTTAAAATACTTTCACAAGTATAGAACATGGCAAGAGCTATCACTGACATACTCAGATCTGGATTCAAAATAACAGCTATACATACTCTGAAGGTGAGACATACTGAAATCACAAAGATTCTCAGTCTCATTTCACAAATTTTTTAGATATATTTTTTTGGAACCACAACAAAAAGTGCATTTTATATTTACAGTAATGTTACTTAAAATGTTTAAAGAATATAATAAATAACATCCTAAAACTGCAATAAAAATAATACAAATAACTTATAATTATATTTTATAACCCATAAAATAACCATCTACTTCTAAAATATAAAATTTCTTCTAAACCCAATCAAATAACATAAGCAATCTGCATATCCTAAATTTGTAATCACAAATATATAATAATCACAGATATAATTTATTTATTTATTTTTAGAAATAATGTCAGATTTTACTTTCATGTCTTTTCTCTGAGTCATACTATCATCTCCATCCTTTTTGCTTGATTACATACTACCTATGTTTCAGGTTCAACTTCTCTAGGAAGTTCCTTTCCTTGTATAACTTACCAAAGAAAAACAGATCAGTTCAGAGATTAAGAATACAGACTTTTCTTAACTCCAACTCTGCCATTTAAAAGCTGGGCGACCTTAGGCAAGTTGTTTAAGATCTGTATGTCATTCTCCACTACATAAACGAGGATGGCTGCCTACTTCATTGGCTTTTAAGATTATACTATTTAAGGCACAAAATATGCTTAAAACAATGTCTGGAAAGACATACTGTGTGTTAGTAATAATTAGTATGTTCTTCTATAGTGCCCTCTACTTCCCCAATTATGACATTAACCACTCTGTAATCACTGCTTGTTGAATTGTCCTATTTTCCAGGAAAATAATAAATTTCTACAATTCTGGGGAAAACTGTCTCTCTTTATTTCCCACAGTATCCCCAGTGCCTGTCATAGTACAGATAACACAATAGATTCTTTTTATTTTATTTTTGTATTGTTCAAGTACAATTTTCTGCCTTTTCCCTCTAGCCCAGGCATCCCCATCTCCTTCCCCTGATTCCACAACCCCTTGGTTTTCTCCATGTGTCCTTTATAATTGTTTCTAAAAACCCTTCGTCCTTTTCCCCCCATTATCTTCTCCTACCTCCCCTTTGGTTACTGTCCATTTATTCTTAATTTCAGTGTGTCTAGTTATATTGTGCTTGCTTGTTTGTTTTGTTTATTAGGTTCCACTTAAAGGTGAGATAATTTGGTATTTGTCTTTCACCACCTGGTTTATTTCATTTAGCATAATGCTTTCCAGATCCATCCATGCTGTTGTGAAGGGTAGGAGCTCCTTATTTCTTTCTGCTGCATAGTGTTCCATTGTGTAAACGTACCATAATTTTTTGATCCATTCATTTACTGATGGGCACTTAGGTTGCTTCCAGCACTTGGCTATCATAAATTGTGTTGCTATGAACATTGGGGTGCATAGGTTCTTTTGGGTTGGTGTTTCAGGGTTCTTAGGATATAGTCCCAGCAGTGGAATTGCCAGGTCAAAAGGCAGTTCCATTTTTTTCTGAGAAAATTTCATGCTGTTTCCCATAGTGGTTATACCAGTCTGCAATCCCACCAATAGTGCTCTAGGGTTCCTTTTCTCTACAATCTCTCCAACACTTGTTATTCGTTGCTTTGTTTATGATGACCATTCTGACTGGTGTGAGGTGGTATCTCATTGTGGTTTTAATTTGCATCTGTCTGATGGCTAGCAATGCTGAGCATCTTTTCATATGTCTCTGGGCCCTCTGTATGTCCTCCTTGGAGAATGTCTGTTCAAGTCCTTTACCCATTTTTTAATTGGGTTGTCTTCTTAGAGTGGAGTTGTGTGAGTTCCTTATATGTTTTGTAGATCAAACCCTTGCCTGAGGTTTTTGCATAGAATATCTGAGATTTTCCTGCCTATGTTCCCCTCCAGGACTTTAATGGGGTCATGACTTATATTTAAGTCTTTTATCCACCTTGAATTTATTTTTGTGTATGGTATAAATTGGTGATAAAGTTTCCCAACATCATTTGTTGAAAAGGCTATTTTTACTCCATTTTATGCTTCTTCCCCCTTGTCAAATATTAATTGACCATAGAGACTTGGGTTTATTTCTGGGCTCTCTATGCTGTTCCATTGGTTCCATTTGGTATTTGTCTTTCACCACCTGGTTTATTTCATTTAGCATAATGCTTTCCAGATCCATCCATGCTGTTGTGAAGGGTAGGAGCTCCTTATTTCTTTCTGCTGCATAGTGTTCCATTGTGCAGCAAACACATTGTCATGTGTTTTTATGCCAGTACCAGGCTGTTTTGATTACAGTGGCCTTGTAATAACAGTTTGATATCAGGTATATGCTACTTTGTTCTTCTTTTTCAAAATTGCTGCAGTTATTTGGGGTTGTATATGGTTCCATATAAATTTTTGAAATGTGTGCTCTATATCTGTGAAATATGTCATTGGCACTTTAATAGGTATTGCATTGAATGTGTAAATTGCTTTGGGTAGTATGGACATTTTGATGGTGTTAATTCTTCTAATCCATGAGCATGGCACATGTTTCCATTTGTTTGTGTTTTCCTTAATTTCTTTCTTAAGTGTTATGTAGTTTTCTGAGTATAGGTCTTTTACCTCTTTGGTTAGGTTTATTCATAGGTATTTTATTTTTCTTATCGCTATATCAAATGGGATTTTTTCTTGATTTCTGTTTCTGATATTTCATTGTTGATTTACAAAAATGCCTTTGATTTCTGAATATTGACTTTGTATTTGACACAGTAGATTCTTAACACATGTTTGTTGAATGAATTAAGTCCCTGCTATGTCAAAGTGAGTGTGATAGGAATTTTACACGCATTACCTTTTTGAAATTTTATAATTACCAAGTAACAAAATAGTATTACATTCTGCAGGTAAGAAAACTGATCCTCAGTCTACAGGGTCAAACCACAAGTGAATGGCTATGACCCCAACTACTTTGTTTGATATTGAGCTTTTATCATTTTTGTTCTTTTCCTCCTGACAAATGAAATATAATTATGCCAACATATGATTTTGCCTTCCTTTAGCAAAAAGGAATTTTTGCTAGATTCCTTTTCTTATGCTGTCACTTCAGTCAGACTTATCTTTGAAATCTTCTTACTTCCTTTTTTGATAACATCCATTTCGTATACTTAACCACTTTGAATGCACTATGTATTAAATGCATGTAATTTTTAAAAACACATTTTGTAAATATTCTAAGATTAAAATATCATTAAGATATAAATTGGACAAGATACATTTTTGAATATTTTATAGTTTAAACTTTTATAAAGTTTATTAATATTATAAAATTGAGACCCTCATTTTGGGGGGTAATTTGGTGGCCTTGCAAAGGATCAAGTTCTTTGCATCTGCCATAAAACTACCTTGTTTAAACATTTTTATAGATGTTCTCTTCTTGAGGACAATAATTCAATAAAATTTTTGAAACATGAGCACTTCAAAAATATAACTTCATAATTTAAACTTTGTTAAGTTTATATTATTTGTTTCTCATTTTTAGTGAACTTTTTATTTATTTAATACTTTTTAATTAATATCATTATAAAATAACTTTTGGATTGACATATAAAAAAGGCAGTGGACTTTAGCTGTGGAATTTTTATGTGTTAGAAATAACTTATTAGGTCTAAGAATTTGTGTCTTTATTATTGAATATTTTATATAGATATTTTTAGTTATGATGAAAAAATTTATTCATAATGAACTTTTGTTTTATGGTGGGTTCAAGTGTTGTTTTCCATGTATAATTAATTTATCAATTTATCTTATTTATTACATGAGTACTTTTTCTTAATATTTTATTTCTGCCCTTTTTTATACTTTAATAACTGTAAGACTAAAATAGTATTGAATTGTTAAAATTATACATATAGAGGCAGAAATTATGTAATTGTTTATGTGTGTATCAATATATGTGCACATATATGTGTGTATGTATATATACTCACATATATATATATATATATACATAGAGAGAGAGAAAGAAATTTAGAAAAGTGTAGTCAGAAGTTTACCAAAGAAAAATGTAGTAAAAGTAAGAATATTTCACAAAAGGTTTAATTTTATGTTATATGAAGTAAAAACAATTTTAACAATAATTGCTAAGTATTTAAGCTACCATATATTGATTAATACTTAAAAGTAAATTCTGCTGTTGTAGAATCAAAATATAAGTAAATGTTATAGAATTATATTCCATAGGTTTGATTGGAGATGATTATTTGCCTAAGGAAAGATTGTGAAATTAAGTTTATGGTACCTAATGTATATTCAAATCTCCTTTATCATCTATTGCTGCATGACAAGTTATGAAAAATATAGTAACTTAAACACATTTTTATTATCTCACACACACACACAGATTCTGTGGGTCAAGAATCTGGGTGTGCTGAGCTGTGACTTCTGCTTCAGTCTCTCATAAGGCTGCAATCAAGGTCTCATCTGAAGACCCAGCTGGAAAAAAATCCACTTTCAATCTCATGTTTATGAGCATTGGAAGGGTTCACTTCCTTCTGGGTTGTTGCACTGAGAGACATTGACAGGAAGCCACCCTCAGTTTCTTACCACATTGGTCTCCACAACATCATCCCTAGCTTTGTCAAAGTCAGAAAAGAGTCTACTAGCAAAATGAGTTACAGTCTCTTTGACTCTAATCACAGAAGTAGCATCCGGTTATGTTTGCTGTATTCTACCAGTACCAACAAGTTTCTAGACCAGTCCACATTTAAAGAGAAGCAATTAGGAAAGGGTATGAATTATCAGGAGGACGGGATCATCAGGGACTTTGAAGTCAGCCAGCTATAATTTTCTTTCTCTCCTCCTTTCTCAAAAATATCCATTTTCAACAGTATGCATATATGAATCATCTTTTCTGAAATGGTTGTTCATCCAAAGACATTTATTTTAAAATACACAGTGAAGGTAATAAAAGTATTTAAAAATTCTTAATCTCTTCATTGATTTGTTTGAAGATAAACTATATTTTAGAAAAGTTATATGATTTGTTTCAGCCACAGAGTGGTTTCTAGTTTTAAAAAAAATAAATGTATATATTTCAATATGACTATTTAATAGAAATGTTTCTATTTCACAGAGCCAAAAATTTAATCTATGCATTAGTGTACATCTAAACTGAAAATATTTTTCTAGCTAATTTTTAGATTTGTTTTGATTGGTTTCAATTGTATTTGGGATTTCATTTAGCCCCTAAACACTAAATTGTTTGCATGTAAAAAGAATATACACTGTAACTATTTATTATCATGAACACTACTGCTAATGGCATACATTAAAAAGTAAAACAATGGATGAAATTTCATATGGCTTTTTGGTTTCTGAGAAAAGTAGAACAGAAATAGATCAACTAGTCATACTTGTCCAGTTTTATTAATTCTTCTCTTAAAAAACTGTTTAAGAGTATGAATAATCACAAGAATGGAAACAAATTACATTTAGTCTATGAGTTTCAGAATGTCCTTCATATTATTTTATAATAAAATATTATATATTATAACATATAATAAGAAATAATTTTATAATTTAATATTTGAAGGTTTTTTGTTCATTTACAAATTTTATTCTCAGTAAGTATAAAGGTCATGTATTAGACTTACAAAAGGAAAAACTCTTTGATTTTATTTGATTTGATATCACTTTGGGGAACAGCGGCATTTAAAAATGTTATAAACATGTTGAATGTAGAAATACAGGTGATATTTCTTTTGGAATCAATTTAGAAGAGAGACACAATTTTAACAATTTAATTAGGAAAAATATGTGTATTTTTTGTCTTTAAATTTTAAATCAAGAAATATATGATGCTCAACATGCTTCTTAACATAAAGATATAA
The DNA here is from genome assembly GCA_004024845.1 of Tonatia bakeri. Lineage (NCBI taxonomy): Eukaryota > Metazoa > Chordata > Mammalia > Chiroptera > Phyllostomidae > Tonatia > Tonatia bakeri. The sequence continues at coordinate 310,630 of PVIA01000255.1, read as the reverse complement.
AAATTTCATTTTTAATAAAGTGATTTATATTTCTGTCCTAAAAATCTAATGATGAAATAGTTTCTTCTTCACATTCTCAAAATGTGTGTAATACCCTACTTAGTTAAATCTATAAACTGAAATATTATTAATTACAGTCTCCATTAACAAATATGTATAATTTGAGATACAGGAAAAAATCCATGAATATTCTAAGAATATTTCAGTAGTCTGTTACTTCAGATTTTCCATGCCATTCAGTTCGTTTTTTGTCCAGTTCAACTTACCTTATTTATCAGATCTGGACAAAGGTCTATTAGACTGAGTTCATTCTTGGAAGCAAAAAGCAAGATGAATCCTCTATTACAGACACTAAACTTTCATTTGGCTCAAAGGAAATACAGCCAAAGGCAATGATTTTCAAACTTTTTCATCTCATGGCACGAGTAAACTAAAATATATTTTTGGTGTGCACAGAATTCTGCCAAATCTGACAAATCTGACAAAAATAGGTATAATTTTGATATATCCACACTGGATGGCTATTGTTATATGGGCTCTTGTCATTTTTCTTTTTTAAAATTTGACAATCTAAGAGAAAAGAGGCCAGCCTTGGCTGGTGTGGTTCAGTGGATTGAGCGCCAGCCTGGGAGCCAAAGGGTCACCATTTCAATTCCCAGTCAGGGCACATGCCTGGGCTTCAGGCCAGGTCCCTGGTAGGGGGTGCATGAGAGGCAACCACACATTAATGTTTCTCTCCCTCTCTCCCTCCCTTTCCCTCTCTGTAAAAATAAATAAATAAAAAATCTTAAAAAAAAAACAAGAAAAGAGTTAATGCCCTTGCACATTTTAAAAATTCTTTCAGAATACCAGTTGAAAATCTCTTACCTAAGGTTTAGAATATAGATAAGAGATGTCAGTTAAAGAGTTTCTTACTCAGCCCTACTTAGGTTTGGAATATCTTTGACCCTGGCTACAGGTTGAAGCCAAGATTTTTTTAGCACACATTAGTTATATGATGTAATATGAGCGGCCCGTGGAACTATGCCTGTTGATATAAAATATGCTCTACACAAGAGCATATTTGTTGTTTCCCATTTTTATATTCTCCATGCATTTTACCATTTACTCTACTTGAAATATTGAACGTCTCTTATATAGAACTGCCAGTCGGTGTCATTTGGCCTGGTCAACAGCATAGACTCTACAATCAGACAGATAGCTGCTTCACTGGCTTTCACTGCCGTGTATGGCAGGTAATCCCACCTCTCTGGTTTCCTCAGTTTCGTAAGTTTCCTCATATGTAAATAGAGCTATCAAAAGTATCAAGCTTATAGGGTTGTTGTAAGCCTTAAATGATATAATATTTGTAAAGCATATACAACAATGCCTGGCATAATTAGAACTAATAGTTAAGAATTTGATATTAATTTTACTCAATTATTGAAATTTGCATATTTCTTAGACCCATTATATTTTTCAGTCCTTTCTTTACCACCTATTTTCCCTAAGAATCTGAAGTGTTTTAACCTCTATTACATCTAAATCCATAACTTCTAATATATGAACTACTTCTTATTTTTTCTAATTGTGAAGTGACTCCTAGTGACTCTGCCAATCTTTTATTCATGATCTGACATGTCACAAATAATGAAGTTATTCACATCACTTACTTAAATAATAAAAATATTAGTATTATACTAATAAAGGAAAGAAGCCAATCTTATAAGGCTAAATACTATATGCTTGCAACTATATAACATTTTGGAAAAGGCAAAACTTTGAAGATAATGAAAATATTAATGCTTGCCAGATGTTGAAAGGGGTGGGAGGGGTGAGTAAGAAGAGCACAGAGATTTTAGGGCAGTGAAGGAACTCTGTGTGGTATTATAACTATGAATTCATGTCTTTACACAATTGTCAAAGCACTGTACTGAACAACATCCAAAGTGAACCATAATAACAGACTACTATAGACATCAGGTGATGATGATGTGTCAGTGTAGGTCCATCACCTGTAGCAAATCTTCCTCTGTGGTGTGGGATACCAGTAGTGGGGCAGGGTGGGGGTTGCATGTATAGGAATGGTGCACAGAGGAAGTACTGTACTTTCTACTCAACTTTTCTGTGAATCTAAAACTATTCTAAAAATAAATTTTATTCATTGAAAAAAATTGGCTAAAAAACATTCATTAGTTTTGCTAATGAATACTAATTTTCCTATGTAATCAGAATGTTTGAAATAAATTCAACAACACAATTTTTTGTTTTAATTCTATTATGTCAGAATTCTACTATGGACATTTATAAAACCATGCAATTACTCCTTATAATCTTTTTTGCACTCTAAAATCATGGAAAGTTAATGAGAAGGAGAACTTTATTGACCAATAACAGGCAATAAAATTGTCATTTTTTACTTACTAATTTATAAAAGCTATAAACATATTTCTTTGTAATTATAGACTAATAACTATACAAATTGTTTTGCCTCTGAATCTACATCTTAGCTTTATAATTAATATGAATCTTTTGGTTCAGTATCTCTACTGCTAATAACAACTGTTGTCTACTACCTGTTTCCTCAACAGTTTATTTTTACTCTGCAATATTTTTAGGATGTGTTTTAGTTAATTTCTATAGAATATTTGACCTTCTTGCCTACATGAACCAAATTCAGTTAATAGTTATTTTAATAAATACCTGTTGTCACCTATTTTAGATATATCTAGACTAAATTGGATGTATCATTAATACATTGAGCATTACATCAACTTTTTTGTTCTTTGTTATTTTATGTGACTTAAAATGATGATGATTTTCCTTTGTTAATTGTGTGTATAGCATGGGACATAAGAATACAAAAACTCAGTAAAAATAAAAAGTAAAAATATTGCTTTGATTCTCAGAAAAGTATTAGAAACTATTACTTTCAAAGGAACAACACTCTATAGTTGATATTTGTTGTTTTAATTTCAAAGATATTGCTTTGTTTACTTGGTGTCAAATTTTATAAGTTCTTTATAAATTTTAGATATTAATTCCTTATTTGATGTATCAGCAAATATGTTCTCACATTCTGTGGGTTGTCTTTTTATTTTGTTGATGGTTTCCTTTGCTGTGTAAAACTTTTTAGTTTGATGTAGTCCAATTTATTTTTTCTTTTATTTTCCTTGCCTGAGGAGATATATCAGATACAATATTGCTGTAAACAATGTCCAAGATTTTGCTGCCTATGTTTTTATTCTATGATTTCTATGGTTTTGGGTCTAACATTTAAGTCTTTGATCCATTTTAAATTTATTCTTGTGTGTGTTGTAAGAAGTAAGTCTAGTTACATTTTTCTGCATGTACCTGTTCCTTTTTCCCAACACCATTTATTGAATAAACTATCTTTAGCCCATTGTATGTGCTTGCTTCTTCTATTGAATATTAGTTAACTATAAAGGTGTGAGTTTATTTCTGGGCTCTCTATTCCATTCCATTGATCTATATGTCTGTTTTTCCACAAGTACCATGCTGTTTTAATTACTATGGATTTATAGTATAGTTTAACATTAGGTAGGGTGATAACTCCAACTTTATACTTCCTTTTCACAATCACTGTTTTTATGCAGGGCCTTTTGTGGTTCCATATAAATTTTTGAAACTTTTGTTCTACTTCTGTGAAATACATCATTGGAATCTTAATAGGAATTATGTTGAATCTATAGATTGCTTTGGGTAACATGGCTATTTTAATTATATTAATTCTTCCTATCCATAAACATGGTATGTGCTTCCACTTATATGTATCCTCTTCAGTTTCTTTCTTCAGTGTCTTATAATTTTCTGAGTACATGTCTTTTACATCCTTGGTTAGATTTGTTACTAGGTATTTTATTCTTTTTGAAGAAATTGTGAATGGGATTATTTTCTTAATGTACCTTTCTGATAGTTCATTATTGACATATAAAAATACAACTGATTTCTAGATATTAATTTTGTATCCTGTTACTTTGCTGAATTTATTTATCAGTTTTCTTACATGACAATCCAATGGAAAATGGACAAAGGACCTGAATAGACACTTCTCCAAGAAAGGTATACCAATTGCTAATGGACATATGAAAAGATGTTCAACATCACTAATAATCAGACAAATGTAAATTAAAACCACAATGAGATATTATATCACACACATCAGAATGATTATCATCAATAGATCAGCAAATGATAAGTTCTAGTGAGGATGTGGAAAAAGGGAGGTCCTTTTGCAACATTGGTGGTCATGCTGATTACTGTGTTGGTGGTGGTGCAGCCACTGTGGAAAGCAGTATACAGATACCTCAAAAAATTTCAAATGGAACTGCTTTTTGACACAGTGGTCCCACTTCTAGGAATATACATGAAGAAATCCAAAACACCAATATAAAAGAATATAAGCATCTCTTTGTTCATTGCAGCATTATTTACTGTCACCAAGGTATAGAAGCAGCCCAAGTGCCCATCAGTAGATGAGTGGATAAAACAACTATGGGACATTTACACAATGGAATATTTACTACTCAGCTATTTTTAAAAAAGGAAAAGGAAGGAAGGAAGAAAGGAAAGAAGGAAAATTGAAAGAAAGAAAGAAAGAAAGAAAGAAAGAAAGAAAGAAAGAAAGAAAGAAAGAAGGAGGGAGGGAGGGAAAGGAAAAAAGGAAAGGAAAGGAAAGGAAAGGAAAGGAAAGGAAAGGAAAGGAAAGGAAAGGAAAGGAAAGGAGAAAGAAAAAGAAAGAAAATTTTACCATTTACAACAGCATGAAAAGACTTGCAAAACATTATGCTAAGTGAAATAAGCCAGTCAGAGAAAGGAAAATAACACAAGATTTCATTCATATGTGGAACCTAACGAACAAACTGAACTAACAAGGAAAATGGGGACAGACTCATCAATAGAGAGCTGGGTAATAGCTGAGGTGGTGTGGTTAGGGATTGAGAAAAAAGGAAAATGGACTCATGGACATGGACAACAGTGTGGTGATTGCAGGGGGGATGGTGTCTAAGAAGGTTATATGATAATGGAAAATACAGTAAAAATTTAAAAAAATATATTACTTTGATCACATAGAGAGTTTTGAAATCCAGAGTGCAGAGGTTAACCAAAAATTATAGAGTGGGGAAGGAATAGCACATACAGGACTATTTTCTTAGTAAACAGAATATTTTTCTAAATTTTCTTTGAGTATAAAATGATGGGAAAGAAGGTTTATAGACAGGGCAGTACATTGTAGAATCCTTAGAAAATTTTAGGGAAACCAAGACACAGAGGACTTATGTCTGCCTTTCTATCTAGAATTCTAGAAAGAGTCAGCCTTAACAAATATACTGTATGTAGGTAAGAACCTGAAGACCGCCAGACAGAGAGGGGTCCCGTATGGGAAGGAACTGTTCAGCAAAGGAAAATTACATAATTCCTAGGAGCTATCTCTGTTTGTAGTTTCCCCACTGTGACAATTACTTAGTGTAGCAGATGCCTGCAGAGAAATGACCACAGACAAAATGCTTGTTATTTGATGCCAAGTTTTGTTCAGTTAATAAATGTTGGGTGCTTGTAGGGATGATGCAAATATTTGCTTAGAACTTGGGTAGCCAGGTGCCCCAGTGAAAGGGCTTATAAAATAAAACATTCTTTTGAAAAAGGAATGCAGTTCTTTGCCTTAAGCATCCCTATAAACGTTTCTTTTATTTCCTAGTGTACCGTTTCCTTTGGTGTCTCTAATATACTGCCCTCCCAGTAGACAATACTTGGATCATCTCCAACCTTCAGGAAAACAAAATCTAATTACATGAAACATCAAAAATGTCTTAATCTCTTTTCAACTAGGAGACTCCTTGACTCCCATGAAAGTTTGTCTAATGCCTCTCTAAAAACAAGCTCATCATCACAAAATATATAAGTTAAGGCAATTTTCAGTGAGTTGAAAACAATTTCTGCTCTCCCATTCACCCATTAACCAAGAAGGCTCACCCAGATGTCACCAGAGAGTAGGAGAAAATCTACCCCACACTGATTGCCTGTCCGCCTGTTTCCATGCTCACTCAGAAGTAGTTGGTGGTTTTTAAATAGGTCTCGTTTTGTCTCTTCATGTAGCCTGCTCAACACTTTCTTGTAAAAACGGCTTTCTTTTAATTCCTCTCTTTTCTCTGTCTTTTGGCTCTTCCTATGTGTCACTGAAAAAAAGAAAATTAAAAATATGTTTCAAATTCAAAAATAAAAAATAAAAGTTTATTGTCAAAACTCCCCTTAATTGTAACTCCTTAATTGTAACCCCTTACTTTTCCAGAAGTCAGCAGAGTTAATTCTTTATTTTCTCCTTTGGTTACCTCCATAACATTAAGTATCATGCTTATGTCATTATTTCTTGCATTAACTCTAAACATTATCTATTGATTCTTAGCTTTGAGGATTGAAGCTGTAAACCTCTTATATTTTGTCCAATATTTTTTTACCAATATTCCACTACAACTATTACCACTTAATTTTCCACAGTATCACTGATTTTTCTCTATATAAAGATATTAGCATTGCTGCTCTTATTTCTATCTATACTCTCTTTACTTCCTAACTTTTATGGCTATATTTTTATATAATGCATATTAAAAACACTTACACTGTAATAATATTCTTGCTTTCTGTGTATCATGTGATGTTAATTTTAAAGGGTGAAAAAACAATTTATATAAATTTTATTACATATTCTTTTTAATTTTACTGCTGAATGAGTAGTATGCTAGGATGTTATTTTATTTTTTTCACTATAGGTTCATTATCCCTAACCCTAACATTCTGTGTATAATTTTTATAGCTTTTCTGTCAAATGGTCTCTCTCTAAACTTCATTAATTATTATCATAATATTTTAGCTTGCTTAAAATGTATTCTGTGTATATGCTATCTCCATACACAATCCCTACCTTCAGAATGCCTAATTACTTTATTAAAAAATATAATGTTTTCAGCATATCACTAATATTTTCAGTGTAACCTTATGATGTTTGTTAAAAATAGATCTTTCCACAATAATCGCCATCTCACTTTTTACAAAAAGCTGGAAATTGAAGCTCTAGAGTGACAACTGCTCAGAGTGGTTGCATAAGACAAAGACAACACATTGCCTCCTGGGAGATGAAATAAATGGATAGCCACGCTCAGAACTAGAGGATAAGAAACCTGGCTTCAGGTCACAGTAAGGATTATGACTTTCTGCAGTTCACATGTTCAGACTGGTAGAGAACTGATCAAAGTTCAATGACTCATCTTTGTTCAATGATGGATATAAGATGACCAAAATTAGTTGAGGACTTACACATATTTGCCTTCTTTGTATAGTTCTGATCACTATACAAGGGGTGATCCCCCCAAAACTAGGATTTATTTATAAAAAATGTGTATTTATTCTTATATGTTTAAACTTCAGTCATCTTTAAAGTACTCTCCATTTGATACAACTATCAAGATTTGTTTCTCCAATGCTCAAAACAGTTTTTGAATTCACTGATTTAAAAACTTTTTAGTGCTTTTGCATTTTTTTTTGTTTTAACAAAAAAAAATGTAGCTAGAGGAGAAATCAGGTGAATAGGGAGGATGGGGCAGGGGGTCATACTGTTTTTGGTTAAAAACTGTTGAACACTCTGTGCAGTGTGAACAGGTGTGCTTGTAAATCACCCATTATGAAATGGGAAAATGGGTGAAAGAGTCTTCAAAAAAATTCACTGAAGCCAAACACAGCCTCTCACAACAACACCAGCTAGTACACTGATACAGATGGGTTATTAGAACACTCACGTAGCAGGGAAAGCATGTACTATGAGGGTCCCTCCCTCCAGAATATAAGTCCATATTATCTTTGGATCTTTGGGGGGGTTCCCCTCCTATTTGACTTTCAGGATCACTGTATTTGACCTTCAGGATCACTGTACTTGACCCTATAATAATGAAGCTTTTTGCCATTTGTGTGCTGCAATGAGCAGTTTCCAAATTACAGGAGATTAAACCAAAAATATATAATTTACTTGCTTTTTCTTATTTAAGTGTCTGATGCTGGTGAGAGATCTCTCCTGTGAACCTTTTGTCTAATGGTGATTCTGGACTTCAGAATCCTTCTACTGTATAGCTCTGACATCTCAAAATTCTTTATTTATAGTCATAAGGATAGAGGTTTGGTCCTTAACCAAGGATGTGGGAGGAAATTTTAGAGACTAGGGCAAGGTAGAGTACATCACTACCTTCCATATTCTGTTGCCCCAGAAGAGCCCGTTTTAATTATATAGTGATTGTGGAAAATGCAGTCTCCCTGTGTACTCTGTGAGAGGAAACAAAATTGTTGAGAATCTATCCAGTCGTGTCACCAAAACTCAATGCATTCTGACTGCTAAGTGTCATGTCAGGGTTGGTTGCTTCTCCTTGGAGGATCAGCACAATGTAGTTAACGCAAATAGTTATGCAGGAATTGGTAAACAAAATACTAGAAAACAGGGACAAATAATCCTTATTCTGAAGACTAGAAGTTTAAAAAATGCATTATTACAGAAAATGAACAAAAACATTGGAATATCATTTATAAATCTCAGTAGAATACCACATGATATAGCCTTCATGAAACAAAGGATAGAAAGTCATACAGAGCAAAAGATAAAAATATTTACTCTTTTGTTTAAAAAATAAATGTCTTTCTCTTTTTTCTCCTTTAATGCAATGGTACAATTGATTACTTTTTAGTAGTTTGAGTTCCTCTGAATGTGGAGACATTCCTCTTTAAGCAAATAGATGCCAATCAAATAGGTATTCTTTGTACACTACTTGCTCAACTATAGTTTACTCAGCCAAGAGGTAGGTTAAATGACATTTAGGTGAGTTTTCATTACTCCAGAGAGTCTCGTAACTGAATAAAAATCAGTCCTCAAATGCAATAAAGCATTATTTATTCTGGTGTGTAAGCCTGTAAACATGACAAAGTGAAGCTGTTAAAACAATGAAATATTAGCCCTGTAAAGATGTGGAACAAATTTAATATTTTACAACATCAGACTTACTCTTATGAGTATGTGATTTTGTGTCATATATATTTTAATTTCTTATACTCTCTAATGGTTCCTGCCTTTAGGGAACCTCAGCTTTGCTTTATTTACTAATACTGGCACACCTATGATTAATGAAGGCTTATCATGGAAGACAGTTTGTGCTACTCAAAATCCCTACAATCTTATAGAGTATATACAGTTTATGACATGTATTATTTTAACACAATGATATAAGTTAATATTTACATTAATTGTGGAGCAAGACATCTATTTTGTAACATAGATTCTGCCAAGAAATGATATAGTCACAGGAGGACTTGAGGAATATTCTAGGGTTGTCATATTTCTACAGCAGACCCTTCACCACAGAGACTGTGGGAGTACAAGAGAAGAAAGAGAAAGAGCAAGCCTAAGAATAGCGAGATAATGAGGCAGAAATTGAATTAAAAGTAGAAAAACTTTTAAATAGGAAGATGGATGATTTTGTATGGTATGAGGGGATTGGAACAAGTGTCTTGCTTTTAAATTTCAAAGTTTAACTGGCATTTAAATCTTTGATTATATCTGGACATAATTCACTCCCAGAATTCGGACATACTATTTCACTTCTTAGATTTCTTACATGGTAGTGTGATAGTTTACAAAGAAGGATAATTACTAAACTTTTCTAAATAATGATTGGTAAATTATATTTAGTATGTTTATGACTTTAAATCATAATATCATTTTGTAATTTTAATTAATCTTAAAAATAGGTCCTAATTTGGCCATCATTTACAGATTTTGATCAAAAGAAGAAACAAGTGCCCACTATTTTGACCTGAAGTTATTACATAAACTAATACAGTGAGAAAAATACAAATAATCTATTGATAAGCAGAAAGTTGTAATAACATGAAGACCATACATAATTATTTAATAGAGAATACTAGTGTCATTTCTTTTTTTTTAAAGATTGTATTTATTTCTAGAGACAGGGAAGGGGAAGAAGAAGAGAGGGAGAAAAACATCAATGTGTGCTTGCCCCTTGCACATCCCGCACTGGGGACTTGGCCCGCAACCCAGGCATGTGCCCTGACTGGGAATCAAACTGGCAACCCTTTGGTTCACAGACCACACTCAATCCACTGAGCTACACCAGCCAGGGCTATCAGTGTCATTTCTATTCACAGTTTCTACATCTTTGAAGGTCACTCTCAGTGCATTCATATTTTAGGATTGAGGTCAAACTCTGTAAGCGCTAACATTTAAGAAAGGTGTACCAGACTATGACCTTTGAAAATAATTTTTAAAAAGTGGTCAGAAAGGTGGAATGAGTGGTGAGATTTAACTTCCAATATATTGAAGAAGGGGAATATCTTTTTTTCAACTTCTCATTCCTAATATATAGTATTCTGCTTGATACATTAAAAACTTTTCCATATTGTCTTGAAAGAAGAAAATCCAACTATAACAATCAGAATTTAGCCAATAGAGGTTCTCTCTCAGGTATGAATTAATATTCGTAAGGTAGAGGTAATTCTGCAGAACAGATCAATAGCTCACAGGCAAGGTGCTGAGGCAGTAAAATGCAAGCATTAAAGAAATTATGCCTCTGTATATGCAATCATACAGAATACTCCAGATGAGGTATTTGAACAGTGGTCGGGAAGCAGACTTTGAAGTTATTTAGAAAACGTCATAAGTAACTGAGACTAGATGTAGTAAAATACTTCTGTGTATAAATCACTACAGATTTTGATATATTTTCATCCTGTCTAAATTCAAAATAAGGAATCTAAATGTAGATCCTGCTAATCATTATTTTAAAAAACAGAGAAGAAGCAAAATATAATGATAAAATACAGGGTCCAGCACAAATAACACCCCCTTTTTATTACAAAATCTTTTATTATAAAATCATAACTGTGTAATTCTATAAATAGCAATACCACACTCAAGCACACCATATGACATTTTAGGTGAAATATTCAAGTTAAAACTATAAATTATTACACCCATATTATTATCCTACCAACCACACTCAAGCAGGTGTTACTTCTACCAGACCCTATATATCAGGTTTGGAGACTGATGAACCAGAATTCAAGTGTAGACTACAACTCTTCCTAATTGTTTAATTTTGGGTATTTTACCATCATGGAGCTCAACTTACTCATCTGCCAAACATGAATGTTTGCTATCTACATCACAGGCTTGAGGAATGACAGAGAAAATGTTTGTAAAATGCCTTACATAGAGCATGGAACATGTAAGTATTCAAAAAAGGGAAGAGCATTATTAACCACTAGAGAAGAGGATAACAATAACATATAAGAAAATATCAATTTAACATTAGTCAATTAATTTTATGGAAACAGGTTTCCTTTTAATAAATATATTTTTTCTAAAAATAGAGTTAATGAGAGAGAAATTAACATTATTTGATAAAAATAGAGTTACAAAGGCTGAGTTAGATATCCAGAAAGGAGATCAGAAGCCATTTGTTGAAAGATACCAAGGAACACTGCCTTTGGTGGAAATTCTAGCAATTAAGAGGAAAAATGATTGTAAGCCAAGGAGAAAGTTAGTGAACACAGGAAAAAAAATTAGCGAGTTATTTCTCTTCATGGACTGAGTAGTAGTAAAACTAGAAAGAGCTTAATACTAGCTCTCCTAAAATAGTTGATAATGACAGAGACCAGGGAGAGAAAACAAAACTAGCTAACATAGAGGGATCACACAAATAAACAAACAACCCACAGAATATTCTAGAAGAGTTGAAATAACATGCATGTAGCCTAACTCAATATATAATCATGAAACAGTGAGCTTGGAAATAAAGTCAACTAAATATCTACTATTAAAACTGGAGTTTTCTTTACACATCTGTAAAAAGTAGAACATACCTGACAGGTGATAGTTGTAGTGAAAAGGTGATGAAAGTGTATTACTAAGTAAAAACTGAGGACATAATAGGAATATTCAGGCTTTTGTCATGGGGGGGTTCAGAATAGGCCTCCCCAAGGTGTGTCACTTTGGCATGTGTATTATTTTGTGCTGAAGGCAGTAGAGACCCTGAAGGCTTAAGAGAAACTTTTACTTTTCCCTTAGAGAATTTAAACTGGGGACCTTTCCCATAATGAGAGTTATTACCATGAAAAATTGTGTATGTCCTACCTATATGGCAGGCAAACATGTAATTACTGACCATCTGCTCATTTTGTCATCTTATGAATCATCCTCCTCCCCTTGGAAACCACACATCCCTTATCCTAGTCCTTGGCTCAGGACGTCATATATATATATACACACACACACACCTCATTTACCTTTCTGTCTGTGTCTGTCAATTATGAGAAGTCTCTGACTCTCTTGTATCTGGGGCTCCCATAAATACATAATTAAATTTGGTGATTTTCCCCTATTAATCTGTCTCATATTAATAAAGTTTTTAGACCAGCCGGAAGAACTTAAAAGGGTAAAGGAGAATTTCTTCCTCCCTGACAGTAGAAAAAAAAAAAAAATCTCCGTTTTTCATTCTTGAGTGATAACTTCAGAAATTCACCTAGGAAAATTGGGAGAAAAAATGTCTGCTGGACAGACTTCTATTTGGGGTATATTCTAAAGGCCACCAAACTCTATCCTTCTGACAAATTTCACAGAGTTGATTTTGACCAGGGAGCCTATTTTGTACATTGCTATTGACTGTGCATTCAGGTTCATGGTCATGGCAGTTTTATACTTGCTGCCCTTATAATGTGGTTATAGTTACTTAATGGATCCCCATGCAGCCATAATGGATTTAGAGTGAGACAATACATCACATTTCCATGTCTTTTTGCCATTTTTGTTGCTTTTCTCTAGTCTCTCTTAAAACTGAGTTCTCTAAACAGGATCAGCTTTTATAATAAAATATAATATATGAAAATAGTATTTTCTTTTTATAGCTCTTAATAGCATTATTGCAGATCAGGGAAAAGTCACTGTGGCATTTATTGTTCTTATACTTTTAGGTCTCCCATATATATTTATTTATTAATTACCACAGTTAACTTCTTGGTCAAGCCTTTTATGATCTTGAGGCTGAGCTATTGCAACTGTTTTTTACCATTTTTTTCTTATTTCAATTTATCCTATTCCTGGGTAATCTTTCTTAAGAAAGTCTCAATGATGTTAATATCTTCTACTATTCTATTAACTACCACCATTTTTCTTTTTTCACAAACCTTCCTTTCAGAAACCTCCCCTTCTCAGTATTCAGACATGGTATGGGATAACCTCAATTCCCTGCCAAAGAAACAAAATAGGCTCTGATTTTCTGAAATCACCCATTGTAATTCACACCTGTGTCTCCAGTGATGGTCTCAGGAATGAATATATAACACAGTGGAAAGCAATGAGATGTCAGTAGTTGGTTTCTAGGGTGTCTGGGGAAAAATATCTCTTCTCCCTTGGAAAGAAGTGAAACTTAATTTTATTTCCTTCCAGTGGACACTGATCACTGCAGCTATTTTTGTTGGTGGTGGAACTAATTTTCAGATGAAACTGACTTGTTAGAGTGAGTAGAGCTAAGAGATGACTGGTATAGCAAACTTTTTTCAGAATAGACATTTTATTTATTTGTTTGTTTTCCCCTTCTCTCTTTTTTTATTGTTGTTCAAGTACAATTACCTCCATTTTCTCCAACCATTCTCCTCCCACCCCACCTACCCCCACCTCCCATCCTCAGTCCTACCCTGCTTTGGCTTTGCGCATGTGTCCTTTATACATGTTCCTTGATGACCACTCCCCTTATTTCCCTCATTATCCCCCCCCTCCCCTCTGGTTACTGTTCTTTATTTCAATGTCTCTGGTTATATTTTGCTTGCTTGTTTGTTTTGTTGATTAGGTTCCACTTATAACTGAGATCATATGGTGTTTGTCTTTCACCTCCTTGCTTATTTCACTTAGCATGATGCTCTCCAGATCCATCCATGCTGTCACAAAGGGTAGAAGCTCCTTCTTTCTTTCTGCTGCATAGTGTTCCATCATGTAAGTGGTATAACCTTTAATGTTTCCATTGTTAAAGTCTATCCTATCTACGATCTTTACAATCACGAAAGCCAACAGATTCCCTTGTTCCCTTAAAATAGTTTTGAATTTCTGTCTTCCTTCCCTATCAAAAGTATTTTATCACCCCTGACTGATAGTTCAGTCGATTAGAACATCCTCCCCATACATCAAGGTTGTGGGTTTGCTCCCTGCCGTCAAGCAAGGCAAGAATTAACCAATAAAGTCATGAATAAGTGGAAGAACAAAATACTCTCTCTCCTTCTGTCAAATCAATAAATATTTTTTTAAAAGCATTTTATTAGAAGGAATTTTGGTCAATAATATCACATCTAAAATTTTACAATGCTATTTTGAGTTCTATTTTTACTAAAATAGTAACAACCAATGTATTAAAATTGGAACACGGACTACTACTTAGTAATTATGTTCCGATTGAATTGTGTTATAACAAATCCTTACATGAATCATTAGTAGAATTTTGTTGTTGTTTTTTTTTTCTAACAGCTAATTAATTCCTGTTGAATAAGTTGTCAACTCGATCTGGATTTTTTTTACATACTTTTCATATTTCTTTTTGGTGACTATAAGATTTTTCTCAGTTTTATTGACATATAATTGATATATAACATTGTATAAGCTTAGGGTGTACATGATGATTTGATATATGTATATGTTGTAAAACTATTCCACAATAAGTTTGATTACAGTTTTTTCATGTGATGAGAACTCTTATCATCTATTCCCTTAGAAAGTTTCAAATATACATTACAGTATTGTTAACTATGTTCACTATGCTATATAATATATCCCTGATGTTATACATTTAATAACTAGAAATTTGTACATTTCAACCACCTTAATCTCTTTTCATCTACTCCTACCTGTCACCTCTAACAACAACCAATCTGTTCTTTGTTTCTCTGAGTTCATTTTTTTTAGATTCCATTATAAGTGAGATCATACAGTATTTGTCTTTCTGTGTCTGACTTTGAAGCATGATTTCCTCAAGGTTCATGTATGTTGTCATAAACGGAAGGATTTACTTTTTATAGGAGAATAATATTCCAGTGTGTGTGTGTATAAACACATATCCATATATAAATATATCTGCCTATCTATATTACATTTTCTTGTTTCATTTATGCATCAATAGATATGTTATTTCTAGGTCTTAGCTATTGTAAATAATGCTGCAATGAGCACAGGAGGGTGCAGTTATATCTTTCATATAGTGATTTCATTTCCTTCAGATATAATCCCAGCAGTAGAATTGCTTGATTGTATGATAGTTGTATTTTTTAGTTTTTAGATATTTTTGTTGATTAGGTTCCACTTATAACTGAGATCATATGGTGTTTGTCTTTCACCTCCTTGCTTATTTCACTTAGCATGATGCTCTCCAGATCCATCCATGCTGTCACAAAGGGTAGAAGCTCCTTCTTTCTTTCTGCTGCATAGTGTTCCATCATGTAAGTGGTATAACCTTTAATGTTTCCATTGTTAAAGTCTTCATACTATTTTCCATAGTGTCTGCACCAAAATATGTTCTCAGAAACCATGTAAAGAGCTTCCTTTTCTCCACATTTTCACTAGCACTTATTATATCTTGTGTTTTTAATAACAGTCATTTTAACTGGCTTGAGGCAATATATCATTATGGTTTGATATGTATTTTCCTAATTAATGGTGTTGAGCACCTTTTTATGTACCTTTTTGGCCACTTATAGGTCTTCTTTGGGAAAAAGTCTATTCAGGTCCATCACTTTTTTTTCTATTGAGTTGTATAAATTTATTATATATTTTGAATATTAATCAGACCCATGGTTTGTAAATATATTCTCCATTTCCATAAGTTGTCTTCTAGCTGTGTTAATGATTTATTTCACTTGCAATTGTTTTAAAAGCAAAAACAATTTAATACCTTTTCAAAAAACAAAGCAAGCATTTTTAGTTTAATGTAATCTACTTGTTTATATTCATTCTTGTTTTTTTGCCTTTAGGTATTATATCCAAAAAGTTATTACCAAGATTAATGTCAAGAAGCTTTTACACTGTATTTTCTTATAAAAACCAGTAGTATTTCTATACATTAAAAATGAATTATCTGTAAATAATTTTTAAAAATTGACATTTACAAAACATCAAAAAAAAAACAAACAATGAAACACTTAGGATTTAATTTAATCCAGAACATAAAAGATCTATACACTAAAAACTATTAACTTGATTAAAGAAAATGAAGAAGATAAAAGTAAATGGAAAATTATCTCATGATCATGGATTGGGGGGAAGTCATCTCTAAATCCAATACATTCTTTATGAAGATTCCCATATCATTTTTCACAGAAATAGAAAAAGAATCCTTAAATCCATTTGAAACCACACAAGACCCCAAATACCCACAAAATCATGAGAAGAAAAACTGTGGCATCAAACTTTCTGAGTTTCAACTTTATTACAAAGTTATATTGTAACTTTTAATCAAAACAGTATGATATATAGATATATGTATATATACATGTGTGTATATATTTATATAAATATTTGTAAATTTATATTTAATATATACATGACAGATACCTACACCAGTGTCTTAGACTCTACAGTCCAGAAATAAGTTCATGAATATACAGTCAACTAATAGTTGACAAGAGGGTCAAGAATATTCAATGTATAAATGGTAGTCTTTTCAATAAATGGTGCTAGAAAAAAATGGAAAATAATGGTCTAATGGAAATTAGACCTCTATCTTATGCCACTCACAAAAAATTAACTCAAATTGAATTAAAGAATTAAATGTAAGACCAGAAACCATAAAACTCCTAGCAGACTATGAGAGTTTTATAATCACTTTTATTAATCCTTGAAGCAGACAGTTATATATTTCAGATCACATAGTTTTCTGTTTTGATGGCTTTTCTATGAAATTCATATTACAATATAACAAAAATTTCATCTTTATGGTTTAGCTGTAATACAAAAACAATCTAATAAGGTAGGGGTATATTTAACCATTATTCTCTTTCATGTGTTTATTTTTTTTTAATGTGAATAGGAATGGTAAATAACTGATGCCACCTATATTACCATGTCAAGCTCTGGATTTTGGCTTTCAATGAAATGGGATTCAGGGAGTTGGAGAAAAGTGAAAGTAGGGCAATGAATAGAATAATAGTTTATATATATATATATATATATATATATATATATATATATATTCAAATGTAATCAATTTTCCTGAATAAAATTACTTCATACCTTACTTGGAATATTATTAATATCTCCTTAAGAATCAGGTTATTAGATTTAGCAAAAGAAATACAGAATTCCCACATTTATGTTCAGTTACTATTTGACAAAGGATACAAGAGCAAACAATGGAGTAAAGACAGTCTCTTCAATAAAATAGTGTTGGTAAAACTGGACAGGTATATGAAAAAAAAAAAGAAACTAGACCACCAGCTTACACCATACACCAGAATAAAGTCAAAATGGATAAAAGGCCCAAATGTAAGTCATGATTCCATAAAAATCCTAGAGAAAATCTCAGGCAGTAAAATTTTAGCTATCTTGCATAGCAATATTGTTGCTGATACATCATCTCCTAGGACAAGGGAAATGAAGGACAAATAAACAAATGGGTCTGTATCAAACTAAAAGGGTAAAAGAAACAGCTAAAAAAACAGCTAAAGAAACAGCTAAAACAGCTAAAGAAACAGCTAAAGAAACAGCTAAAAGCACAGCTGAAGAAACCATCATCAGAATGAAACAGGAACCCACTGTATGGGTGAACATATTTGCCAATGATACATGGAACAAGGGTTTGATCTCCAAAATATATAAAGAACTCATATGGCTTAACACCAGGAAGATAGACAATCCAATGGAAAAAAATGATCAAAGGACCTAAATAGACACTTCTCTAAGGAGGACACACAGAGGGCCCATAGACCTGAAAAAATGCTCAATATCACTAGCCATCAGAAAGATGCAAATTAAGACCACAATGAGATATTACCTCACACTTATCAGAATGGCTATGATCAAAAACCAACAAATAAGTGCTGGTCAGGATGTGGAAAAAAGGGAACTCCAGTGCACTGTTGGTGGGAATGCAGACTGGTGCAGCCACTGTGGAAAACAGTATAGAATTTCCTCAAATAATTAAAAATGGAAATGCCTTTTGAACTGCCTTTTGAGATTCTTATATCCTCAAAACACTAATTCAAAAGAACATATGCACCTCTATATTTGTAGCAGATTAATTTATAATAGCCAAGATTTGGAAACAGCCTAAGTGCCCCTCAGTAGATGAGTGGATTAAAAAATGTTATGGTATATCTACATGGCTGTAAAAAAGAAGGAACTCTTACCTTTAGTGACAGTGTGAATGAACCTAGAGACAATGATGCTAAGTGAAATAAGCCAGTCAATGAAAGACAAATACCATATAATCTCACATGTGAAATCTAATGGACAAAAACTGATTAGCAAAACAGAAACTGAGGCTTGGTTACATGGAACAGACTGATAGCTGTACAAGGGGAAAAGGGGACTGATTGAAAGAAGATGAAGGGATTAGCCAAACACATATATGCATGACTCATGGACATGGAAAATGCTGTGGAGATTGCCTGAGGGAGTGGGGGAGAATTGGTAGGAGGGAGGCAAAGCAGGGGCCGGGAGAACTGGGACAACTATAATAGCATAAACCATAAAAGAAAAAATATAGAACTCCCCGTTAAACATGAATCTTAGATAAACAGCAAATAATTTTTGTATTAGTATGTACCATACAATACACAATGTATTGTATTCTATCTTATAACCATAATTGAACACTGATATTTTTTTAATAAATCTTTATTTTACTGGATTTTAAAAAACCATTCATTCATGTTTACTTTTTGTAACCAGAGGAACATAAGAGTTATCCTAATATGATAAAGTAAACAGAATACAACATGTAAAATTATTCATTCAAACAACTCCTTTTATAATCTCTATGTTGTTTGGAAGCCATTTAAATCAATATCATTATAAGAGAACATACATTTATGGCACAGCTGGCTAGCTGAACACCAAAACCTGTTCTCATTTTCTGTGGTATGTAATTTAACCTAGAAGGTGGTTGAGCCAGTGGCCACATTTGTTTCTGTCCCCTGCACAGGTGTGACCATTTGATTAGTTTCACCAAAGGAAGTATGAGTATGGGGGTGTGTGCCACTTCTTGGACAAAGCTCAAAAAAAAAACGCCAAAAGTCCTCCACCATTCTCTTTTTTTCCTTTACCAAGTGAATGCGGGATACAAGGGGAGAAGAGAGAAGGGCACTGGTGCAGTCTGTATTTCATCTCAGGAAATCCCACCCTTTCTGCACCAGGACTGACTGCTATCAGTTCTCACATTTATGCGTCTATGTGTGATTATAACAGCTTTATTTGAAGCCAATTAAAATGCAAATTTCTGAAGAATCTGTGAGCATATTAATAACCAATAAGTTTTCATGGCAATCTTGTATATCAGTGATAGTAACTGAGAAATTTTGTTGTAAAAATGACTACAATTTGGAATACATCAACCTTTTTGCAAACTGTACTTTATTAAAAGGAGATGAAAGACCTCTTAGATTTGAAAACACTGTGCCCTTTTCAATGGGAACAAAGATTTTTCTTATAGGGCAACATAGTAATAAAAATCAAAGGCATAATTT
Source organism: Tonatia bakeri (assembly GCA_004024845.1). NCBI lineage: Eukaryota > Metazoa > Chordata > Mammalia > Chiroptera > Phyllostomidae > Tonatia > Tonatia bakeri. The sequence goes on along the minus strand of PVIA01000255.1, from coordinate 290,860 downwards.
GTTGAAGTTACTAGTTTGAGGGACTCAACTAGATAGATTGCTAAGAAACTTAAAGATCTGCGGGGGTCGGGCATTGGAGAAGGAAAGTTAAAAGTAGAGATAAGCAAAACCGACTAAGCCTTGTGTGGCTTATTGTTTTTTAGGTTCAAAAGAATTATTTATTAAGCTACAGATTTTATTTGTTTTAAGGAGAAGCTCACTAAAACCATAACTTCTAGTGACTAATTTAAAAACTCTTTTTGAACTACTATCCTCACTGAGTTGAACAACACTTTTTTTTTTTTTGGCATGAACCTTTATGGCAAATTCAAAGAGCTAAAAAATAACCTTATTGGTTAAGTTTATTTAGTGTTTCTGCAGGCCAAACTGTCACATAAAAGCAAGGAGACCCTTGTTTGGTCTCATATCAAAACTCCCAGTAAGTTTGTGCTTATACTTAAGGCATAACAACTTAAGGCATATAAGCATGTTTTTAACTTACCTTTTAAATCACTGTAGTTAGTACTGATGGTATTAACTACAGAGAGAGAGAGAGAGAGAGAGAGACTACCACGTGTTCATTGTAATTAAGGGTAAATGAGACCTGAGGAGTTCAAAATGGAAAAAGGAAAAACCCTTTTTTAAAAATCTAAGTATTATTTTTCAGATCCCTTTGAATTTTTTCAGGATAGATATCAAAAATGTATAATTTGTTTGTTTTTATTCAATTTTCCTTTCATTCAGTCTTCCTGTTTTTCTTTCTTTTTCCATTCTTTTTTGTTCATGTACATTCACCCAAGGATGTAGTTGGAATATCATGCTCTATCAGTGTATATCATTCTGTTTATGGGCTGCATAGTCTTCCATGGTGTGCAGCTACCACCATTTATTTATTATTTATTCCAGCATATTTGCATTACTTCTAGAACTGAGTTCATACAAGCATAATAGAAATGAATATATTCCCATTTACAAGTTTATTTTCCTTAAAGCTACTCTATTATTGTGTAGGTTACTAAACTGAAATTGATTGTGAAAAATATATTCATTTAAATATTTTATGTGTTAAAAAATTCCCACCAAAATGTTACATACATTTATCATTCTATCAAACCCTATTACAGTGTCTTTTTTCTAATCTGGTTACCTTTTGGAAGACATAGACATGAGAAAATTGTGTGCTCTATTCAAATGCTATACCTATATCCATATCTACCATCTGTCTAATGTGTGTGTGTACCTGCGTGTGTTTAATAGAACTAAAAGTGGAGATTTCCTTCCTTTTTTTTTCTTAAAAAATTCCTTTTAGGTTTTTTCTTTTTTTATTTAATTGTTGTTCAAGTACAGTTTTCTGTCTTTTGCTCCCATCCCAGCCAACCCCCCAGCCCTCTCCACCTCCCTCCCATTTCCACCTCCCCTAGTTTTTGTCCATGTGTCCTTTATACTTGTTCCTGTAAACCCTTCCCAAGGTCCCCTTTCAAATCTATTATTCTCTGGTCTGCAACTGGAGCGCTTAGTGCTAAGCTTCTCAGCAATTTGCTTTTGAGTAATGATTGTTCTCCTGCTTCTTCATGAAATGAATGAGGTCCAGGTCAACTCAATTATGAAGGGAGGAAACACTGACATTAATGCAAATTACTCAGATGGGTTTAAATAACCCCACACTTGTTTAACTAACATTTAATTTAAAAAAACTCTTGAAGTCGTACTTCCTCAATAAGTCCTTTTCCACTAAGTAAACCTGAAATGTAGATGCATCCTTCAAGAAACCACTGACGCAGCAATACTCTCCTGGCTTCAAGCAAAATGCTGCAGTTGCAAAATATCTGATTTGCATCTATTAGCAAGAGGGCCCATTCCTAGGTCAACCAAAAATTCTGAATTTTATACTCAGGTAAAAAAAATTCTGATTAGCAAGGGAATCAGTGATTCGGTCATTCATTCAGTCACCAACTCAGCAAATATTTTTAGTGTGTTATTTCTTATATGTCATCATTGTCCCTTAGAAACAAGGCACACCTGGTTTGTGAAGTAATTTTATCTTGACTCTTTGACTTTGGGTGTGTTACTCAAGTTCTCACAGATCATATCTGAATATATGAAGACATTAGCCAATTTGGAGCACAGTACTGTCACTATTCCATGAAAGAAGGTGAAAAGATTAGGCAAAGTTCATACATGCATAACCCACAGGCAGAGAGGATAGTGTGGTCATGGCCAGAGGGAAAGGGAGGTGGGAGGAGGGAAGTAAGCAAAGGATGGGGAGGGGTGGATTGGGATATCTGTGTAAACAATACAAATAAATTTTTAAAAAGCATATAAAAGATTTAGTGAATAAAATGAGTCAAAATTTAGTAATGATTCTGTTCTTTTCCATTATTCATCATCAGAAGTAATTGTTCTGGTAATTTTGTCATCAGCCAGAGATTTCTGGTTTACAAATATAATACCCTTAGGTCCAATACTAATGTTTATTCTAAACTTACTCATGCACAGTTTCATCTACAAACATCACATGTAGCTTACTCTTCCGGCCTTGTAACACTATGATCATTCAACACTAATTAATCTTGCCTCTATACCTTTTATATATGCATCACTAATAAGCAAGCTTGATGTGTTTCATCAGTAGACTATGCTGTAAAGAAATAGTATGCTTTGTAGAGTTCTTAGTTTTACCTCATTTTATTTCTTTAGAAGCTTGCTTTTTCAAATATTGCAATTGTTGTATCTTTAATGCTTCATCAGTTACTTATTTAAACAAAATCACAGTTCTGCTCTAAGCCCCTGTAGTTAATTCATACAGCCTCCTAGAGGTAAACAAAAGACATAAGGGGTGAGCAAAAGTAGGCTAATAATAATTAATAATAAAATAATAAACAAATTAATAATAATATAAGAATAAATGGTGTTTTGTGTGCACACAACTGTAAATCTAAGTTTGCCCATCCCTGTGTATGTACATCCTACTTTGCATATCCACTGCCGTCTCCCGAAGGAACTTCAGATCCATCCGTCCAGTATTCAGTGCATCATCTCCTTCCCAAAATCATTTCTTTTTTTTTTTATAATTTTTTTTAAAGATTTTATTTATTTATTTTTAGAGGGGGAGAGAGAGAGAGAGAGAGAGAAACGTCAATGTGAGGTTGCTGAGAGCCATGGCCTGCAACCTAGGCATGTGCCCTGACTGGGAATCGAACCTGCGATGCCTGGTTCACAGCCCGCGCTCAATCCACTGAGCTACACCAGCCAGGGCCCAAAATCATTTCTTTGACCTTTAGTACAATTCAGTGAGTGACACCAGGGTGGACTCTAATGGCAAGCTTGGAAAACTGGAAGTCACCTTGGGTTCCCTTTCCCTGACCTTTAATATTGAAAAATTACTTAATACTGTCAATTTCTCATCCTAAATAACTGTTATACATCTTGGCCTTTTTATCATTACTTTAATAATTTTTATTCAAGTCTTCTTTAATTTTTACTTGGAATTATACAGGAATAGTTTTTCCAGGAGTATGATTTACATATTCCTTCAAAATCTTTCCCCATTGTAACTCTCTAAACTTTTTTCCTCATACCCTTCTTTTCCTTAATATATTTTGCCATCTCATGCTTACAATGCATTTATACGCTGAGTACTAAAAGGTGAGGACAATCTGAATTCTGTCACCCAAAACTAGATGATTAATTATTATTCATTGCTACACAACCATAAATAAGTTTGTTCCCAGGAAAGGCAATGGATTACCCAGGTAAAGAAGTCTTACTATAAAGGTTATGACAATATCCCCAGACAACAATGCTTATCTCTTTCTCAGCCACCTAATTGCAATTTATCCCCCAAAACTGAGTTCAGATATTATCTAATCACCTCCAGGAAGCCTTCCACAATTATTGGAGTTTGAAATAAGATCCTTTCTTAATGTAGTCTAGGGAAAAATCAGTTGTTGATTTTTATAGCACAGTTGTTGATTTGCATTTTACCTTTCTAGACTGCAAACTAGAAAAGGACAGAAACTGGATCTTTTATTTTGTATATCCAGCTTCTACTAATACTATGTTTGGCATACAATGTGTAAATACATAGAAAGATAAGTAGACCCAGATATATCTATCACCATATATATAATACATATTTGCAATATATTTTTCTAAAATACATATATTATTTCTATTTTAAAATAATATATAGTTTATATACTATTTTAAATATACAAAATATATTTAATACATATATTATGTACTAAATACATATATAAAATATGTATAAAATAAGCATACTCTACATACATGTGTATGTACAGGCATTTATACATATCTATAATATGTATAAATATGTATACTCTATTCCATGATGGCATTGTAACTGAACACAGATCTGGCTGACTTTGTCTACAAAAGCCAGCACTCTAAAAGCAGGTGCTGATGTAAAGGACAGTGATTTATTCAGATGTCAGCCAATGGGAAAATGAAAGCTCATGTCTCAAAGCCCATCTCCACCTCTCAGTGGAGGCAGAAGTTCTTACAAGGAGGGACAGGGAACAGTACGAAGAGATCAAGTGAGGGGGTTGAAAAGTTCTCTACGTGCAAACTAGTGCAGTCTATTCTGCTAAGGAAAGTGATGGTCCAGTGTGCATCACCCTGATTTAGTCATCCTGGATTGACATCATCCTGGCTTCAGGTTATCTTGGATCCATGGATGAAGGTCAGCAAATCTTCTTTAGCTGGGATGCCTGAAGGTCAGAGTCTGCATCTTTTGAAGTTAGTTCCTAAGATTTTTTTTTTTTTACAAACATGCTGTTTATCTACAAGCTACATACTAGTCAGAGTCAGCACTTACAGAAACAATGTCAAAAGAATGGTGGGATGGGTTATAATTTTCCACTGTTATGAATCCTCATGTCAATTTTTATTCTATTTTCATGGAAGTTAGAAGGTTGTAGCCAAAACATTTAAGAAAACTAGGAAAATTGAAGATCCAGTTCTGTTCACAGATCAAAAAATAAAAATTTACAGAAAATTAACTAGAGTCTAATTTCCAAAATTGTGTATTATAGATTCTATAAGCACAATTTCCCCCCTAAAAGCACTCTCATTTTTATCAGAGCCAAATTAAGACCAATTCATTTACTGTATTAAGTCCAGTTTCAATTTTGCCTGATTATTTGCATAAAATCGACAGGGATAGCAATTAACTATAGAGGCTTTCTTAAATCTGCTTTGCTGAAATGTTACAAGGAATGTCTAGATTCAATTTCATTTAGCCCCTCAGGGAAAAGAAGCCAATTTACTCAGTTGCCATTAGACTTTGCCTACAATACCTGCAGATTTGGCAGAGCCCTCAAGTTCTTGAAGTCCCCCCAAATATCTTGAAATTCTTTTCTTGCCATCTCCCAGGAAAGAAATTTTCACTCCTTAACTGGAATGACTGCCATGAACAATAAGCAAGGTACCAAGCTATTTCCCCAAGATGTTGTTATTGACGTCAAAGTCAACCTTTATTTCTTAAAGCATTTTGCTAACACTCAGATTCCAGGCATGGCATTCCCCTTAAAGTCTTGGTTAATAAAACCACAATTGGAAATGGACAGAAATTGGATTCCTATTGGATTCATGCAGATAAACATATTGCCATGAAAATAATATTTACTCATTAAGATGTTTTAAATTCTGGAGGGATCAAGTGGGGAGAATAATATAAATACTTCAATGTTCTACAATTTACCAAATTGCTATAAGAAAGAAAACAAGTTTTAAAATCAGTAAATTTTTAGTCGTAAAATAATAATTATCTTCAATTCATTCAGTCCCACAATGAATTCTTGTTTATCCCAATTATCTACCAGCCTCTCTATGAACCCAGTCACTCCCCAGAACAGTAAAAATCCCCATCTATTTCAAAATTATGATTTTAAAATTTATTCTCAGAAATTGTAATTTAGAATGTCAGAGTCCTTTCCATAGATTTTTTGAGATTGTAACACTTTTGCAAATGCATCAGAGTAAAACAAAACTATCTCTAAATAACCAAAAAAATACTTAAAATGGTATGGTTATACATCAGATTACAATGCAATTGACAAGGAATTTGCTTTTTTGTAACATTTTAAGATAACATTCAAAATTACAAATGAAAGTATATCCAACTAAAAAATCAATTAATTTGTTCCCTATCATCAGTTGTACCTGGGGTTTCTGCTGGGAAATAACAATTGGTTTTGGAAAATCACAGGGGACTTTTAGCTTTTGCATTTGTCATTAAAATTATGACTTTGCTTTACCATCCATCCATGTGCTTTGCTTTTTTCTTTCTTATTTCTTTTTCCTATTTCCAATTCTCTGTTGTTTTCTTCTGCAATGTTCTTCCTTTCTATAATATATATATCTTTTTCCTTTATCCTTTCTTGCCCTTTTTAACTTCCTCAATTCCTTCTTTTTTGCTTCTTCTCTCTACTCAATCCTTCTTCAGTGTACACAGAACATCTTTGACTTAAATAGACCCTCTGCAACTTTCCTAGTCCATTTTAGTTTGCTCTTTTAACTCATACAGAAATAACCAACTATAAAACAACCTACTTTCAATTCTATTTCCTTCTTAATGCATTGTCATAATTTATGCCTTTTATTACCAAAGTCATATATTGTTTCTCAACTATATTAGAATTTGCAATTTTAGTGACCACTAAAAGTAATTAGCATTCTTTAGATTGACAAATTTATTAATACATTTTATAACTTTCAAAAAACAGTTTTTTCCAAGTATATTTTATTGATTATGCTATTATAGTTGTGCCATTTTTCCTCCTCTTTATTCCTCTCCACCCTCCACCACCCTCCCTCCAGCATTTTACCCCCTCTTAGTTCATGTCCATGGGTCAAACATATAAGTTCTTTGGCTTTGACATTTCCTATATTATTCTTAACTTCTCCCTGTCTATGTTGTGCCTACCAATTATGGTTCTTATATCTTTGGTTCCCTGTACCTTTTCCCTCATTTTCCCTCCTCCCCCTCGGCACTGATAATGGTCTGTGTGATTTCCATTTTTATGATTCTGTTCCTGTTCTAGTTGTTTGCTTAGTTTGTTTTAATTTTTGTTTTTTAGGTTAATTTGTTGACAGTTGGAGTTTGTTGTCATTTTACTATTCATAGTTTTGATCTTCTTCTTTATCTTATTTTTGCTTTAGATGTTAAACTAATCAGTCATTAGTCTTTTTTTAATAAATTGTTGTTCAAGTACAGTTGTCTCCATTTTTCCCCCACCACTCTCACCAATACACCAACAACCTTCTTCTTTTTCTTCAATAAATCCCTTAAAATTTTCATATAATAAGGGCTTGGTGATAATGAACTCCTCTAACTTTGCCTTATCTGGGGAGCAATTTATCTGCTTTTCACTCTAAATGATAGCTTTGCTGGATAGAGCCATTTTGGATGTAGATCCTTGCCTTTCATGATTTTGAATATTTCTTTCCAGCCCCTTCGAGCCTGTAGGGTTTCTTTTGAGGAATCAGCTGATAGTCTTATGGAAACTTCTTTATAGGTAACTCTTTCTTTTTCTCTTACTGCTTTTAAGATTCCCTTTTTATCTTTAATCTTGAGTGATTTAATTATGATGTGTCTTGGTGTGTGCTTCCTTGGGTTCAACTTTTATGGGACTCTCTGAGCTTCATGGACTTGCATGTCTATTTTCTTTGCCTGATTGGGGAAGTTTCACCTTCATTATTTTTTTGATTTCTTGCTCTTCCTCTCCTACTTCTGCTACCCCTATGATTCAGATGTTGGAACATTTAAAGTTGTCCCAGGGGTTCTTAAGCCTCTCCTCATTTTTTTTTTTGAATTCTTGTTTCTTCATTCTGTTCCAGTAGAATGTTTATTTTCTTCCTTCTGTTCCAAATGATTTCATACCTGATTTCCTTCCCTTCACAGTTCATTCCCTGTATATTTTTCTTTATTTCACTTTGTATAGCTTTCACTTCTTTTTTTTTTTATTCTGTGTTTATACTCAATCATTTCTGTGAGCACCCTGATTATCAGTGTTTTGAACTCTACATTTGATAGGTTGGCTATCTCCTCATTGCTTATTTCTCTTCCTGAAGTTTTGATCCATTCTTTCATTTGTCTTGGTGCACCTGTTATTTTGTAAGGGGTGGAACCTTAGGTATTTGCCAGGGTAGGGCAACCCACTTCGCTGCATTGTGGCACTGTAGGTAGGGGATGGATCAGAGAAGGAACAATGCCACTTGCTTGGCTTTTACCCTGATTTCAGGCATTTCCCCTGCTACCCACAAGCAAATTGGTCCTTTCTGACGCTGATTGCAAGGTGTGTGGGCTTGTGTAGATTCTAGGACCCTATGAGTCTTTCCAATGAACTCCCCTGTGAATCTGAGAGTTTCTCCCACTGCAGCAATCCCCACAGATATTTATATACAGAGGTTTTGAGGCTTTAGTTTTCCGTGCTGGAAAACTGGGTTGCATGGTCTGCCCCACTGTCCAGTTGTTCCTCCCAGCTTATCTATACATGTGAATGTGGGACTTCCTGGTCTGCCAACCTCAGCTTCGCCTACTCCTTCCCATACCTTGCTGCACATTCTCTCTGCCCTGGATGCCTGTCTTTGCCCCTCCTGTGAGTCTGGATGAATATTTCTACTTTACTCCTTGGCTGTCAGATTTTCATACAGTTTGATTTTCTGGCGGTTCTGGTTGTTTTCTGGTTTTAATTGATTGTTGTCCTTCTTTTGGTTGTGTGGAGGCAAAGAGTATCTACCTATGCCTTCATCTTTAGTTATTTTTTTTAATTGGAAAAACACTCACATTTTTATTCTTGGTGATTACTCATTAATTCTTTTTGTGTGCTCAAAAGTGAGCTGTTTCATTACCTAGTGATTTTGATAACTTTGAGGAGGCTGGACAAGAGACAGGGAGATATCAGACTTGGTATGGCTTTAGGGGCTTAAGTTTAAAAATGCCTGATTTTTTTTTTTTTACTATCTGAGCATGGAATGATATCTTCTCCCCTCTTTAAACTATCAACTTAAATTCTTTTTGAGTAGAATCCTTATGATCTAACAACATAAAGGCTTGCACGTTAGAGATCTTGTCCCATTTATTAGACCTTTACCAAAACTATTCTAATTAGATTATAAAGTGACCTAGTAGATTGTCTGGTAGTATTGAGACCAGGGATCTGCTCCTTTTAAAACAGAAACAAACAAAAAAAAGTGAAAAACAGAGACAAAGGTCATACACAAGAGTATGCTCAAAGTAAATCCTCTAAAAGGGAGAACTGGCCCTAGCCTTAATATCTCATCTCACTCCAACCTTAGGGCAACAACCCTGAGGAGGTTCAAATGGTAGGAAACGCAAACAGTGCAGACCAGGTTCCTGCAAGCAGAGGATTCCTGGGTATACAAAACAGCAAAGATGAAACCATGTCCCCAAAAGATAAGCAAGCAAACAAAAAAAAAAAATAACCCAAATTTCATTTCACACAGATGAGAGAGACAGATGACAGCTTTCAAACAGAAAAAGACTTCCTCTTGTGGAGGAATGGAGAAACAAAACTGACAATTAAAAAGCAGTATGCAACAAGAAAAGCAAACAACACCCAAATCAAAACCAAAAGAGCGTCCCCACCAAATCCCACACTGGGGAACTGGGGATTTTTTTTTCTTTTCACTGAGCAATGCCTACAGCAAAGCAGCACCTATTGATTCCTACAGAATCCCAAATGGCTCAAAGAACACCAGTCCTGGGCGAGGGCTCCTGGTTAGGCACACCAGGGACCCAGTTTGGAGTCCATTGACTCCCCTGTTGGAGTCTGTGGACTCCCCAGATACCCATTTTCTTTCATCAGCAAAGCATTTAAAGGTAGTTGATTCTTTGAGAGGAAAATCAGGGAGAACCCCCAAGATAAAGAACCCTGAGCAGCTGCTGTGAAATTCTTGTGATAGTGCTATAGGGGCAGCCTCCACAAGCAGCTGGGATCCCCAGCCTTGGCCGGGAAGGCCTTACTGGGGTCCACATTGCCACATCTGTAGTTGCCAAAAACTGTAACTGAATGCTGCTCTGACTGCCTGCCTCTACAAAAGCCAATACTCGGGAAGCAGGTGCTGATGTAAAGAAAAGTGGTTTATTCAGATGCCAGTCATCTGTAAGATGGGGTACTCATGTCTTAACCATCTCCACCTGTCAATGGAGACAGATGTTTTTATAAGGAGGGAGAGGGGAACAGTACAAAGAGATAAAGGGAGGGGGTTGCAAAGTCTCTATCTGCAGATGAGCACAGTCCATTCTGACAAGGCACGTGTGCATTATCCTGGCTTTTCATCATCTTGGATTCACATCATCCTGGTTCCATGGCTGAAGGTCAGCAAAACTCCTGGAGCTGGGCTGCTTGAAGGTCTGAGTCTGTATCTTTTGAAGTTAGTTACTAAGATTCTTATACACACATGCTATTTATGTATAAACTACATATTAGAGTCAGCACTTAAGAAACAAAGTCAAAAGAATGATGGAGTGGGTTACAGTTTTCCACTGTTACAGCATGCAACTGTGTTTCATTTATTTTTTCTCTTTGAAAGTTGTTCTATGTTATCTGATATAACCCATTATCATTTCAGTTCATAAGTATTCAATAAATATGAAATAAATTAAACTAATTTAAAAATGATTTGAATTATAATGAATTTGTAACAAAAACAGTTTAATAGGGTGAATTATGTTTTTTTCAAAATCATTCTTTGCTTTATATTTATTTGTTAATTGCTATCTTGGCTGTTTGGATTACAAATTTTTCTTTATTCACAATCAGACTAATGGATTTTGAATTATAAATCTATAGTGAACAGAGGCTAAACTGGTTTAAAGTAATTTTAAAATGACCAATCAACTAACATTTTTTAGAAGAAATAAAATTTTGTCACAACTTAATATTTTGAATCACAGCTCTCATGCATTTAGATGTCAATGTAAGAAACATTCAAACTTGTCAAGAATTTTTGGTGAGTTTATTTGAGCCCAACTAATGACAATTTCCAGGAAGCAATATCTCAACAGATTGAAAAATGCTTCAGGGAATGGCAGTTTAGCATCTTATATTAGACATTAGAATCAAAGAAGGAGCCATAGGGCAGTCACATGAAGTCCACTGGTGACAGAGAAGGGAGGCAGGGGAAAGCAAAGCAGGGAAACCTCTGGGATTGGATAAAAGGTAAAATGACAGACATGTACTTCTTTTACATAGGTGGATAAAGGATAGTTAACAGTCAATAATAAATGTGATAACAGTAACAATGAGGGGATTTCAGGTCTCAGCTTGTGCCCAAGGGGTTTGAAAAAAAAAGGCAGTGACCTTGACATTGCCAAGGTCTGTTATTATATATACAGAAAGACAATAGACAAGCTCAGTTAAGCAGGGATGGATCTTTATTAGGGAAAAATACTGGCCACCCATCATGAATGGCTTTTAGTTAGAAAGTTTTCATTTTAGACCATTCTTTGCAGTTACTTTCCATCTCTGAGTTGTAAGGCTGCCTCACAGGCCTCCCTGAGCTTGTCAGGTTCATATGTGGCCCCTTTTCTTCCACACAGACAAGTGCTTTTCCTCTCGTGTGGTCTAAAAGAAATTAAAATATTTACTAAAACGTTATAAAACTTGGGACCCATTAGCAATTTAGTGGTCTGCTTTAATGCTTTTGGTTTTTTCTGATTCATATGGTAGTCTATATTTTGAATAGAACTTTGAATTTTAATCAGGAAGTTAGTCTGAGATCAAAAAAATTGTTAGGAAGACATTCTTCAATCTCCAAGTGAAAGGTTTTCTGCATTGTAAAATACCTTTCCTCGCTCACTTAATAAACTTAACCGCTTGTGGCTGGGAGTTTCCTGGACACTGATATTATATTATTCCTGGTGGCCTTTGATGCTGTTTTCTTTAATCAGCCATGAACATCCTGAGTGAAGTAAGCTTAGTTTATTGCTCCCAAAATTCTAATGAAAAAGAAGGGTGTATGTAGGAAGCAAAAAAAAAAAAAATGAGAATAAATAAAATTGTCCCTAAGTATTTTGAAACCACTTAATAAATCCTTATTTCTTATCTATCCCTACCTTTATAGAGTTCTCATTGGCTTTGTGTCTACCAGGGTAGCATCCTGTTCAGAATCATTTGCATTTTAGTATTTTTTTTTCTTCTCTTCCAGTGTGTCTTCCCTTTTTCTCAAGCAGTCTGGTGTACTAGTTTTGGAAAGAAGCATAGCATTTGATTTAATTCATTCATGTTAAGAATTGGATAACTACTAGCTTTTTAATTTAGTATCCCATTCAAGTTTTAACATTTAAAAGAAAGACACAGGAACACAAAGCAATTAATCTCTATCTTGGTCCATTCAGGTAGCTGTGACACAATATCATTGACTGAGAGGCTTATAAATAACAGAATTTTATTGCTCACAGTTATGAAGGCTGGAAGTCCAAGATCAGGGAGCCAGCATGGCCAAGCTCTGGTTGGAACCATCTTCTAGGTTGCAATGTTCCAACTTCTTATATCCCCACATGGTGGGGTTGAGGACTAGAAGCTCTGTATAAAGACACTAATCCCAGTAAGGAAGGTTCTGCCCCAATGACTAAACAACTCCCAAACGCCAGCACTAATACCAGCACCTCAGGGGTTAAGATTTCAACATATGAATGGAGGGGGTGGGCACAAACATCCAGAACATACTGATCTCTAATTGCAGAAACTGAGTGTGTGATTTTGGGATATAAGGGCATTGATTATCAGTACCTCTGGTTCTGTTCTAATTAATATATTCAGAAGGAACAAAGAGTCAGCTAATTTCAGAAGCTAGTATTATTTAGAGAACATAAAAGTTTTTAGGATCCTAAGGGATTTTTTTCAACATTTGAATAGTTCACTGATCATTTTAGCAGAGGGTTCAAACAGTAATAATAGTAATGTTGAGAAGCTGGCAGACAGTTCGCTGCACAGGATAAACTCAGCCTTTGGGAGATTTTTGTGGTTACCCTAGCTTTGTGTGTGTGTGTGTGTGTGTGTGTGTGTGTGTGTGTGTGTGTGTTGCATGCCAAGCCTGGAGGCTAGAAGATAACATGATTATATGGCCCCCTCTTAACTAATACAGACTTCTCAATTTTGGATTTTTTGAGAATAATAATATACAACTACATTTCTCCAAGTCAGTAGAGTACAGGCCTCATTGCACTACTGAAGGATCTACCTCTTCTCCCTGCTTAGAATTTTCTGAACCTCATCAGCAAGGAGCCCTTTACAGGGCTCACGGCCATTGGTCCATAAATGAATGACACTGTCCAGGCTCTGGGCTAGCTAATCACCAAGTCCACATTTTGCATTCGTTTACTCCTGTGTGTTCTTTTTACTTTTCAAAGTCACAATGGATCAGGTACAGTGGCTTCTGCTTCCATGTTTGAGCTGCTTCACTAACTGGAAGGTAATCCCTCACCTTCAGCTACTGCATAATGCATTCCGTTTGTTGCTCTGACTATTTTTGACAGCTTTAACATTTCTTACCGGTGCTTGATCTTGGACTTTTTGATCCATGAATCTGAGAATTGTGGCTTGTCCCCATGCTCATTATTCCTAGATCAGTAAAACAGTCTGGGAGCCTTGTTCAGAGCTGGATTGAAATTAAATCCCCTCAAAATAAGTTATTTTAATATTTCTGAATAATTGTGTTTCAAAAGGAAAAAGGCTCTCTCTGCATATATAGCACAAGGTGGTTATTCTTCCTTGTTGTAACCATCTTGTTTTTCCTTTGCAACAGGTATGTTATGCAAACTTTACACATACAACCTTTATTTTCTGAAACAAAGACTGGTTTGCATCCCTCTCTTGCACCCACCTTTTTAGATACCACTGCCTCCTATTTATTCTTATTATTCCATGTTGCTATTTGATTTAAATAAATCATTTGTATTTTATATTATAGTCATTGAGTTTAATATATGAAAAATGTGACTAGTATGAATGTTTCTGTAGGAAGATTAAAAGATCTACATGTTCTCTAATACATAATACACAATTTATAAAAATATGAATTTTAATGTAGTATATAAATATAATTGAATAAATAAGAGTTATAAATGTCATTTTAAAGTTACTCTCTGTTCATTTCATAATAATTCAAGGAATCTATTTAAATAAAATAGTGCAAACTTCAGCAAAACCTGGAGTTACTCATTATAGTGAAAATGGCAACAACCAAAATGCTCAAGAATGGACTGACTGACAACACTATGGTAGAGCAACCTGAGGAAGTATATCCAGGGTCATGGAAAATTGTTTTTACTGTTATATAAACATATACATATATCTAAGCAGGTAAAAGTGGTATTTATATGGAAAAGCAACATACATACATTTTAAGTTTTTCAAAGCAATAGTCATCCTACTATATATAATGAATACTGACATTTTTTCTTGTTTTAATTTATGATGAATTTTTAAAATAATTTAAGTTATGATTCATTAAAATGATTTCTTGGCCAACATGTTGTTAATCAAATAAATCTAATAGTGATCTGAATTAGGTAAATAGTGCATTTTGAGACTATTCTAAGAGAAAATACATTAATATTTTTATGTCTAAGTAAGTTTTAATTTGTGGTATTTTATTTTTCCCTTATTATGTTCTTAATTTTTTAATAAAAACATTTTAATATTATAATTGACTCATTTTTCACTTTTCACATTCTTCATCAAGTGTTTTCTGTTACTTTTCAACTTTCTTCCATTTTTCAGTAGATTAAGGGCTAGTTCTTAATTTTTACACTGTGTTTTGTTGGACATAGTAAATTCAAAGTAAATGACTATTACATAAATGAATATCTGGATAAGAGTGTGAATGGCTACTAATCTTATTCAAATGTACTTTTATGAAGTAAATCTTAGTTTTTCTTCATCATTTATTCACATTAGAGAGCAAAAATATGGTCTACTAAAATGAGAGTTAAGTAGTCAAATAAAATTACATTCTCATATTCAAAACAAACTCTGCATAATTATACATTGCATTAAGTAAGACAGAGTTATGTTTTGGAGTTAGCGTATAGAATGGAATAATGTTGAAGAAAGAATACAGGCACTGAAGCCAAAGCAGACGGTACTGTGAATTCTGCTATATGGCTACCTAATTATGTCTTCGGAGAGTTTACTGATCACATCGAGCCTTTGTTTCCTCTGTATTAAATTTAAAATAACATCTGCCTCATAATATTTTTGAATCATTAATGGAATTACTACATGCAAAATATATAGTAACCATGTATGTTAAGTGCCTTCTTTTCCTCTTTCCCAGACTGAATAATATTTTAAATAGTTTTAATTTTAAAGAAAATAGCTGATATTTAATTTAAAAACACTTAAAACCATAATTTTTTAAATGTAGGCTTTTACGTGAATTCATGTCCTAAGTTCAGCAATACACAAGGTGAATTTTAAATATAAGTACACGAAACAAGAAAATAAAGAGGCAAAAAAAAGAGAAAATATACAGCTGACTAAAAAAGAATGTAGAAAATATTTAGTTATTTGATGTGGGATAAAACTATTTTTGAACAAAAAGAAGTCAGTTGAATGTAAATCATCATGCAGTGTTACACTTACAAAAAGTGAATGTTTATGCATATTTCAGAAGTTTTGGATAACAAAAATAGAAAATGTTTTTTGAGCTCAGCCCTACATTTTCTAACATTCTCATTTAAGAAGTAGAGTTGCTGTTATTATTGTTTTTTGTTTGTTTTTAAAGTTGGCTAAAGAACTGAAGTCAGTTCACCATAGCACACAAAAATGTTCAAAATAAATGTTATGAATAAATAATAAGCAGGTAGATTTGATAAAAGAAAACATTAAGATCAATTCAATACAGATCTCTGTGCACACACAAAGTAGAAATGGCATATTGTTCTCTGTTCACTAAGAGGTGACAAGGGTATTGGTTAAATTGGCAAAATGAAAAGGAAAAAAACTGCTATTGAATTCATTTTTAAGCAGCATTTATAAAAACAGTTTTTAGATTCTGATATAGCAATTATTTGATTGAAATTTTAGAAATCTAGTAAATTAATAAAATAACATAGTTTTCCAGAAGTTTTGATTTACATTTGTGTAGAACACGTTTATACAAACAACTAATTATAAAATAAAAGTCAAAAAACCAATGGAACAAAAATCTTATAGAATATTTAGTATAAGATTAATTTCTTTAATATACTTATCTTATGTATTAATTTCATGAATTAATTTTCTTAATGTGAATAGAGAAAGTATTCCTAAGATAATTTTAAAGATTCAAATAATTTAATGCCGCAGAAACACTGGGCTAACTGGTTCTGTGGTTCTGTATGCAATTTGTTTAACCTCTTTTTGCCTCAATATTGTTTTTAAATGAAGATTCAAATGCCTGTTTTTGTTGTGAGACTTAAGTGAGTTGATACCTACATTCTACATAGAACAGTACTTGACATATAATAAACACTCTACATTTTAGCTTTTTAAATTATTGCAAGAAAATAGTCAAAAAACATGAGCTGAGAGCTGAGATTACTCTCAAAAAGTAGTATGTATAGGAACAAGTATATAAACTCCAGCTATCCATGCTTGTAAATACATAAATTTAATGAGATACCCTTTGACATATTACATGAAAAGATTTCTCTGGCAGTATAAGAATGTGGGGAAAATGGACTCTTGTGCCCTCGTGGTGAGAATGTGACTTAGTAACCCTTTCAGAGGGCAGTTTAGAAACAACCATCACACTTAAACTGCACATATCTTTTGACCTAGACATTTCACTTCCAAGATTGCTATTTAAAATGTCTCAATATTATTAACAGCATACAGATAGGTTCAATGTAGTAGTCACAGTAAAAGTTGTTCTTTTCAAAAAAGTGCATATGCACACTCATGCATAATATGTGCACATGTATATGTTTATATATGCAGCTAAAGATAAATTTAAAAATTTTGGTAATGATTCCTTGAAATAAGTAGGGCCATGGAGGGTGGAACCAGCTGTAGTGACAGAAAGGAAGACACTGCATTTTCATTTTGTACCATTTTTAAAAACATGAATGTATAATTTTTATAGTAAGAATATTTACATTTTAAAAAAATATAATATTTCAACTCTAATTTGTTATCATATAAACTGAGCAAAATAGAAACAAAGTAACTGAACAACAAAAAAGACATTGAGAAACCTCTACTTTTCTTTAAAAGCTCTCTTGATTCAATTGTTGTACTTATGTGTGGGGCAAATTATTTTAAGTCTTTTTTTTTCATAAAAGAAGCTAAAAGGAGAGGCTAACAGCTAAATGAGAGCCCAAGCAATGAAAACAATAAATGAATACAGAAATGAGTAACAGCAATCAAAATTATGTGTTTTAAATAATTTTTGTTATATATATATTTATTTATTTGTTTGTTTCAGAGAGATGGGGGAGAAAGAAAGGGAGAGAAATATGATGTGTGAGAGATGCACATGATGTAACAATTGGTTGCCTCTTGCATGCTAGAATTATTATTCACTGCCTAAATGGATTTAGCCGAATTTCTACTAGAGGAATATAACTTTGTTTTTACTGAAATCTATTAAGCCCTGGGATTCAGAAGAAAATGAATTTTTATAATATTAGGTAAATGCTGGCTCTAACCAGGGTGTTTTTTATGTTTTAAGGAAAATAACTAACAGGCCATAAAATTTGCCTAGAGAAAAATGATGCATTTTATAAAGTTCAAAGTAAAAACACTTTTAAAGTTATAAAAGCCTAACCTTAATCTTTCCCTCTAGTAATCAGCCTATTATTGTGATTTGCATATTGAGGATCAGTATTAAGTCATAAGTGCATGTGCTTTCTATATATATAATGCTATTTTATTTTTTATCTATAAAATATGGAACCTTAAAATTAGCTGGTTAGGTGCCATACTCTATCTTAAGTCAGCACAATGTGTTTCTATATAATATGTTTATGAAATTAAAACAAGATCATATCTACATTCCTCGCCAATTTAAATGTTTTCATATCAGCTAAGTTTTTCTTAGCATTTTCTCTATAACAGAAAGTAGCTCTTATATTACTTGATCTTGTATGAACTGAGAAATTTCTGTGCAATATACACTACTATAAATTACAAAAGAAAAAGAAACTAGTATTGTTGAGAAAGATGGTTGATTTAGCAATACATAAATCACTAAGTCCAATTTGTATTCTTAAGTTAAAATGAGATATGTAAACAGCAAGACATCCCTATGAAAAGTCATTTTTACATTCTAGTGATCTACTGAACTTTCTCAAATTAACAGAGTCTTTTATATTGATGAAAATTTTCCTTATCACCTTGAGCAATTAAAATTAACAGGTGGGAATAAAAATAACAATATTACTTAAAGCACTTTTCCCACCTACAATTACTGACAAATAAACCCCAACACGGCATAACAAATGCTTTTGTAAAAAGAAAAAATTGCATGTTTCCTAAATGTCTCTACCAGACCCGACAAGAACACTGACCAGTGAGGGACTGGTACAGGCCAAGGAGATTTTCACTACCTGGAAGACAGCTCGCCTTGACCTGCTTCCTACCACCCCAGTGACCCCCGAAATATCCTTTACTTTAGAGTCTCCATAGAAGACAAGCAAACAAATACTAATAGTTGGCTCAAATCATATGGTAAGACAGGGCCAACCTTGTACAGATAGTCTAGTCTCTGTAGTTCTGTTCTTTGCAGTTTTGTCTCCTTTTTAAGTGAAATGGTCAAGAAAATAAAGAAAAAGAATAAGAACAGTACACACATACATCCATACCCCTTTGTCACTCTGATTGATAACATCAGATCAATGACACCAATGAAATAGTGACTCAGAAATGCGTTTCTTTCTTTGCTGTTCATATAGATCATAGAAGAATTTTAAAAATATGCTTTTTTAAAAGCAGAATGATAAAAAGGTTTCCATTTTAAGTCTGTTTTCAAAAAATTCTGGCAGTTTTTTTTAACATTTTAGTAAAATTTATTCCCATGTGCAAAATTGTTGAAATTAAAAGATGTAGGAACCTGTTTTTTTCTTGCGTTTCATTTGGAATGCACATAAAAATTAGTCTGAGATACTTATGTTAAATGACATTTTGTAAGGAATTTATTTCAATCCCAACAAGAGATATAATTAGCAGTTTATACACTGAAAAATGAATTAGCACTAATTGTGACCAACATTAAGAATATTTCTCTGATACTTTCAGATACCTGATACGTGTAAGAAAATGGTGAAGGAGGCTAAGTATTGTTTGGGACCACCCTGCCTGGTCTCAGGAAGCTGTAACCCCCTGCCCGCCCCCATGACTTAGGCTGAGTGAGAGACCTCCGGACTAGGAGCCACTAAGGAGACAAAACTTATTTCCCTGGCATGAACGCTGCCTGTTCTGTGCCTGGCCTTCAGTGCTTGATCAGTTAGCCAATGACAGGTAATAATTCTCTAGGAAAGAGAATGAACCTAAGACAGGCATGATCATGAAAAGGCCTCTGGGAAGAGACTCACGGGGCTGTGGAAATGACGGGGTGATCGACATCAACCCCTGCCCCCTCTTTGTACTTAGATGTGAGAAATCCAAGTCTCCTGAATGCCTTTGTCCCCTGACTGCCAGGCTCAAGCCTATGGAAACAGCAAATAGCTAACGAGGCAGCCCAGACCAGAGACGGCCGACCCCTGGAGTAATTAGGCCTGGGACATAGAATATGCAAGATCCTGTGAGATCTGTTTGCTGGAGGATGTTATTAACTTGGAATTTGAAGGCAAAAACAGGAAACCTTTGGAATCTGTAGTCCAAGGTCCTTTCAATGTTAAAACTCCAGTCTCTGCCCAGAATCACAGCAGGAGTTCTGTTAGCATCTTTGTAAGTCACCTGTCACCTTTGATCCTTTCTGCCAGACTGTGAATCCACAAACTGAGTCTGCTTTCTTCATAAAAATCTGCTTGGGAATGGACACAGGGCACTCCCCACTAGAGAGAGTGGTCATTCTGTTTTTTATTTCCCCACAGAAACTGCTTGTCTCTGTGTGTCTTTCTCGTGTTTTGACGAGCCATCCACAGTGTTCCACGCTCACTGTAGGCCGGTGAGCACACATCAAAATATGTTTTAATTTCTTCTATATGCAACACATAGTGAGACTTTCTTTGCAAATGCAATCTAAATTTATTCCTTCTAAAACCTTATAGACAGTTTTAAATATCCATTTTAGAGATAAAGTGATCAAATGCAAGAGGTTAATATAAAGTCAGAAATGTGAGCTGTAGCCCACATTCTTTTCTTTACCCACACATATAATTGATTAGAAAACTATCAAATTTTCCTTCTAGTGTCTTTTATATCAAACCCTTTTTTCCTGAATTTTCTCTATTACTGTCTTTGACTTTCATCACCTACTGTCTGGATCCCTGGAATAGTCCTCAGAAAATGCAATAGATCCCTGCCTCTCCTCTGCCTCATGTGAATACTATGAATGATTACTTAATACCCTTCAGTGTGTCTGAATTTTTCATAGGATGTAATCTGGAACTTGGCAAAGTCTACAATACTCTTTGTAATCCTGACCCTGATAATCACTCAAAGGTTTTGTTTTCAAGGCACTCTGATCCTATTTCTCTTTTAGATTTCTCAGCCATCCCCAGATAATTGCAGTTCTATATTTACTTTCTTCTACTTCACTTCTGAGTATTTTTCTTACCTGTCTCCATCTGACGTGAGCTCTTTACCTCCTGAATCCCAATTCCGCCGAATTGTCTTCTATAAACCAGGGATAATGCCACTACCTACATGAAGCACATTCTCACCTACTATCCTTAATCCCTGACCTCTCCCACATGTAAGTCACAACTCCTGTCACTCACATATTTCTTCTGAGGCCATCTAACTTTTGTATAATAACTTATATGATTTTCTTTGACTATTAAACTGTGACTTCCTCCAGTATAGGACCAATGTTTTATTTTATGTGCATCTCTGGTAACCAGTACAGTTCTTGTGACTGACATAGCAGATAATGTTGTTTTGGTTGTAAATGAATACTGTTGGAAGATAAGAATAGTAATGCATTAGATCAAGAGAAGGATTAAATAAGAACCAACAACCTACATGGGATGAATTAGGAGTCAATTTAGGATACCTGAAAAGTTATAAATTATGGACCTTCTTTCAGAGTTTTGTAAATGATGTGACTCAGCTGTAATTGTTCTATACCTGTGTGTGTATGTGTGTTTGTGTGTCACAGATTTCAAATTTCCAGTAAACTGAGCTGATTTGAATAAGTTGAGTCAGGAATGTACAACTGAATCAATAACAACTCAGGTTCACATCATTAAATGTGATAATAGATGCCGTTCACAGCAGAGAATTGTTGGTAGACAGACCATCATGGTATGAAGTGTCTACGAGAACATTCAGTAAATTTCAGCTGAGTGGGTAGTGGTTAACAGGAAAAACAGAGCAGGCACAAGAACAAAATATTTGTCAGCAGAAACACAGTGAATCTTGAAGAATAAAACCACAGAAGCTTGAGACTTTAAGAGCCTAGAGACATCAGTAAGACATTCAAAATCTTTTCAAAACTTTATGATTCTAAATTATGCATATAAATGCAGTGACTACAATTATGGAAAAAAGTTTAATTCCTTATGAAAATAATAATAATAAGGTTAATATTATCATTGCAAAAATAATCTTTCTCCAGAGCAATATGGCAACAATGGATATATTAAGTATTTAGTCAAACGTATTATAGGTTTATTGCCTTCCTCCATTGTTTTTTATTGAAGTAAATAGCATTGCCTTTCATCATTTTTAATCCAGAAAATTTGAAGTCATTCTTGATATCCTCTTCTCTCTGCCTATATTTTATAGTTGATATCTCACCT
This sequence comes from Tonatia bakeri, assembly GCA_004024845.1. Classification (NCBI taxonomy): domain Eukaryota; kingdom Metazoa; phylum Chordata; class Mammalia; order Chiroptera; family Phyllostomidae; genus Tonatia; species Tonatia bakeri. The sequence goes on along the minus strand of PVIA01000255.1, from coordinate 268,938 downwards.
AATGCTAATAATCATGCCAATACAATATTTTCAAAATGTCTGCTTTGCACACTTCAAATTACTGTTACTTTTCATCTATACAATAGTGAACTAGCCTCTTAACTTAAAAGCTAACTGGTTTAAATAATTTCACTCTATCAATCTCCCCTTTCGGTTTGTTTTTCACATTATATCTAGAAGGCACTTTTAAAAACACAAATCTAAGCATGTCCACAGCCCATCTGTAACCTTTTGGTCAGGTTCCACAACCTCTACAATAAAAACAGACTCCCATAATTTGGTCCACCAGTTCCCTATTTCGAACTTTATCTAACACCTGGCTCTGCCTAATAAAACTGGTCTGGTTGCTTGCTCTTTGTTGTCTGGACACCTGTCACTATTGTAGGTGTTGTTTTCTGCATCTGGAATTTTCCTCTCACTATTGTTTTACTTAATTAATTTCTAAGCATCCTCATATTCTCCGCTGAATCTAACTTCCTTAGCAAAACTTCCTTGATCTTACCAGGTCAAATTCTGATAATATACATATTTTTATTCAATACTCTTATTCTTAGCATCCTGATGCTCCCAAGAATTTGTAACTAGAACCAGTTTTACCTTTGGAAATGCCATTACCAGATGAATATCTCTGTATCACACTGTACTTTGTGGTCTGTGAAGGCAGGGATATATGCCTGTGTTTCTGTTCTTTAGGTGTTTATCACATGACAAGAGTAAGTATTTGGTGAATGCATGTGTAAATTACAGACCCTTTACTAAAATGTTACAGATCACTGGATAGCAGGATTTCCCTTTATTTTTTGTTGTCTGTATATATTTTTATCTAATATTTTAATTCTTTGTATTTTAAAATAAAAACAAAGCTAAAGTAGTTCATTTAGAATGATTTGAATATTTCACTTTCCTTCTTCGTAATTATGTCCTGTTTGTAATATATATTCACAGTAATACTTTAACTTTTTGAATCTGCTAAAAACAGTCATAGATTAATAATGCTAAATTTTAATATGAACTTTGTTCATGAGCAGATAAACTTTGACTGATTTAACTGCAGAAAAATATAACTTTCTCATTCAGCAGTTATTCAAACCAGTCTAGGAACAAAATCTTATAGTTTACACCAAATAATAACATTTTGTTCTGTCAATAAAGTTGATGTGTCCTATTTACCTCAACCAAGACTATAAGTTTCCCTGTCAGAGACCATGCATTAAATGTTTTACCCAAAGAACTGAGAATTCCAGATTTTAAATCAGTAGTCAATAAATAATTTACTCTATTTTTCTTCCCCATCATATCCCCTTAGCTGCTTTAGATTACTTACCTGGCATTTCTGTAGCAACCCTTTGTGCCAGTTCACTGAACCAGAATATTTAAATGTTTCTGTACAGCATTTATTTTAAGTTAGCCTTGACTTTTACAGTGTATGAGAATTCAATACAACCAGAAAAGTAATTGGTGAATTGAAAATTAAAGCATTTGTGTTAGATTCTCTTGCTGAATAATTTACATATAAATTTATATACAAACATGAAAGTACCATAAATGTTAAGTGGCAGTTCTTTTAACTTAGAAGTAACAGAAAATATCTAAACAGCAGCAGAAGAAATTACTAACACTGAATGTATTTGATCTCTTCTAAATAACTACTTTTAATAAACTATTTTACTCTCCTTCATTTCCTTTTTTCCCCCTCTCAATTTCTGCTAGTGATGCTAAGGTGAACTCACATACTTTATACACAATCAAAATGCTTACACAAAAGAAATAGGGAACTCCTTATTAGAGCAACTGAGTGAAACAATGTGAAGATGTTGCTTTCTTTTCTCCTGGCATTTTGCTTTTCTTTCCTGGAACCAAACAGTAGCTATCAAATAAAATGTATTCAAATATATTTTCATACAAATTAGCTTGGGATGAATTTTTGTTACTAGGAAGAAGAACAAGCACATGTTCAATATGTAGAAATTTTTGCTCTGTACCTTTGCAGTTTCTCTCTCTTTCTTTCTTTCTTTCTTTCTTTCTTTCTTTCTTTCTTTCTTTCTTTCTTTCATGAATGGCCTCATAATACTCAACATATGAGGATTTAGAGCTTGGATGATGAAGAGAAAGAATAGAACAGCCTTTGATGAGCCTGTCAACCATGAGACTCTAAAAGCCCGTCACATCATGAGAAATTGCCCTTAAGGGAACTGACACATAGATATAATGGAGGACTTTATTTCTTGTTTTATCTTAGGAATTGGAGGCGGCAGAAAGAAAAGGATCTGGGCACCAGATGGGGAAACTTCCCTGTTTATAATAAAATAGTTAACTATGCAGTAGACATGTGTAGAAAACATCATTGTTGGTGCTCATTGTTTTATTTTAAGTATTATATGACTTTAGGGTGCTCAACCTAACTCACATTAGCTTTCATAAAATTATATCAACCTATTTTAATTATATATAGTAGAAACTTTTTGAACAGAGCAAGTCTACACTCAAAACATCATATTTTGCTAAATTATAGTTATTATTATCATGGAGTTAGCAGACATTAACAGTGGATTATTTTTACAAAGTTATTGAATTTTCATCATTAGCTGAGGCAACTCACTCTGATTTGAAATATCAGAAACTAAGTCATTATTTTAATAACAAAAGTGGATAATAAAATGTGAAACAATGTTTTTAAATATACTAAAAACTTGACAACTACTGGGGAAAGTAATAGTGTTCTAGGAAAATTTCATTTCCATTTACATGAAGGGGCTTTGAAGAAAAAAGAAAATGACTCTTTATGTAAAAAAGGAAATTCCCTAGGGAAATTCACTAAAAAGCTACAAGTTTTGAAAAATGTAAGTGAATTATTTAACAATCTATAATGTCACCCATATTTTCAAATTGTTGAGATTTCTTTCTATTACAATCAAAGGATTACATGATTACTGTACTAATAATGAAAAGAAAAAATATTGTCATAGTTTCTAGCTGCTAATTTTTCAGGGACATTCATATTTAAAAAACTGGCATATGATTTTTTAATCCTCACCCAAAAATAGGTTTATTTTAGAGAGAGAGGAAGAGAGAGAGAGAAACATCAATCGGTGCCAGTGTTTAGTTTGGAAATTAGACAAGAGTAGGCAGTCATTAGTGTACAAAAGAACCTACATTCTCTGAATACTCTAAACTTCTCATGCCATAACCCTTTTTTTTTAAGTCCTTATGAACCAAAGATAATGTATTTGTTTTATGAGAACTGAAAAAAATGATGTGAAATTCCAAAAAATTAAACCAGGCAATCAGTACCCCTATTCAATAATTTCAGTGTTAAAAATATTGAATAAAATAATTCTCCAGAATCTCTTTTGGCAACATACAATTTATGATCCTACCTGCCATAGCAATGAGTGTAAAATGGTGAGTCATAGCCTTTGATGTTATTCACTCTGAACTGTGCTTTAAACCTGGTTTGTCAGGTGGCCATTTATGTGTTTCCCTTACTAGACTCTTAAATATTCTAATTATGCAAGTTTAGAGAGAATTCAGGGTGGCAGTGGAGTGAGTAAAAGTTATACTTACCTTCTCCTGGGACCAACTTAGAATTATAACTGAAATATAGAACAATCAACCTGAATAAACAATTGAAGACTAGCTAAATAGAAATCTTACACCCAAGGATTTGTAGAAGACACGTCAAGCCTGGTAGTATGAGTAGAGACAGGATCAGGGTTGGCTCTGTACCCATGTGCAGAGGCTAAGAATCCGGAGGGACATTTCAGCTGGGAAAGTTCTCCCTGGGAGGCACCAGAGCACCAGAGCTGGGAAGAGGCATCTACATACCATCTGGCTATTAAAATCGATGGGGATTCTGAAAGCCAGGGAGAAATGGGTGTCTGCTAGAAAGCCAAGTACACTCTTAAAGGACTAATGCACAAAATTTCACTTGCAACTCATCCTTGGCTCCATCCTGGGAAGACTGAGCTTACTAGAGTCATATAAAGAGAGATTGGGATTTATGGTCACTAAGGTTCCTGTGCTGGGTCTTTCTCCCACACCAAACATAGGCACCATCTTTTGTGGGTGGGGCACTTCCCTCCTTAGAACATCAGCCTGGGAGATGCACTAGCCCCACACTCCAGACTCTCTGTTGCTCCACCCTGTGAAGCTGACACTCTGTGGAGGAGTCAGCTGCCTGGGCCCAGGGTGTTGAGGTTCTGGAGGATGCAGGGGGTGTCAGACTGAGTTGTGTGGCTCTGGAATGGGGGCCATTCCCTCAATTCCCATAAACCTGACCAGCATCACCTCCTCACAGGAGATTGGCCAGCCCCTTCTACCAACTCCCAGAAACCCCACCCTGCCTAACTTGGGTTCTACAGAAGATCTGAGAAAAATCTGGTACAGACTGAGTTGAGTGGCTCTAGGATGAAGCTATTTTTCTTTTGAATACTCAACTAGTGTAGAGCCTTCCCTTCAAATGGCCAAATCTTGGTCTGTTTGAGCATAATAAACTCTTCTGGTCTCCATCTAACAACTCCTTCAGTTCATACCCCATCACAAATATCTGTGAGCACCTGGCAGATGGCAACTAGCCTTGAGATACCCAGAAACTTTTGCTGAGTGGCCTCAGGCCAAGCAATGACACTGAGTTTGAATCTGTATCAATCTGGTGAACACCACTCAATCCTACTTAGTGCTCACTGAGAACCTACCTCATATAATTAGAGTACAACCAGAGGCTCTTTAAGTAACTGAGCCTAACAGGCAGTGGGCAGGGGAAGGCAGGTGAAGGTGGATTTTGTGGTGCCTTGGCCCTTTGCTGACCTTCCCTTGAGTTTGTCACTGGTGGATGCCAGCCTTGGTGCACAGCATGACCCTTCCCATTCACACCAAGGCTCCAAACAGGATGCTGAGGGCCACTTTGTAACTACAGTGAGGTTGCCCAGAGTTAACCACAGGCACCATTTGACATTGATTTGCACCAGGGTCTCTCCCATGAGGCCCCAGAACCAACACACCCAATGGCAGGCTTCAGACAACATCAGAGGATGATCCAATTAGCTTCACAAATGGCACATCCAAAGGGAGATCTCCATAGGCACCAGCTCCAGATGAGGCAAATTCTGATTTGTGTGGTCAGCACCTGCAGAGCATCTCATAGTTGGGGTTGATCTTCATAGTCAGCCAGCCTGAGAGTTGGCCCCATCCATGGGTGGACCAACAGCAATCAAGGCTCAACTACAACAGGAGGGCTCACAAAACACATGCCAGGGACATTCCTGGAGCACCTAGCTCAGGTGATTGAGGAGACTCTGTCACGGGCTTCCATAGGACACCTACTACATAAGGCCACCCTGCCAAGATTGGGACACATAGCAGAACTACCTAATTCACAGAGACAAACACAGAGAGGCAGCCAACATAGGGAAACAAGGAAACATGCCCCAAATGAAAGAGCATGAGAAATCTCCAGAAAAAGAAGTAAATTAAATGGAGAGAAGCAATTTACCAGATAAAGAGTTTAAAACGATGGTTATAAGAATGCTCAAGGATAGTAAATAATAAAGAGGACATAGGAACTATTAAACAAGAACAAATCATAAATCAAGAATACAATATCTAAACTGATTAATACACTAGAAGAAAAAGTAATATATTAGATAAAGCAGAGTATTAAAGCAGTGATTTGAAAGACAAAGTAGAAGAAAACACTGAATCAGAGCAGCAAAAAGAAAAAAGAATTAAAAAAAATGAAGATAGCTTAAGAGACCCTTAGGGCAACATAAATTATGCAAACATCATAGAGGTACCAGAATGAGAAGAGAGAAAACATGGGATTGAGAATATATTTGAAGGAATAATAACTGAAAACTTTCCTAACCTGGTAAAAGAAAAATACCACACAAATCCAGGAAGCTCAGAGTACCAACTAAATCAATCCAAAAAGGCTTACACCAAGACATAAGATAGTTAAAATGCCTAAGTTCAAAGACAAAGAAAGAATCTTAAAAACAGCAAGAGAAAAAACAGTTAGTTACCTAAAAGGGAAGTCTCATAAGACTGTCAGCTGATTTCTCAAGAGAAACATTTTGGGTCAAAAGGTATTGCCTAGAAATATTCAAAGTGATGAAAAGCAGGGAACTACCACCAAGACTAATTTATCCAGGAAGACTATCATTTTAAATTGAAGAAGAAGAAAAGACCTTCCCAGACAATAAAAAGTCAAAAAAGTTCAATTGTACCAAACTAGAATTACAAGAAATGTTAAAGAGTATTCTTTAAGAAGAAGAAAGGAAAAAAGAAAAACAGAGAACATAGTAATTAAGAATAAAATGGTAATAAATTTGTACCTATCTATCCATAATCATGTTAAATGTGGATGACTTAAATACTCCAAATAAAAGACATAGGGTGCCTGAATCAATAAGAAAACCAGACCCACATATATATGCTATCTACAGGACACCCACCTCAAAAAGAAAGACACACATAAACTAAAATAAATGGATGGGATTATGCAAATGAAGTTGAAAAAATCTGAGGTAGAAATACTTATTATCACACTAAATAGACTTGAAAACGAAGGCTGTAATCAGAGACAAAAAAGGACACTCTCTAATAATAAAGGGATCAATTCAACAAGAAGACATAACCTTTGTAAATATTTGTGCACCCAACACAGGAACACCTAAATATGTAAAGCAAATCTTGTTGGACCTGAAAGGAGATTTCACCAGTAATACAGTCATAGTCAGGGATTTCAATACCCCATTGACATCAATAAATAAATCTTCCAAACAGAAAATCAATAAGGAGGAGATGACCTTAAATGACACATTATATCAGAATGGTTTAATTGATACCTTCAGAGCATTTGAGCCCAAAGCAGCAAGGTTGTTTTCTAGTTCCATAAGATGATCATTTCAATAAAAGTTATAATGATATTCTTATTTCTGATTTGGAATTTGAGTTTATATTTTTGTGTAGATATAGTTTTCATTTAGTTTGTTGAGTTAAAATTACTGTACTTTGTCAAGTATAATGTGCACCCACGTTTTTGGCTCAAACTTTCAGGGAAAAAAATCTTTTGTTTTAGTTTTTAATTTGATTTTTTATTTCCTTATATTTAGAAACAAAACCAATGATCATATTCCAGGGTATTATTTTGCATATGAGTTTTGTTATTGCTTTCTAGAGCTACACTTTTAATGCATAAATATAACAAAATAATTAAAAACAGTTATATTGATACAGAATTAGTACTACCCATATATAATGTGCATCCTTATTTTCCCCTCAAAAATTTGGGGAAAAAAGTCTGCATTATTCATGGCAAAATCTCAAAAACTATTGATTAGTCAGAGGCCATTAAAGCCTTCTATAGTATTTGTGCAGATAAATCATAAAGCCTGCACCAGTTAGCCATATTTATACCTGTAGATACTTCACATAAAATAATAGTAAACCATTGAACTAATAAAATACTACCATTTTCTTTCACTAATTTTAGTCATTAAATTTCTATGATCAAATAGCTTTTAGCAAATACTAATCAGGCGTCCATAAAGCAAGTGAAACTTCTAAAGTACATTTAGAAATATAGGACAAACATGACAGGAGTATTATTGATATGGGTCAGGCCCCACAGAAATTATTATTATAGAAACCATAAATGTATCATATTTTCTTGTCATTGTCATTATGTATTATAAAAATTTGATTTATGAAGGGGTTTTATGCTTTCTTTCTTTTTTGCATCAGAAAGTCCTTATCTGTCTATTAGCAGAATGTCACAAAAGGAATAGCAGGTTGAAAAAAATTGACAACAGTGTTTGGTGAATCAGGAAATGAAGGCCAAATGTGACTTTGTGGGTCAACTTATAATTTATAAAAAGAAATCCAAAGTTTGTTTAGGGAAACTTCTAAATGCCGCTGTATCATTAGAAGTTTTGATAATCTTTTAAGTACCTTTGAAGTACAGTGATCACTATTACTAGGAGGTCTTAATGCACACATGACACAACAACTAAATATACAAGGCTGACATTTTTGTGACAAGTACATCGTTGAGATAAGGAGGATGGAATTTGGGGGAAGCAGAATTCACTTTAAATTTGGCTGAATTGGAGACCTTTCAAGGACGAATAAACTTGGATGAGGTGACACGAACAAGTGACAGAAGGTAGTCCTGAGTTGGTGTCAGGAGAATTAAGGGTGGAGCTACAAGATTCAATTGTTTGAGAGAATCTCAAGCCCTGTAGAGTGGAGTAGCGGGAATATTTTAAGAGAACAAAAGGAAAACCGGGCTTTGAGGAGCCAGTAAAAGATCAAATGAAGTCATTAGATACTTGAGCATGAATTTCTGATCAGCAGCATGATTGGCTGGGTATTTTTTTCTGTTTTTTTTTTTTTTTTTCCAAGGCATATCCCCTAACTAGAACAAAAAGCAGGTGATTGCTAATTTGATTACTCTGAAAGGCACCAAAAAACAGAAAATTGAAAAAGAATGAATTTAATATAATAAAGCAAGAATGCTTTTAAAAGATATTTACTTTTATGTTTTATGTTTTTTAAATACAAATACAATTTTCCTTTGAGATAAAGACTTATTTCAGCTCATTAGATTTGAAAGTAAAACAAAGAAGCCTTCAAATTTTTTTTAAGTGATGAACAGTGAGGCAAGGTTAGAGCTTGTCAGTTTGCTAATAGTACAATCTCTGGTCTTGATATGCCAATAACTTGATTTAATAATAAGGAACAAAAGTATGTAGAAACAAATAAATGTGGTACAGAATAAAAGACATGATTGTGTGGTTTCCTTTCAAATGCTTCAGAATAGATCTCTTCCCACTGATTTATATATGACTGTGGGGACCAAGACCTATCAGCCGCTGTGTGGTCTCCTTTGATACTTAGGACTGCCCAAAATACCTCATTCAGTTCATTAGATGACTTCACTTCAGAAATCACACATTTTACTGAAATCTGAAAGCAGAGAAGTCCGGAACTGGCTTTACAAGGAGACAAATGGTTCATGCAAGAAAAGCTCAGAAGGAATGTGGAGGTTTCTGAATTGCTTTTGGCTTTCAGCACCAGTGTTGCATGTACAGTTTGGGGGTATAGCTCCCTAGATTAGAGCTCATCGAGTGAGAAACTTTCAGCAAATTTCTCTCATCATGATCATTGATTTTTAGGGTATTCTTAGGGTATAATACTGTGTTTAGGCAAATCAATGAACACTTATTCACAACCTACTATATACAAGGCATGTCATCTTATGTATGAAATGCACAACAGTGTTTGCTGTTGTTTCTTCACAACAGACACCTATATATACATCATGGTTGCATCATTCCTGTTCCAAAATGAACTTGATATTATTGCATGGAACCACAGCCTGTACATTTCATCCAATACAGAGGAACATGCTGCAGCTGCAATTTTTATTTCCAATATTATGAGCCTATACTGGTGTTTTAGTCACAGAGAGAAAACGTTACTCCATTTCCACAGTTGGTTTTGATTTAACAAACAGGCGGTGCATTCATAATTAAGCCTGTGTATAGAAAACACAAGGTACCCACTTATCTATGCACTCATTGTAAGCCTGTTAACATCTCAAATGTCTCCTGAGCTCCTTTGCCCTTTTAACCAAGAGTCAAATCACCTGTCTCCCTTGGGAAGGCTGGTATGCCTGAAATAGCTGATAGTTTGCTTTTGGGCTAAATGCATCTCCTGCTGCCTGGTTTATCTATTGATTATACTTATGACTGCTTTGCTTCAAGAATTATAATCTATCCAACATTCTGCAGAGCTGATACCCCTAACCGTTGGGGTTTCATGGGATGGCTTCTGACTGACCTTGCATTCCTTTCAAGAAACTGTCAGAGTACCTGTATATATACACAGGGGATATGGCTTCTTTCCCTAGTGTAAGTATCTTTTTAATGCCTTTATGCAACAGCTGTTTTGAAATCTATTGTATCATGCCTTTAAAACATAAAAAAATAGATTTTGATCATTTGCAACAAATTTAAAAATACAAAATAATGTAGTGTAAAGCTGAATTCCAGAACTTCCAGTCTAAACATAGCAGAGAGACATAGTAACTTTCCCTCTTTTTCTACATATCATATAACACAACAAAGTTAAAAACAAAAACAAAACAACCCACCTACAACAAAAAAACCTTCCATTTTCACTGAATTTAAAAGGTGTTTATCATTCCCAGACTGGCCTGCAAAGAGCAGGTACAACTCACAAAAGCCATGTGGGGGAAAGTGCAACAGAATTCTAGAGATGGGAAGTGAACAGAATGGCAGTACAATTACCCAGAAAATGCCAGTAAAAATACACCTTTCATGAAAGCATAATGCAAAGTCAGAATTGGGGAACCCCACAATTTGCATCAAAGAAGGTCTGAAGATTTAGGGAGAGCTGGCAGACATCAAGCAGAAGCTGCACAGGAAGAAGGGCAGCAAAGATGCGCAGGGAATGGCCCGGCAGGCAGGGACGGGCTGCAGAGAGGGCACCAGAGCTTGTGCTCCTCCTCCAAATAGCTGGGCCAGGAAATCCATCTCATTCTCTGAGGAGCTTTATATACAGAGAGGTTTAAAAGAATCAATACAAAAATACTAAAGAAAACATTTGCCAGAATAATGATTATATCAAACAGAAAATGTATACCAAACATTATACCACAACCTAGAAAAGGTTAACAAAACAGTTCCTTCAGTGAAAGAATACCAAAAATTTAAATGCAAGAACTCAGGAAAAAGATCATGAAGCAATGGTTTTTATTAAAATAAACTTGTTAAACTCAGTATAGGAGAAAAATTTTAAAAGACAAGGACAATGTGGAAAATGCCATTTAACTATGGAATATAGAATTAGAAAGAAAATGAAGATGAAAACAAAAAAATAGGTTCAGAAAATGTTAATCACATAAACAATAAGCAAAGAGATTTAATACTTAGAGTTTCTATAAAGACAAAAACAAAATATTTAAGTGTATTTATAAATTGTTAATAAAGTATCAGATATTTAATAAGAGCATTATATTATTTTTCTGGATTTTATATTTTTGGCATTTGACTTTACATATTTGCAATGTGTTGTATCATTTTTCTCTGACTACACATGTATTTCTTTCATACCTAATTGTGTATTCATAAATGTGATATCTTTTTCTAAAGGACACAAAATTGCATAAGATTCAGGCCCACCAACTCCTTAAACTCACCCTTATAGTTATATTCCCCCACCCATTAGATGAATATAAATACTAAGTGTACAGTTTTCATTATTTTTAATAATCCTTTTGAAATCAGTTTACAAGGAAAAAGTGTAGGTTAGTAAGTATCTGATTTTACAAGATAAAATTATTTTGTCACTTTAGAATGAAATCATAAAGGAAATGCCAGATTTTCCAAGAATTTTTATTTTTCTCTCACTGATTCACATAATAACAAATATTTATTGAATGGCTGCTATGTGATAATAGCTTTTAAAAAAAAGCAATGCAAAGGAAAAGAGAAACCAAACTAGTCATAGCCCTGAACCTCATGCAACTAATATTCAGGTAGGAGGGTAGAATCAAAGGAAAGAGTACACAGTAGATATTTAACCAGGATACACTCCAGTAACAATAAGCTAGTTTATACTTACATGTAAATTGGTAAAGTATAAATAGCTGCTGTCCCAAGGGTACTGCCTCTTCCTTCTCTGTCTCTCCACTATCCAGAAGCTAGCTACTGCATTAACATCAGGTGTGGAAATGGGGTCTCCAGTACACAGCCCCAGTTCAGCCCACTTCTAATTGCAAAGGTCCGTGCAAACACCACCCAGTCCTCTCAAAATTCTAATTCCTAGGCTTTGTCATAGATCCAAGGGAGGCAAACAAAGATTGATATTCCATCTCTGGTTTCCTGCCTTGCTCCAAGGAATGGTGGAGGAGGTTATTGCAGCAGCAGGCTGGTGTCTGTCAGCCTAAAAGCTAGTGCTCCTCCACCCATTTACTTCCACCAGGACAATGTAGTAGGGGCACAGCAAAAAAAGATACCCTCTGTCACTGGTGAGGGCACTGGAACCCCAATGACCAAACGTCAGAGTTCATGTAGCTGCAAAGGTCTGTGGGCAGTCATTGATAGCCAACACTCTCACCACTCCCTTTACTGCAGGAAAACTACTAGTGACCCAGAGAGCAGGGGCCTTGTGCTAATGGAAGCAACTGAGGATCTAGTAAGCACTTCAGGATCTGTGCACACTGAGAGAGTTCCTTAGGGTCTGAGTTAGAGGAGATTAGACTGGGGGTGCTGAGAAGTCCCTCTCTTCTCCATCTCTATTAATTTCTACCTTTTAACGCAACAAGTTTGTTAAAACCTACCAAATGCCAGCCTTCATGGCAACTAACAAGATAAATCTGTAAACGTAAATGAGAGCTAACTGCCATACTGCTCTACCTCACATCTCTGGCCTCAGGGTTAGGCTGATGTTCCAAGAAAAGATTCTCTATTCACTTAGTCAATAATATAGATATTAAATATATATTTTTAAAAATTCATATAATATTACATGGACTAAAATATATATTAAATATAGTTGTTGTTAACTTGGCAGTAGCTCAGATAATTTGGTATCATGCATACTATTGTTGATATAAAGAGAAATTCTCTGTTGATTGATGTTTTCACCTAATAACTATCTTTTTAGTGAAATTGTCATTCAAACAGCTCTGCATGATTCCTTCTGTCAACTAATGACTTAGAAAGGAACTTTCCTTAGTGCATTACAGCTGGTTTAAACAAAAGATCACAAATATGTTTTGTAGAAATAATTTGAGCATGGTTAGAATAATCCAATGAACAATTTGTGCTGAAAATGATCAGTTAATACATGGCAGTTTAGAAACACACATATATACTCATATATATCTATTAGTTTATTTAGAGAATGAGGGATATAGTTGAATATTTTATTTACATGTACTATATTACTGCTTTATACTACTGTCACCATTGTTACATAATTAGAGTACCACCCCAGTAATCAAAGTGATAAGTATATATTACCAGGTTGGGATTATATTCTAGAGGGGAGGAGTACAGTTTTATGATCATGTAGTAGAGTAATCTTTCTCTTATTATGTGGTCTGTGAGGGTTTTTGAACAGTGGTAAGTCAAGTACAAGGTAAAGATGAGTAAACATAAGAGCATTCCAGATTTAAGAAAGGCATGCAAAAGGTAGTCTGAAGGGAGCCAATTATGCTCAGAGCCCCTGAAAGAAGTCTAGGGTACTGGAGTGAAGAGAAGAAAGTGGTATGTGTTGAATCTTGCAAGTAGTTGGAGGCCATACCATGTAGACTGACACAGGCCACAGTGGTGAATATTTTCTATATTAATGCAGAGCCATTAAAGGGGTTTTATTAGTTTGGTGATTTGAATATTTTGAATTTTGTATGTTTTTCTTTGGCTGTGGTGTGGACAACAAACTGGAGAGAGACATGTGGTGATATAACAAGACCAGATACTAGGAACTTTTAGTGGTCCAGACAAAAGAGGATGATAGCTAAGAGTGGACCACTATTGTCACAATAATGAGAAGAAAACTTTATCGGATTTATAATTTGTTGGATATGGAGGGTGAGAGAGAAAGAGATGGGCAGTAAAATTCAAATTCAGCTTTAACTTTGTTAAATTTGAGCTGCTAATACTAAGTCACACATTAATTCCATTTCCTCCTCCTCTGGTGGTATAGAAGAAAAAAATGTGTCCATTTGAAACAGGGGTTCCCAGCCTCCAGTGATGCGGCCACCAACCAGCAGTGACTGAGGAACGCTGCGGATGGCTCATCGACACATGAGCAAAACATACACAGAGACAACCGAGTCCTGTGGAGAAGTAGGAACGGGATGGCCACTCTCTCTAGTGGGGAGTGCGCCGGGCCACCCTCCCTAGGGGAGAGCATCCTGTTCTCCTGTCCCAGCAGGCTTTTATTGGGTTCGTTTGCATAAGAATTCAGGTAAAGCTCATTACTCATTGCCAGGAAGAAAGGATCAAACAATAAACAACAAGGAAGTCTGGGGGCCTATTTTGTGTCAGGGTCAAATGGCTGTAAAAGACTTTGAGGAACAAACTTACTTCCTCCTTGGACCCTTCTCATCCAACCGAGAGCATTCTAAACAAAGCAGGTTTCACAGGATTTTACGTATTCTTTCTTAGGCCTGATCACCCGGGAAACCCGCCCTTTTCAGCACAGGGCTGCACCACCCTCTGTCATTGTTTCAGGCTTACATGGAGCAAGGGAACTAAGGCAGCCAACACATTAGGAGATTTTCTCATAGACCATGAGGACTCAGGCTTTGTCAAAGCCGAGGGGTGAGGGTCCATCACCCCCTTTAGTTGTAGCCCCCAAAGTCCTTCCTTGGAGGCCTCCCATGTGATTGTGCCTGTCTGAGGCCATTCCCCCCTTGGAGAACCTTACTCATCATTGGCTAACCGACCAAGCATTGGGAACCAGGCAGGTTGAAGTAAAAGGAGCAGAAACGGCCCTCCTACCAGGGAGATAAGCTTTTGTCTCCTTGCTGGCTTGCAGTTCCAAGGTCGTTCCCTCAGCCTTAGCCTAGGCGGGGGTTACAGCTTCTGATACCAGGCAGGGCGGTTCCCAACACTCCAGGCCGTAGACATCTGTTCCTATGAGGAGCCAGGCCGCACAAGAGGTGAGTTTGAATGTAATGCTCTTGAATCATCTCAAAACCATCACTCCCCCACCCCCAACCATGGTCTTTGTTTGGAAAAATTGTCTTCCACAAAACTGGTCCCTGGTGCCAAAAGGGTTGGGAACTGCAACCTTAAAATATTATTGCCAAAATCTACTCTGAATCATATTAAAATCACATGGGAAGCTCCAATATCAGATATTCTGATCCAATTCGTTTGGCATAGGGCCTGGGCATGGGAATGTCTCAAAATTCCGCCAGGTCATTCTAATGTACAGCTAGATTAAGAATCACTGATGTAGTGAAAAGTGATGTTGGTTGAACTATGAAGTTGTAATAGAAATGAAATAGGCAGCCAATTAGAGATACTTTATAGGTAATGAGAAATATTACAAAATCTTTGTAAAAATGTTATTTTCTCTTTCTCACTCTCCCTATATCCCATGCCCAACCTCTCTATATTATGTTTAGTTTTCCTTTGGAATAAAATGCCTTCTAAAAATTAAGAGATGGTAAAGAGGGACTTGTCAGCATCTCCAATTCTAATCTCCTCTAAATCATACCCTAGGGAACTCTGTCAATGTGCACAGATCCTGAAGCAGTTACTAGATCTTTCACTGTTTCCATTAGCACAAGACCTCTGCTCTGCTGGTCACTCTCAAGTCATGTGAAAGCTGGTATTCTATAGAAGCTATAGCAGTTATCCTGCAGTTAAACTCACTGAGTGTGGCATGCATTTTAGAAACTTCTTTAATTCACTGAAATAGTGTATCATTCTTATACATTTTTCTTATTTAATAACTTTTTTCTTTATAACACAAAAGAAAAAATCAATTAGGTAGATACTAATTAGGACAGTTTTAATATACCTGTGTGTTAGTAGTTTCTCAGCTAGTTAACTTTTCAAAAATAGTAGTATTAGCCACATTCTAAACTGTTATAGATCAGATGGTTTGTGAGAAACAGGGGAGAGAGAGAAAGAAGGAAAGAAAGAAAATGAGAGAGAGATTGAGAGAATCTTTTTTTTTAAGATTTTATTTATTTATTTTTAGAGAGGGAAGGGAGAGGGAGAGAGAGAGAGAGAGAGAAACATCAATGTGTGATTGCTGGGGGACATGGCCTGCAACCTAGGCATGTGCCCTGACTGGGAATTGAACCTGCGATGCCTGGTTCGCAGCCCGCGCTCAATCCACTGAGCTACGCCAGCCAGGGTGAGAGAATCTAAATGAATTATTTTATTGGTAAGAATTTAATGAGAGTGATTCTCTATAATGTCTCAGCCTCAGAAGCTAAGTATGACACATATTAATTTATTCTTTGTATTTGGGGGACATTATTTGAATAGGTATAATAGACTATCAGTGTTCAAATCAAAAGCAATCTTTTTACTGAAACTCATAACCAGTTAGTCTTATATACCAATGTTCCTTTTAGCAAACATTTAGGAATTTAAAAATCTGTAACAATTAATGTGTAAATATTACTTATCCTATAACAGCTAAAAATACAACACCCTGTCTGAAAGATGTTAAGATGAATGAGTTACATTCTCTACTCTGAGGAATCTTAAAAATAAAGACCAATTGGCAAATAACTAAAACTCAATCAAATATTAAATGTATAGAGTGGGATGTATCTTGAAAAATACAGTACCAATTCAATCTTGTGCTTCCAGAAAAATGCAGCAAGCAGGACCTCACAATTTAGGGACTCTTACTCTCCGTCTCACATGGAAGGGGAAGAAAAGAAGAGCTATAGGATATGACACTACTAGCTACTGTGTTCTAAGCTTTGGAATAACTGTTTTTTTATCTGATATCATTAATACCCATAGAAACTCTTTGGAGAAGATATTATCAATGATGTTCTATAGATGAGAAAAGTAAGAGTGAAAGAACTATTCAATAGAAATATAAAATGAACCACAAAAGCAAGACATGTATGTAATTTTAAATTTTCTAGTAGTCACATTTTATAAAAGTCAAAAGAAGCAATGTAAATTACAAAACATATAATAAAATTAAATACGTGCAATCCAAAATATAATCATTTCAACATATAGTTAATATAAAAACAAATTACTTCAGTATTTTATGTTTTTTATATGATCCTTAAAACCCAGCATGTGTTTTACACTTACAGAATCACAATACAAACCACATTTCAAGTACTCAGTAGCCATCTATGGCTAATGGCTACTCCAGCTCAGACTTAGAGATTTTACATAAGTTGTCCAAAGTTTGGTTATTAAAAGAGAATATAACTGAAATCCAAATCTGGGTTGTCTAACCCCAGATCCTATTCTGTGCTTCGTACGACCATATGATCTTAGATTCACCCATCTAACTTGAAATGGTCTCATTAATAAAGGATTTTCAAAAACATTCAAAGAATTATAGCTATTCTTATTCACACAAGAAAAAATATGGTCTTAAAGAGGTTAAATAAAATCATGAAGGATTCACAATTAATGCATAATGCAGTAGCTATTGAACCCACAAAAGTCCAGTTTCAAATCTTATATTTCCACCACATCACAACCAGACAACCAGGTTCCCTGAAGAAGGAATTCAAAGCTAATCAGGCTCCTACTGGATATAAACAATGATAACATAAAAAAATCAGGATGTTCTTATGATCCAGAACTCCTCTATTGTTTATGCCTTTTCAATTTCTTTAAACATAAAACATAATCACTACTACCACTACAAACACCACTACAACAAAAACATTCAATTAATAGCTTTTTGCCTGTAGGGCTCATGCTTTCCTAGATTTTCTATTGACAAGCAGCTATAAAAGGTGTGTAACTAAGCACCTAAGAACCATGTGCAGTATTTAGATTAACAAGTGTGTTAGGAATACATTACCCAGGGCACGATGCTGCTGTGACGGCACGGCCTTCTGGGAAATACCAGAGGTAGTCTCAGGCGGCAAGGCAGTGGGAGGCTACCTTAATGTTTTATCATTAATGGCCTAGAAAATTTCCTGTTATGGTGTCTTGGGTTTTAAATTAAATGTCAAATATAATTTGCCACTGGAAATGTGAAGTGTGGAACTGCCTTTAGAAATTCTGAGAACTCGGTTCTCTAATTGGTGGCTGCCTAATACTCAGTAAAAACAGTTCGAGATCATTATTTGGGGAATTGTCACACCACTTTGCCCTAGTCATGTGTGGATTTTTACCTTTTACACTTGGAATCTGTAATAAGTTCTTGAGACAGTATTAAAGTGTACAGAGTTCAATGTCATATTAAACAATGGACGTGATGAGCTTTTCCCTTTGGGATCATGCCACCACCTATGTCCTTATCTCTCTGACATTTAGTCTATATTGTCGGGAAATCTGTGAAAGAAAATGATCATCACATATTCCATATGTAGTTGTTTATTTATGTTTATTTCCTGCTGATAAGGGTCTGTATTAATAGGAAGAGTAATAATAAAATTTCCAATCCCCTTTAAGTTGTTAGTATTATATCTTTCTAAAATATCTGTATATTAGTACTAATTATGAGGTAGGTTTAAGTCTAAAAATGCATGCTTAAATATGAAGGCATCATTTTTACATCCTGTTCTAGTTAGAAACTTAAAAAAAAAACAAATGCAATTAAATGTGCCCATAAAATAATAAATATACTCCTATAATTCTAGTCAATTTGTAGCACTATTAATATCCTTTAGTCTGGCAGTTTTAAAAACATATTGGAGCTATTCTAGTGGAAAACAGCTAAGAACAAACTGAACAGCATTGAAACTACGTCACTGTTTTTGGAACAGTGAGCACCGCCCTCGGAACCTGCAGCTGCAGCTCTTTAGCGTTACAGTCACATTGTAGAGTTAACTGCTTGCCGATCTTGTTGTATCCTTGTTTCCAAGAACAATTAATCTTGCTCTGAAACTATACAGCTTCAGAATAAAACTAATCTAACTTCAGAAACTTATAGTTGCAAAAATAATGTGTAAAGGAAATATTAATGTGGCTATTTTTTTCCTAATGCCAAGGGAGTGATTTATTTTACTTTCAGAAACATACTATTTGGCAAGTCTCCTTCATAGAGCAGGTAAACCCAGGTTAACTCGAAAGAATATTTTTAGGATGTCCTGTGGCCCAAGGTGAAGGCCACACATACTAGGGCACAGTTGCCAGGCAACAAACTTAACTGATAGGATGTCAGGATGTGGTATATAGCCAGGAATCACTGTCCTCTTTCCTTCAAACCCCAGCTAGGAATCATTCCCTTCTTTTACCTTTAACCCCAGTTTTCTGAATATAATAAAGACAGACTCTAAAGTGTGCTTTACTTTCAAAATGTGTCACATACATAATTTTGTTTAATTCTGTCAGCAGCCTTATGAGGTGGCTATTATAATGCCACCATGGATGTGAAAAGTGTTTTAAAATATGTCCAGCACTAGAGTAAAGGAGCATTATGATATATTTCAGTTTTATTCATCGATAACTTGAACTTCAATACCTGGTGTAGTCTAAATGATCATATATTCTAAACTGATAAGTTTGAAATTAAGTTTTATCACAATGTTATAGTTCATTGCAAAGTGAAGCAATTTTATGTTGCTAATTAATGTGTAAATCCTTTCCAGACTGCTTATGACATATCTTTCATTTATATGAGGAAGCTAAGTGTCAAAGTGGTTAAAAGTTTTAAACAATATCACAAAACTGAGATTTAGAACTCATGTCTGCCCTTCAAAAATCTTATGTTCTTTCCATAATATCACAAACACCTCCCTTGCTATAGTGCCTTTAACAAAAGTTTTAAAGACTTTCTAAACTCTCATGGATGTGTGTATAACACTAAAGAATCTGCACCATCCATTTCTATCATTCGACTCACTTACAGCCCTACTTTCTAATCTTTAATTGAACTTACTGATTTAGAAGTTTGATTCAATGATCTCACTTTTGTAATATATTTTAAATTTTCTATTTTTTTAAATTTTGTAGAAGTGTCTAAGCAATTACACAGTTTTTTACAAGCAGCAGAATTTGTCTCAGTTACAGACACTTCACTTTTTTTTCAATTCATCTGAGAAAAAGTGGACCAGTTCCAGAAACATTCTCCTTCTCATCGTGCTTTGCCCTTGAACAAAGTGTCTTGCTTTGATGTTTGTTAAGGAAAACAAATTATAGAGAAGATATCTGTATAGTAAGAAGTTTCTGTATTGGGCAAAGTCAAAGGAGTAATCATAGCACAGAGAAATGCCCCAAAGTAACGCTGATTAAACATGTGCTGGGTTTTCAAGACCCAAAATAAAGAAATGCAATGCATGTTTGACAATCACAGTGTCATACATGCTTGACATTAGGCTTTTGATTCTGTTTTCTTTGTCGAAAATTTGATCATAAACTCTTATTAAGTATCTAACTATACCAGCCACTTGTCCAGATATGGGAAACAAATATAGACAAGATGTGGCTTATACTTTTGAAGTATTCACAAACTTAGATCAGGAAATAAAGTCATAGTTACTGTACTATCTTAGGTAAGAACTGTGATATAAGCAAAGTATTACAAAAGTACAACAAAATGTTAGACTAATCTGGGAGTCAAGAAAAAATATATACAAAACTTGAAATATAGAAAATAAATCAACAGTCTAAGAAAATATAAAGGAATTTTAGTCATGGAAGGAGCGTGGACAAAGAAGAATCATAATAAACTTGGAAGGAGCAAGTAATGCTAAATGACTATAAGCAACCTCAACACAAAGGCTGTGCTTATCTTGCTCACTATTTAATCAGCACTGTCTAACATGAAATGTACTATATGATAAATGCTCAGATGTTCAAGGAGGAATAAATGAAAATTTAGGGGGTGTATGAGAGGTATATAAATCTGAACAAGAACACATATTGATCTTATATATAATTGCAACAACAATAAACAAAAGCCTTAAAATATGAAAAAATAATAAAAACAAAAAAGAAATATAATAATTCACATTTGTAGTTGAGGATTTGAACATCTGTGAGCAAAGATATCACCAACATGATCAATTAACCAAATTGACATTTTCAAACACTTCAAACAACAGCAGCAGATTATATACTCTTTTCAACTGCTCATGAAACATTCCTCAAGACAGACAATATCATGGGTCATAAGAACAAACCTTCTCAAATTTAAATAATTTAAATAATACAAAGAATCTTGTCTGACGACAGTGGAGACAAACTAGAAATCAATACAGACAACAGAAAAATCTTCAAACACTTGTATATCAATCAATACACTTCTAAATAATCATGCATCAGAAAAGTCTGAAGAAAATTTTAAAAAATATGTAAATGCAGTGCTGAGAAGGAAGTTTATGGCCATGAATACCTATATGATAAAAGAGAAAATGCCTAAGTTTTTATGTCAAGAATCTAGAACATTAAGAGAAAATTGTGCCTAAAACAAATAGAATGCAATAATAAAAATAAGATAATAGATTAATACAATTAAAATAGGATTATAATAGAATTACATCAATAAAACAAAAAGATTTCTAAATAAATAAATACATACATACATAAAATTAATAAGTCTCCAGCAAGACTGACAAAGAAAAAAAAGGACAACAAAAATCACTAATATCAAGAACAAAATAGTGGATATCATATCAAATCTGGCATCAATTACAAAATTAATAAAAGAATACTATGAACAACTTTATACTTATGAATTAGACAACATGAAAGAATTTCTCAAAAACTACCAAAACACAACAGAAATGAAACAGACAACTGTAATAGTCATACAAATATTAAAGACACTGAATTTTTAATTAAAACTTCTCCCAAACTAAGTCTTCAGGTCAAGAATATTATACCATAAAATTTTACCAAACATTTACAGAATCATTACCCACTTTACATAATCTTTTCCAGAAAATAGAAAATGAGGGAAAACTCCCCAGCTTATTATGTGAGGTCACTATTGCCTTGATACCAGATCAGACCAAAAAATAAAAATAAAAAAATTAAGACCCAGACCAGTCTTTCACAAAAATGCAAAAATTTATCAATAAAATGTTATCAAGTTGAATTGAACAATGTTCAAAAACACAACATAATTCCTATCACAGCTCTCTCAAGGTTTTTTATTTAGAAATAGACAAGCTTGCTCCAAATTTATGTAGATGGACACAAAAGCAAGAATAGCTAAAACAACTTTGAAAATGAATATAGTGAGAATAATCACCCTTCTCAACAGTAAGGCACTATTGATACAGTAATATACAACAGTATATATACAACACAATAATCAAGGCATTTTGATATTGGCAGAGTGATAGGCATAAAGATCAATAGCATGTAAACAGAATATAGAAATAGACCCCCCAAAATATGCCCTACTAATTTTTTACAAATTCAAAAGCAATTCAATAAGGAAAGATAATCATTCCAACAAATGGTGCTGGAGAAATTGAAACTCTTCTGAGACTTATGTCTAGGTAAAAAGTCCTTAAATTTGACACCTAAAGCACTATCAAAAAGAGAAAAGAATATATATAAATTATATCTATCAATATGGCTCTGTTCTATAAAAGAGCCTGTTAAAAGGATGAAATGGCAAGTAACATATTGGGAAAAATGTTTGCAGACAATATATCTGATAAAAATTTGTATCCAGCACATATAAAGAAATTTAGAAGTCTAACAGTAAAAATATAAATAAACCAATTAGAAAATTATAAAACACAAACAAAGACATTTTACAGAAGAAGATATATAGCTAGAAAATAAGCACATAAAAAGATGTTTGAGGAGAGTCCTGGCTAAGATGAACATGTAGGTAGATACATTTCACCTCCTGGCACAACCAACAGAAGGACAACAAATTTAAAAACAAAAACTAATCTGAACTGTCAGGAAATTGAACTGTATGGAAGTCTGACAGCCAAGGAGTTAAAGAAGAAACATTCATCCAGACCAGCAGGAGGGGCAGAGGTATGCAGCTGGGGTGGAGAGGACATGCAGCAAGGTGGTGGCTAGTGGACCAGGTTGTCCCACATTTGTGTGTGGATAAACAGAGGAACAACTGGAGAGTGAGACAGACTGTGCAACCCAGGGTTCCATGTGGGGAAAATAAAACCTCAAAATTTCTGGCTGTAAAAACCTACGGGGGTTGTGGCAGCAAAGAAACTACCAGTCTATTGAAAGTGGGATAAGAGCCAAACAAGTGACATTGTTCCCTCTTGAACCCCTACCCCACATTCAGTGCCACGACACAGCAATCTGGGTTGCCCTGCCCTGGTGAATACCCAAGGCTCTGCCTCTTACAATGTAACAGGTGCACTTAAACAAAGAAATGTGGCCCAAATGAAAGAACAGAGTACAGCCACAAAATAAAGGAAAACATGAAGGCTATACAAAGTGAAATAAAGCAAAATATACAGAGAACCAGCAGTGAAGGGAAAGAAACCAGGACTCAAATCAATGATTTTGGACAAAAGGAAGAAGTAAACATTCAACCAGAACAAAATGAAAAAATGAGAATTCAAAAAACTGAGGAGAGGCTTAGCAATCTTTAGAACAACTTTAAATGTTTCAAATCTAAATCATAGGGGTGTCAAAGAGAGAAGAGGAAGAGCAAGAAATTGAAAACTTATTTGAATAGATAATGAAGGAAAGCCCCCAATCTGCTGAAGGAAATAGACATAAAAGCCAAGAAGTCAAGAGAGTCTCAAGCAAGTTGGACCCAAAGAGGACCATGCCAAGACACATCATAATGACATCACCCAAGATTAAAGATAAGGAGAGAATCTTAAAAGCAGCAAGAGAAAAGGAGACAGTTACCTACAAAGGAGATCCCACAAGACTATCATCTGATTTCTCAAAAGAAATCTGGCAGTCATGAAGGGGCTGGAAAGAAGCATTCAAAGTCATGAAAAGCAAGGAACTACATCCAAGTTCACTCTGTCCAGCAAAACTATCATTTAGAATGGAAGCGCAAATAAAGTGCTTCCCAGATAAGGTCAAGTTAAAGGAGTTCATCATCACCAAGCCCTTATTATATGAAATGTTAAAGGGACTTATTTAGGAAAAAGAAGCAGGTCAATATTATGAACAGTAAAATGATAACAAACTCACAACTGTCAACAACTGAACCTAAACAAAATAAGCAAATTAGAATGGGAACAGAAATGGAAATCACATTCAGGGTTATCAGCAGGGAGAGGGAAAGGGGAGAATGGGGGGAATAAGAAGCATAATTGGTAGGTACAAAATAGATAGGGGTAGGTTAAGAATAGTATAGGAAATCGAGAAGCTAAAGAACTTATATGTACAAAATAGACATGAACCAAAGTGGGGGAATGCTAGAGGGAAGGCGGTTACTTGATGGAGGGGGATAAAGGGAAAAAAATGATAGGATAACTGTAATAGCATAATCACGAAAATATACTTTAAAAAAGATGTTTGATGTCATTATCCATTAAATAAATGAAAATCAAAACCACAATGAGATATAGCTACACAACAATCAGAACAGTCAAAAAAAGAAAAAGAAAAGAAAAGAAAAAGAAGAAAGCACCAGAAGTTTGTAAGGATGCAGAAAAATGAATCACTTAACTTTTTTGAAGAAAGTATAAAATGGTACAACTGTTCTAGAAAGTTAGTTTTTTTAAATAAAAAATGGATTTACCAGATCACTCAGCAATTGTACTCTTACACAGTTGTCCTAGAGAAATTGAAAAGCTATGCTTACTGAAAAACCTGTGCAAAAATGTTTATAGTATTTTTGTTTTCATTATCCAAAAAGCTGGAAAACCCCATATGTTCTTCAACAAATAAATAGTTAAACAAATTATGATAAATACATACCATTACAACTTTGATGAAAACAAAATATTGTCATTCCTTGCTTAATGCTTAGAGAAACCTATGTGGTATAGTTTGCTACACAGCTCATCTGCATTGTGTAGTCTAATGCTAGTAAGCTACAAGCCTGCAGGATGTTATTGTAAAAAAACAACATCAAATTAAATCAAGCACAAGATAAAATTATGTAATTAAGATATGAAGTAACCCAAGATATATATGGCTACTGCCAGAATTACACAGTACACCATTTTACAGCAAATTTTTATTTATAACTAGAAAGAGAATACTCTAAAATAATTATAAAATTATAATATAGTAAACCCATAAACCAGTAACATAGTCGTTTTATTATCATTTTCAAGTATTATACAGTGTAGTGATTTTCAACCACTGTGCTGCAAGAATTTTTAAAATATGCAATACCTGACTATTTAGTCAGGGGCCCTGACCTCTTTTCCTTTAGACTGTCAAGTAAAAAGAATGACAACAACCAACACAATGATAGCTTTCTGATATGTATGATCAAAATTATACCTATTTTTTGTCAGATCATCAAAAAATATAAAATATTTTTTGAGGGTCACCAAATTTTAATAATTAGTTTATGTGTGCCATGAGATGAAAATGTTTGAAAATTACTGCTGTACTATAAATAATCGTGTGTGTTATACTTTTATACAACTGGCAACACAGTAGGTTCTTTATACCAGCATCACTACAAACACGTGAGTAATGCATTGCCTTACAACATTAGGGCAGCTACAAGGTCAATAGGAGATAAATTTTCAGCTCCTTTTTAATCAATCTTATGGAACCACCATTGTATGATTGTTGATTATGGTCCATTGTTGATCCAAATATTATAATGCAGTGCATGTCTCTCTAGGTTTCTGGCTTCAGACAGAGGGAGATGGTAGAGAAGGCTATAAAGGAGAACATCAGGAAATTTTGTAGTGGTACACAGCTCCGCCTCTCGATTATGGTAGTAGTTACATGAAAACTACACATGGCATAAAATTGCGTAGAACTAAATGCATGCATGTATACAGAGTCACACACATGAGTGCATGCAAAGTAATGAAGTAATGAAATCTGAATAAATTGTATGTATATCGATATGAAGTTCACGGTTTTTATATTGTTCTTTGGTTATATAAGATGCTAACACTGGGGGAAGAAAGGTGGCAGTTATCTAGGACCTTCTTTTACTTCTACTATCTCCCTGTGAATCTATAGTTATGGTATTTTGCTGTGTATAATGAGCACACATGTTTTTGGACCAAACTTTCAGGAAAGAAAAATGTTTAGTTTTAATTTTTTAATTCAATGTTTTATTTATTTATATTTAGATACTTTTCTGTATTTTTGTATTTTGCATGTGGATATCATTGCTTTGTAGAGTTGCACTTTTAACACATAAGCATAAATAAAAGAATTAAAAATATATAGATAAAGAATAAGTACTACCCATGTATAACGTGCATCCTTATATTCCCCTCAAATATTTGGGAAAAAAAAGTGTACCCTATACATGGCAAAATATGGTATTTTAAAATAGTGTAGAAAAATGATTTATAATATACAATATGCTGCTTACTTTAGGTTATGAAATAGAACAATCTACTTTATTTTTCCCTTCACTAATTTCTTGATTTCACTTATTTGTAAAATTAATTTATGGATGTCATCATCAACAATAAAGTGATATTTTGCTGGCAAGTTGAAATATATAAAAATATGTAAATTATTATTAAATGTGAATATGAAAATTCTTGATTAATGCACTATAAGGATGTGGAATAGCCTAGAGTAACTATACATATTATATAGGAACTAAGTCAAGCAACGTAATACTATGAAAAGGAAACTATTATGTGACATATCTTGCACTTTCCAGTTCTCTGTTATCAGATTATGGTAAGTTGATTGTATTCATTTTACTGAAACTGAAATTACACTGGGCTCTTGAGATTCCTGGCAGAGTGCTGTCCTAGATGGTCTCTGAGACTCTTAGTCCCTGTGGGTTCTAAGCACTTTAAAAAATTCTCACTTGAATTATTTGATGTTGAGGAATATGATTCATTGAAGTACATCTTGCCTTTCATAATTTACCTATATTTGCAATTCTGCATACTAGAATTTAAGAAAGTTTTAAGCTATTTTATTAAATTAAGAGAAACAATGAAGGGACATATAATGCTCATTTTGGGTTTTTAGACTTTTAATCCATGAGGCTTGAAGGACTTAATGAAATCAGGTAACACTGCTGAGAATCAGGAAGGGCTGGAGCTGCATGACGCAGACTGAAGAAGCAGAGGCAGAGAGACAGTTTATCAGAAACTTGGCTTTGCCCAGAATGGAGTTTTTTGTTTGTTTGTTTGTTTGTTTGTTTGTTTAATTTTCTTTACTAGTCCCTATTGAGTTGATCACATTGCTTCTCTGCAGTTACTGTGTGAAAAAATATCAATAGTTATCATTTGTATTAAAGTTTGAAGTATAAAAAGATACAGTGCACATTCCTGTAGTCTCTCTTTCTCATTCATTGAGAATTCTTTATAAATCCTTTGTAAACAACATAGCAGACCTCAGTCACTGATTCTTGTCATATTGCTAGTAAAATTCCACCAGGGGAGCTGCCTAATATTTTATAACAATACTATATATTTATATGGGGCATATTTCCAAGTTTTGATTGTTTGTTTGTTTTGTCAGCAGCTTTATTTTTCTTGTCTTTAGAGAATATAAAATTTTTAGGCAAAATATTTTCATATGAAAACAAAGAACAAAGATGTATATGATTCCTGAGGGGATTGTTATTAGCTGTTTCAAACATTGCCTTGGACGTATCTACAATTCCCAGGCTAACCATGTGCCTAAACCAAAGCATTGTTTAAATACAGTTTAGCTCTCTAACTACTGCCAGATGAGAATACCAGATGAAAATGATCAGTTTTCTGAGATAGGTTAAAATTTAAGTAAATCATTAAAACCAATTTAACCAAGATTAAGTGACCACAATTATTGTTATTTTAACTGTGTTCAAAAGAGTATTTTCCCATATTTAAATAAAATAAAAGAAAATGAAACACCAGTATAAATATGGGTCCATCTCTCTTGCTACAGACCATGACTCTAAAATCTTATATTACATTATACAAAGGAAATCATTAGAACTCAAGAGCCTTTGGGTTTCCTCAGTATCTGTTTACATTGTTCTTTCTGTCAAGCTATTGAACTTCTCTTAGAGACTAACTTTAATACATCAGAAAACGAATTTATATGCATCTTAAATCTTTACCAACCCTTTGCTGTTTGGTAATGAACTGAAAATATATATGAAATTATGCACTTAAAACTCTTTACCCAGTGCTCAACTAGCTTACTTGCTCATGTGAAATCCTGAACACATGCTCTCACTGGTTAGTTTTCTGGAATGCAATAACCCAGTCTTCTTTTTTATTATTCACACACTCTCCTTCCTCTTACTGGGGGAAACCAGGCTTTGAGTCATAAGTCTTTCATTTTCAAGAGAACCTCTGTTTAAACATTTAGAAATGCATTATTTTAAATTCTCCAACAACTCTGACTTTACATTTTCTTATCAGTAGAAAATGGAAATAGCAACTTGCATATATTACAATATTTAGCTCTCCGGACCAGGAATCAAAAAACAGGAGTGTAAATCCAGATGCTGCTGTTGAATTATGTGAGGTATTAGGCAAGTCCTCTCACTTTTTCACATCTGCTCTTCCAGTCTGGAAAAACAGAGAGGCATTCGTTCCTGTGTACTTTATATGACAAAATTTGATAGTATTGGAAAGTATCTGATAACTTTAGAAACTGAGTGAGGTTATAAAAATAGTTTTCTTTTTATTATGCCAATATTTATGATAAAATGCAAACTTCTTTTTCAGGTTTATGAATTCTTTGTTATTTGCAGACTTGATTTTCTACTTCTCTCTTCTGGTATCTCAGTAGTATCCAGCCCTGTTGGCCCTGTCTCTGCAGCCTGCACACCAAAAACCCATTCCGAAATCAAGACTGTATTTGCCCTTAATTAAGCAACTTAATAATTTATTTTATTTCTTCCATGACTAGATACTTTGAAATAAAGAATCTGATGGTTGGGGTGTGAGCATGGGCACTTCCTGGAAGATATACAATCCTAATTAGGTTTGCAAATGAAAAATTATTTTAATTAGCTGAGCTCTAAAATGTTGAAATAGACTAATGGGAGATATGACAAGATGCATAGTTCATATCAGACTTTGGAGACCTTCTAATGTTATACTAAGCAATTTAGGTTTCTGTTTTACAGGAAATATGAAAAGTTGTATATATGCTAACTTCTCTATACAAGAGTTTTAAATATAGAATTTCTCTTCATTATCAAATAGCTGTGCAATCTTAGAAAATTTGCCTAAATTCTTATACCTCAGACTTACCATCTTTAACCTGAGAATAACAGATTTACATTATAGAGTTCTATGTGTTAAATGAGTTCCCAGAAGCAAAACATGTGGAATACTTCAGGAATAGAGTAAACATAGCAGACATAGGAGTTAACTTCTCATTTGCCTTCTATTCATTTTGGAGCTTCCCAGTGCAATTACCTTTTTCCTTCTATCTGATGACTCTCATGTAGTATTTTTTAAAGATTTACTATTAACAAACTCAATTGTCCCCCCAGCTTTATTATGATATAACTAATCTGTCAGTATGTGACTGAATAGAAAGAACTTTAACTCTTGTCTTCTAATTTTTGCTCTTTATTTATTTTTACTTAATCTTTATTGTATTTTTTACTATTAACACTTATTCCCTCTACACGACCCTACCCCCAGCATTCAAAACACTGTTGTCCATGTCCATGAGTCTTTTTTGCTTTTTACTCAATCTCTCCCCACCTAACCTGCCCCTCTCTCTGCCAGCTGTCATCCGCTCTCCATTTATGAGTCCATCTCCATTTGTGTCATTAGTTTAGTTTTTACATTAGATTCCACATATGACTGAAATCATATGGTGTTTGTCTTTCCCTAACTGTCTTATTTCATTTACCATAAGGTTGTCCAGGTCCATCCATACCATCACAAAGGCTAAAACTCTCTTCATTTTTAAGGCTGAGTAGTATTCTATTGGGTAAATGTCCCATGGTTGTTTAATCTACTCACTTACTGATGGACACTTGGGCTGCTTCCATATGTTGGTGATTGTAAATAATGCTACAGTGAACATAGAGGTGCTTATGTTCTTTCTAGTTAGTGTTTTGAATTCATTAGGATATATTTCTAGAAGTGAAGTGAGATTGCTCAGTTGAAAGGTAGATTCTGTTTTATTTTTTTGAGGTAACTCCATGCTGCTTTGCACAGTAGCTGAACCAATGTGCATTCTCCTACAATTCTCAAAAACATTGCAAAAGGGTTCCTCTTTCTCCACATCCCTGCCAGCATTTTTTTTTTTTTTGGTGATTTATTGATGATGGCCATTCTGACATATGTGAGATGATATCTCATTGTGGTTTTAATTTGCATTTCTCTGACGATTAGTGACATTGAGCATCTTTTCATATGTCTACTAGACATATGTTTGTCCTCTCTGGATAAGTGTCTATTCAGGTCCTTTGTCCATTTTTTAATTGGAATTTTTGTGGTTCTGATGTTGAATGTTGTAAATTCTTTATAAATATTGAGTATCAGATGTATCAGCTAATGTATCTCCCATTCTGTGGTTTGTCTTTTTATTTTGTTGATGATTTCCTTTGCTGTGCAAAAACATTTTGGTTTGATGTAGTCCCATTTGTTTACTTTTTTCTTTTGTTTCCCTTGCCTGGGGAGATATATCTGATAGAATATTGCTACAAGCAATGTCTGACACTTTACTGCTTATGTTTTCTTTTACAGTTTTTATGGTTTTGGGCCTAACATTTGTGTCTTTGATCCATTTTGACTTTATTATTGTGTGTGGTCTAGTTTCATTTTTCTACACTTATCTGTCCAATTTTCCCCAAACCATTTATTGAATAAACTATTGTTAGATCATTGTGTTTGCTTGCTTCCTCTGTCAAATATTAATTTACTCTAAAGGTGTGGGTTTATTTCTAGGCTCTCTATTCTCTTCCATTAATCTATTTGTCATGTCTGTTTTATGGCAGTACCATGCTGTTTTTATTACTATGACCTTATGGTATAGTTTGATATTAAGTAGTGTGATTCCTCCAATTTTGTTCTTCATTCTGATGATCACTGTACTATGCGGGGCCATTTGTGGTTCCATATAAATTCTTTAAATATTTGTTCTAGTTTTGTGAAATATATCATTGGAATCTTGATAGGAATTGCATTGAATCTATAGATTGTTTGGGTAGTATGGGCATTTCGAATATGTTAATTCCTCCTCTCTGTGAACATGGTATGTGCTTTCACTTATTCATAACTTCTTCAATTTATTTATTCAGTGTCATATAATTTTCCAAGTATAGGTCTTTTACATCCTTGGTTAGGTTTATTCCTAGGTATGTTATTCTTTTTGTAGTAATTGTGAGTGGGATTGTTTTCTTAATTTCCCTTTCTGTTAGTTTGTTATTGACATATAAAAATGCAACTGATTTCTGAATATTAATTTTGTATCCTGCTACTTTGCTAAATTCACTTATCATGTCTAGTATTTCCTTGGTGGAAATTTTAGGGTTCTCCATGTATCATGTCATCTGCAAATAATGACAGTATTACCTTTTCCTTTTCGATTTGGATGCCTTTTATTTCTTCTTGTCTGTTCACTGTGGCTAGTCCATCCAGTACTATGTTGAATAAGAGACAGGAAAGCCAACATCCCTGTGGTGTTCCTGATCTCAAGGGGAACATTTATACATTTTGTCCATTGAATACAAACTGGTAGTGAATATGTCCTATATGGTCTTTGTTATGTTTAGGTATATTCCTTCTAATCCCACTTTGCTGAGAGTTTTTGTCATAAATGGGTCTTGGATTTTATCAAATGCTTTTTCTGCATCTTTTGATATGATCATGTTATTTTTCACTTTCATTTTGTTTATGTGGTGATCACATTTATTGATTTGTGAATGTTGTACCAACCTTGCATTCCTGGGATAAATCTACTTGATCATGGTGTATGATCTTCTTGATGCATTGCTCTATTCAGTTTATAAATATTTTGTTGGGGATTTTAGTGTTTATATTCATTAGTGATATTGGCCTATAATTTCCTTTCTTTGTAGTATCTTTATCTGGTTTTGGAATTAGTATAATTCTGGCCTCAAAAAATTAGCTTGAGAGCCTTCCCTCCTCTTGAATTGTATGGAATAGTTTAAGAAGAGGTGTTAGTTCTCAGAATGTTTGCTAAAATTACCTGTGAAGCTATCCGGTCCAGGGCTTATGTTTGTTGGGAGTTTTTGATTAACTTTTTCAATTTCATTAGGTGTAATCAGTTTATTCAGATTCTCTGATTCTTCTTGATTTAGTTTTGGGATATGTATGTTTCTAGGAATTTATCCATTTCATACAGGTTGTCCAGTTTGTTGGCATATAGTGGTTCATAATATTTTCTTAAAATCCTTTGTATTTCCTTGGTGTCAGTTGTTATTTCTTTTCTTTCATTTCTGATTTTATTTATTTGGGTCCCCTGTCTTTTTCCTTGACGAGTCTGGTTAAAGTTTTGTTAATAATGTTTATGTTTTCAAAGAACCAGCTCTTGGATTCACTGATCTTTTGTATCATGTTTTTAGACCCTGTTTTGTTTATTTTTGCTCTGACCTTTTATTTACTTCCTTCTACTCTCTTGGGATTTTTGTGTTGCTCTTTTCAAGTGTAATGTTATATTATTTATTTGAATTTTTCACTTTTTTTTTGAGGTAAACTTGTAATGGTATGAATTTCCCTCTTATTGCTTTCCCAGTGTCGCACAGATTTTGTATTGTTGTGTCCTCCTTTTAAACTGTTTAATGGTATATTTTGATTTCTTCCTTGATCTTGTTGTTGACAAATTCATTGTTTAATAATATGTTACTTAGCTTCCATGTCTTTGCATGTTTCTCAGTGTTCTTCTTGTAATTGATTCCTAGTTTCATAGCATGGTGGTTAGGGAGGATGTTTGATATGATTTCAGTATTCTTAAAAGGACTGAGACTTGTTTTGTGTCCTAACATGTTGTTTATCTTAGAAATTGTTCCATGTGCACTTGAAAAGTATGTATATTCTGCTGCTTTGGGGTGAAATATTCTGAAGATATCAATTAAATCCATTTGATCTAGTGTGTCAGTTAAGGCTTATTCCTTCTTTTTGATTATCTGTCTGGAAGATCTATCCATTGAAGTCAATGGGGTGTTAAAATCCTTGACTATGCCTGTATTTCAATTGATCTCTCCCTTTATGTCCATCTAGATTTGCTTTATATATTTAGATGCTGCTATGTTGGGTGAGTAAATGTTCACTAGGCTTATATCCTTTTGTTGGACTGTTCCCTTTATGTGGTTCCCTTCTCTGTCTCTTACTATAGACTTAGTTTTAAAATCTATTTTGACAGACATAAGTACAGCTAACCCAGCTTTTTCTCCTCTTTCCATTTGTATGAAATATCTTTTTACATCCCTTTGCTTTTAGTCTTTGTGTATGTTTTGGTCTGAGGTGGCTCTCTTGGAGGCAACATATATATGGGTCTTGTTTTCTCATCCATTCAGCTTCCCTATGTCTTTTGGTTGGATAATTTAAGCCATTTACATTTAAGGTGATTACTGATAGATACAGTTTAGTGTTATTTTATTGTCAGACTCTTGTCCTCTGTTTTTTTTTCCCCCTTTCCTTTCTTCTTCTTCTTTTTAAAACAAGCTCTTTAACATTTCTTGTAGTACTGGTTTGGTGTTAACAAACTTTTTCAGCTTTTTCTTGTCTGGAAAGCTCCTTATTTCTCCTTTAATTTTGTGTGATAGCCTTGCTGGGTAAAGTTCTGTTGGTTTTTAAGTCATTGCTTTTCATCACCTTGAATATTTCATATCAATCCCTTCTGGCTTGAAATGTTTCTGTTGAGAAATCAGAGGACAGACTTATTGGTGCCCCTTGTATGTAACTACTTGCTTTTTCTTGTGGCTTTTATGATTCTCTCCTTATCTTTAAGCCTTGTCATTTTAATGATCATGTGTATGTGTTTTTGTGTCTGATTTGTTTGGGACTTTTTGAGCTTCCTGGACTTGTATGTCTTTTTCCTTCACCAGATTAGGGAAGTTTTTGGTCATTATTTCTTCAAGTAGATTTTTGATTCCTTGCTCACTGTCTTCTCCTTCTGCTATTCCCATGGTGTGAATGTTGTTACAGTCATGTTGTCCAAAATGTTTCTTAAGCACTTATCATTTTTTTTTTAATTCTTTTTTCTTTTCACTGCTCTGCCTGGGTTTTGTTTTCTACTTTGTCTTCCAAATCACTAATTCGATCCTCTGCTTCATCTAATCTACTGTTTATTCCTTCCAGTGTATCATTTATTTCATATATCGCATTCTTTATTTCTCACTGGTCATTTTTTTTTTGGTTTCTAGAACTTTTTTTTCAGGCTGTTGAGTATCTTTATAATCATTATTATAAACCCTCCATCTGATAAATTGCTAGCCTCCATTTCATCTAGCTCCTCTTCTGGAGAATTCTCTTATTCTTTCATTTGGAGTTTTTTTTTTTCTCTGTCTTCCCATTTTGTCTATTTCTTTGTACTTGTTTCTATATATTAGGTAGATTTGCGAAGACTCTGGTACAGGCCTTTGTCACACACTGCTTGTGACTGGCCTGGTCCACATGTTTGGAGGTATTAGTGATCCACAGCATGTGGTTCTCTCTGCTGAGCCTGTTTTTGTGCAGAAAGAACCAGGGTGAGCACAACAGTTAACTTCTATCAGCACCAGACCTAGAGAGGGGTCAGCTGAAGTCTCTTAGAGTTCCCAAAGACCTGACTTAGTTTGTTCAACTAATTAATTATACAGCCTCTTGCTGTACTCAGTAGCTTGGGTTAACCTCCACAGGTGAGGCAGAGTAATTCCTATGGGTGGGACTATTGCTTCTCCTCAGGCTGATTCCATTTGGATCCTGGCAGCTGTTCTTTCTGTTCTCTACCCAGAGCCACCAACCCCAAATTCTACTCAAGCATCTCTAGTCCACTCTGCCCTCCAGTCTGCCAGAGCCCAGGATAAGTGGCTACAAATGAAATTTTGGGCATTGTCCCTTTAAAGGACTCTCTGAGTCTTTAGTAATCTCTCCCTGGCAGACAGGAGCCTTGCTGCTTTTCACAGCTGGATGTTATCTGAGTTCCTTTTCAAATTTGGTGCTGTAAGCTAGGGAGCCATCATGGGATTTAGATGCCACAATTCTCAAAGGAAACCCCCCAAAACATATCCCTCTGGAATTTTAGCTGCTGCCTATGGGAACCCACCAGCCATCTTGCACTGCTCCTTTCTCCTTACCAGTCACATTGTGGTGAAGTGGTTTCCTCTGTCTGTCTGGTTATATGGCTTCTCTCTAGCTAGTGCTCGGTTGGTTATTCAGGATTATTTCTCTACAATTTAGTTGTCATTTCCATATTGGTCTTGGGAGCTTTATTTAACCTCTATTTACTTCTCCACCATTCTGAATCTCTCGCTGTGTTTAGAATTATAGATTGATAGTCATCTATTACCAGCACATTATTCCATTCTTTTTGGATCCCATTACATTTATTATTAAGTCAAATGAGATCCTGATCTCCCTATTTTTATATTTAACACCTGTTTTTCTCTCAGGCTTTTAAAAAAATCTTTGGTATTTGTCATTTTCAATATGATTTTCCTAGGCATTCAATGTTCTTTTTCTTTTTTCAAGTCTTCCTGAATCTCAAAATTTTTCAATTTCCTCAGTTCTGGAAAATTTTAGCAATTATATCCTTGCATATAGCTTCATCCTGTTCTTTTTCACTATCTGGAAATCTGATTAGATATATAAAATTCTTACTATATATATATATATATCTTATATTTTGTTTATCTTTTACATCATCTACTCATTTATCTTTCTGGGCTTCACTCTACATAATTTCTTCATCTCTGTTTCTACCGATCACATACTTTTGTTTTATAATCTGTGTCTGAAAAGTCAAGTATTTGATATCTGCAACATCTGATTCTGACTTCTACTGTTTCTGTTGATTCTCACCCATAATAACTTGTTTTTCTGTGTATTTTGTGAATATTGCCTATAACTTTTTGACTATGAGCTTTTTTTTTCTTTTCATCCATTCTCATGGTTTAAGACTGAAATTTTTCTTTTATTATTCTCTGAGTAGTAATCTCTCTAGAGAGATATTTCTAGCTTATCCAAACAATACTTTTGTTCCCTTTGGCATCCTAGCTATATAGGGGTAAGCAAAAGTAAACTTATAGTTGTAATAATCTAAATAATATAATGAATAATAAGTAATAATATAAGAGTAAACTGTACTTTGCAGACATACAACTGTAACTGTACTTTAGGCCACCCCTGTATGGAATGTTTATTAGAAAACTGACCTTATATGAGCCCTAGGCTTTGCGTTTTGTCCCACATGTTCAGACAAGCCACGAACACCAACCTAAAGTTGACTGGGATTTGGTTAGCTGGCCAAATAGTGAAAGTTAGCTTCATTTATCAGCTTGCTATTTTTTATCTAGTTTTGATCTTTAACAAGTTTTTATTTCTTTCAAATTAGTTCATTAAAGCATTTGAAAATCTTTTATAATATTATCTGTATTATTTTAAGAACTGCATTTTATTGTGGTATCTACTTCTGATATCACCAGAAAGGGAAATCTTCTATCACCTGGCCATGGATGGTACTCAGTATCCCAACACAAGTCCTGTCCGAATATTCATGGAGGTTGGCCTCAGGCTCAGTGAGCCACTGTTCTGTCTTCACTTTTTTTTTTTATATATCAGTCACCAGGTGATGGGAATCATGAAATATTTCTGACACTAGATTCCTAGAGCTGTTGTTTTTGTTTTTGTTTTTTTCTGGTTCCTGTCTTTATTAAGTACACTATGCAGTATTAAATAATTTTGAGCCATTTGTGTTTTAACTAAAATTACAAAGTTGAGGTGAGAGGTATAAAAGAAGAAAGAATGGGAAGGCCTAGTTAAAGAACAAATATAAATGACCCATGGACACAGATGACAGGCTGGGGATTGACTGGGGGGTGGGGGGTGGCAGGGCAGGAAAGAGCAATGGGGAAAAATTGGGACAACTGTAATAGAACAGCAATAAAATATTGAATGAAATTAAAAATAAAATAAAATTATAAAGTTGACTTGGAGACTCAGAAGGCTAGTGTTGCTTTTTCTTAAATCTTTACTGTGTACTTAATGGCAGGTTCTGTTAAGGTCAAAAGAAGTTCTTAGTTTTAAAAATATGTGAAAGATCAGACTGATGCTTAATTACACTGTCAAAAATCACATTAAAGAACACCTTCAAAATATGTAAACCTGGTGAGCTCAGTTTTCCATCTACAACTCATAGTACTTTGTTGAGGACACAAATGCAATTTATTTTCTTGTGATTCGCAATATCATAACTCAATCCGGTTATTTTAGCAAGTGAGAATGCTGTTTATCTGCCTCCTGACACTGCAGCATGACCCTCACGGGATGTGTGACAGCAAGCATGACAAGACCAATACACATTCTTTTGTTTTTCTGCTACATCTTCTGTTGCATTTTATTATTTGTTTTTTTCCAGGTGCACTGGGGTAGAAAACTTCAAGGACATGTAGAACACAGTTCCTCAAGAGGTTTTTTTTTTTTAGTATTCCTTTTCTGTGAACCTCACCCTATTGTTCAGACTATAAAGGGTACTTACTCCAAGCAGAAGTGCCACTAACCCCAGTCTTAGCAAAGAATCATGGTTGAGATAGTAAGGTACACAGAAAAA
This sequence comes from Tonatia bakeri, assembly GCA_004024845.1. NCBI lineage: Eukaryota > Metazoa > Chordata > Mammalia > Chiroptera > Phyllostomidae > Tonatia > Tonatia bakeri. The sequence continues at coordinate 231,481 of PVIA01000255.1, read as the reverse complement.
GAGATATTTTTATCATTTTATTCTTTCAACAAAACTAATATCCAAGTCTCTCATATTGTAACCCTGTTGCATACTAATCAAAGTAGAAACACTTTCACTCAACCTCCACTGTACTTATTTGACAAGTCACTGTATCCTTTATTACCTCTTCTGCCTGTTTATGGAGGTTGTACATGTTGATGTAACTAGGTAATTCAAATAAACATTATGCAGATAAATGACATCTGAGTACAGCAAGAATGAGAGCATCGGCTGTATGAAAAAAAAGATAAAAGACTCTAAAAGCTAACAATCTTGGACAAAATAAAAAAATGAGTAAATTAGGAAATGTTATAACAATAGTTAGATGTGTTTGAGAAACTAGAAACAATCAAAACCTCCAATCAAAACAATCAAGGATGCTGTCATCAAATGACTTCATATGTTCCTATACCACTTTAAAGAAAATAAAAATTTGCATATAGTATATTACAGGCAGGATATCTATAGGAAAAGACTCATGATGTTAAAGAAAAAATTTTTCCACCAGAATATTGATTGTCAGACAATAAAAATGTTATTCTTATATAATAAGATAAGCTAAAGAATATGCAGTTAAATTATATTACTTAAGTCATAACATTTAAGTTATGAGTATGTGATTTTTAAAATATTTTTATTAACTCAATACCACCCCTAACTGTGGCAGATAAGAGAGCTTCTAGAGAATTTTGTAGACATTGCTGAGTTCTTCTGTAAGAGATGGTGTAGCTTATAGGCCTATCATATTCTCACCCCAGTTCTGGTTTTTAAGAACTATGTGATCTGGGCAAGTTTTCTTCATTAATGAGAGATGCCAAGTTAATTAATAGAGGTTATATTGTAAAGTGCATAACACAATGTCTGGCACATAGAATCACATAAATGGTTGCTGTTGCTCATATGGAAAATTTAAAAGATAGTGATCTGTTTTTCTTATACTATGACAAATACATTACAAGAGGCTCCAGTTTATATAATAATTATTATTATTCAAAAATATTAATTGAATAATTACTAAAAACAAGCAGATTCTGTGTTGTATGCTGAGTCTACAAAGGTGAAGAAGATAAACACTCTTGTTCTCAAGGTTATTACATCTCAGTAATTGAAAAAGTTAAATAAGAGGTAAAAAAATAAATTGCATGACCTCAAGCACTGATAATTGTTAAGAAAAGAAATAAGTTGAGGACAATGTAATAAAAACCAGTCATAGGGCTGACAGAAATTGTCAGGGAAGCTTGCTTTTTCAAGGAAAATGATCAAGAAGGTTTGAGGAGCTGTCTTAAATGATTTAAAGCTATGCATAGGGTAGGAGTTGATGGTCAAGGGGTCCAGGCAAGGAAAACAATGAGGCAATGAGTGCTTGGCATATTTGATGAGCATCAAGATATGATCACTATGGGGGGACTGGAATGCTAGAAGATGAAATCAGAAAGTTAGGAGAGGACTAGGTTATTGATGCACTTGTAGACTATTTAAGGAACTTGAATTTTATCTTAAAAATAAACCACTGAAACAGGGCAGCAAAGTAGCCTGATTTATATTTGAAAGTATAATTCCAACTGCTGTGCGATAGCTAACAAGGGATCAAACTATAAGAAATCATCTCTATAGAACTTGAGAGGGATCAGCAGATAATAATAGAAATTTCTTCCCTTTTCATTTCATCCACTTTTTACTTTGAGAGAGAGGGAGGGAGAGAGTATAAGGAGATAGAATGTATTTTAAGATATCTTAAAATAATGTTTTTTTAAAAAGTAGTATGTTTGGGGTTTGTTTGTTTGTTTTTTGACCCTGGCTGGTGTGGCTTAGTGGATTGAGTGCCAGCCTGCAAACCAAAGGGTCACTGGTTCGATTCCCAGTCAGGGTACATGCTTGGGTTGCCAAACAGGTCCCCAGTTGAGGGTGCATAAGAGGCAACCACACATTGATGTTTCTCTCCCTTTCTTTCTCCCTTTCTTTCTGTCTCTCTAAAAATAAATAAATGCAATCTTAAAAATATTTAGAAAAATAAGAAGTAATATGTTTTTGCGTTTAGGTCTCAAGGATCAATCACTGATGCTATAACAGGGTGCAGCCAAGAGGAGGGCCCCAAATAAGGATTTGGGGTGGGGTCCAGAACTCAAGGTGTTCAAGAAATATTAGAAAGGCATATAGAATGTCCTCCCTCTTCCCTCCCCCACAGGTGTGAGTTGAGGGAAGGGACACATGGAGCAGGAACATGCAGAGCTATTTTGTACAGCAACAGCTTTGCAGCTAACCTCTGGCATAGTCATTTAACATATCTATAACTTTTAACTGGTTTCATAGATATGTTAAATAGCTGTGGCTATGCTTTGAGGCAGGAGGATGGAAGAGACTTCCACCCAAGATGCAACTTGAAGGCAGCTCCCCCTGGTTACAGCACCTGTGTGAGAGCTTGGAGAAGATTGGCTCCATGACATGGGGGCACACCTGCCCAGACTTATGATGGCAGCCCAATAAACCTGGAATAATACAGGAATGTTGGAAGGTGTAACTGATTGTAGGAAGAATCAAAAGTGGGGGTGCAGAGGAAGGTTGGCGTGGGGATTTAAACCCAAACTCAGCAGCCATGCAAAGGGAGAGTACCATGCGACTTGCAGAGTGGGGACCCCCGGCGGCTTTAGCAATAGTGAGGACCACATGGCTTTGGGGTGCTCTCTTTTGCCACATGGCTTAGGAAGCAGGAGAGACTTTGCCTGGAAGAAAAGGGGTGAAAGGACTCTTACTAGTGGGCCATGAGAAGGTGCCACATGGCTTTGGGTTAGCTGGAGATCCTGGCTACAACACAGCTGATGGTGCTGAGAGCCTGAATCACAGACTTCTACTTCTATTCCTGAGATACAGTACCCCAGATTAGGGCAGAGGGAGAAGGAAGTACTGTGGATATCCTAAAAGACTTTAATATTTTAATGAAGACATTGGGTCACTACTTTAAGTCTGTATAGCTTTAAATAAACATTTCCTTTCCTTTTCACAAATCTCTGGCATCCAGAGATGTCTTTCCTCTGACAGCAGGCATAGCAAACCTGGGGGTCTTTTTGGCAATAGTATATCGTACTCCCCTTGGCCCTGTCCTGTAATAATGCTAGAAAATGAACACACACCAGCGTACCACTCACAGACACATGCAGGCTTCTTTCTATTTGAAGATATTTTAACATAAAATGGATTGTTTTAGTAATAAATTTAAGTGTACTATTTTTATTTGAAAGTTGAAAAAGTGTGCTAGAATATATTCATAAAGATTATTCTGTAGTACCATGTTTATAACATGAATACTGAGCCTAAGTATCATCTTACCAGAAATACCTTCCATGAACCTCTAGTAAAGGAGACCCCTCTATCCTAGCCTCCCACTGTCTTTTCACTCTGCATTATTTTTTATAGTATGAATTACTCTTTAATATTCACTCTTTTATTCATGCGCTCATTGTCTGCCTCTCTACTGTCCCATTCAAAAGTAAGATATTTGTCTAAGCTCAATGTCTTCTTGAAATCTCACTAATGACCCTTCTGTACCCTTCCTAATTCCTGCCATCCATGCATATAGATTCCCCTTCTGACAGCTAGCTCTATGTCTATATTATACTTACAGCGTCCTGCTTATTTCGCTCATAGCCTGTGGTTAACTTCTGTGCACATGCACATGAGTATTTTCTCTTTGATATTTTCAGGGTACAGCACACAAAGGCTCTGAAAATATTTGTATTTGTTGATGAGGGATGTTTAAGACAACACAGGACATTGTAAATAAAGATGGAAGTACCAGTTTGAGGAACATGGGCTGAGCAGAAGCTTATCAAAACAAGTTAAGCAAACCTATATCAGCTTCTCAGAACCCACAGTCTGAGAAATGCCAGCTTCCTTGTGGGTTGAAAATTCTGCAATTCAAATATCCAGTTCTCATACAGTGTGGTTTCAGCAACTTTAAGGTCGTCTAATTGTTGTGTGAAGGGCTGCTTGTCTTCTTTTCCTTTCTCATAAAAAGTAGCATAAAAAATAAAAATGTTTTATACTAAAAAATAGTAATTGAGTCATTTTTGTTCTTCAAATGGTATTTATTTCTGCTTCACTTAAAAGAAAAATAATAAAAATATCTTTGTTGAAGCAGTAGCTATGGATCAACCATTATTAACTCATTAACTTTCTTCTCCATTACTGATCCTTAGCCATGTAATTAAAGAGATTTCCAAAGCTTAGACTTAAAAATATAAATAAAATGGAATTAACATTATTCAGTTAGAAGATTCACTAATAAGAAATTTTCCTCTTTGAGATTTTTCTCTTTCCCAAACTGAGGGTGGGGAATGCTTAACTGTACTTTGAAGATATTTTCTAAAAAATGAAGATAACCCTTAAGTCTATGAAGGGGAACCGATTGCTGAGAAGCAATTGTTATTTTCATGAATACACTGTAAAATTACTTCCAATTTAATCACTTTTGGTCAAGAAAGTTACCACTGACACCTGAAAACTCGGAAGTTACTTGTTTATTATAGGAATTTCTAACAGACATTTGTCAAGTTCTTGCAGGAAGTTTCATGTTAGAATTTTATATTTTTTATCTTTATTGTATCTTTCAGGCAAATAATAGAGCTAAAGTGTATTAATGTACTATACTGGTTATTGTATAACAATGGTACTAGACAAAAAATGTAATATTCATGAAAATCCTATTTCCCTGGCTAGCAAAATATGCTGAGAGAAGTAGCTCACCAAAGGAGGGAACTATAACGCACAGATAGTCACAGGAGTTATAAACAAAGGCAGTTGACATTAATAATTAAATGAGAAAAACTCCCTGTGGAGGTTTAGATGAGCTACAGGTACATGTGTACAGTCACTTGGCTAATTGATCATTAGTTATTTTCTAGGCCAGAAGAGTACATATTAATGTAACTGGTTTCTCTACACTATTTTTCTAGTCCAATAATTTGTCTAATTGAATAAATATAGCTCTTATACATTCCCTGTGAGAAAAAATCTTCCCCATTAGAGCCTGATGTTTTTACTATGTGTAAGGAAGTATTCAACATAAAAATGTGATAGGGAAAGTTTTATTATTTCTCTGAAGTTTGATACTATACCTTAAATTAATCCTAATGGGAATTGTATTATTGGTTTCAATATTCTAGTATATATTAATCTAACCTTTGCAATGAAATCTATTTATCGTTTTATTATGATATTTTTAAATTGGTTAAGCATTTGTTTTTTTGTTTGCTCATTTTCTCTGCTTTTGAAAACTGCGGTCTGTCTCAACAGGGCATTCTTTAATGAAGACACATTAGAGCTGCCTCACACACGTGGCCCCGGAAATCTCAGTGAAGAAGCATGACTTCTTCCTGGAGACTCATTCTCTTTCTGGCAGTCACTGCGTGTCTTTCAGGTAAATATCTTGCCTTATGTATCAAGTGACAAAAATGGATAAAAGTCTTTAATACAAAATTATGTTCAGATGTTCTTTTAAATATATCAGTATTCATACATTCAACAAAAGGAAGAGAAAACAACCCTTAAATGTTTGTTAGCATTGCAAAAAGTCAGATGCAATTCAATATAATTGAGTACTTAGAAAATACTATAAGAATGTTAATAGAATAAGTAGTCATCTGATATCATTGACTTTTATTTATATATAAATGTTTGTGAGCCTGCAGAATATTTGGTAATATGTATTTATAATTTGTAGAAGGTAATTATAACAATATCTCATTACAATGCTAAATTTCACCACATGAAAGCAGGATCATAGTATCTTTATTACACACACACAAGCATTTAGAAGCATCTCTAACACAATGTATTTTTGTTATTGTCTTGACTTCCCTAACTTTGTTTTGATTGACTTTGTTATTCTACATCTTGGATCTAAGATGAGATATTTTATTCTGCAAAAGTTGTCTATGTTTTTTGGACATAGTTTTTTGTATCATAATACAAAAATTAATATGCCAGGAGCTTTTTGTTTTAACAATATTCAAAATTATATTGTAATGATGGTTTTAATGCTTATACACATAACATTTCAGCTTGATTAGATTTAACTCAGTGGCTATAATCTGTTATTAAGTATTATCAGTGTAATTCCAACTATCTATGATTCAAGGGTTCTCTTAAAAACTAAAAAGTTAATCTTTAATTTAGATTGTGCTCAAAAATTTCATTTGATAGTCAAAAAAATGTGTTCATATACAGACATGAATCTAGTGTTTCAGCTGTATAAATGCATGTTATATGTTTAAATGTACATATTTACATAGATCTAAAGGCTTTTAAAATATGCATAAAATGTTTTCTTGTAAAAGTACTAGTAGTTAACTGCAAACACAACAAGACAGTTTATTATTATTATTATTATTATTATATGTGAGCACTATTGCTTCCAAGAATAAAACAGGTTTAAGAAGAGATATGAAAGATTCAATAAGATCTCTATAAAATATTCTTAGAGCTCCCTGTGAAAAAGTGAAAAATAAGTAAATAATTTTAGAAACATTAAAAGTGCAATGAAAAACCTGGTATATTACTGTAATAGTTACCTAAAAATGTGAACTAAATTATCTTCAAATAATTTACCTTATTGAGGCCCATTCTGCACAGTTTCACCATCTTCCCTGATGACCTAGCCTGTTCCTGTTTTATCTTCTTAGTGTCGTCCTCCTCTCAAGTCATGAACTGATTGAAGGGACTGGAGATAGGCTCATGAGATAAATTAAAAGATGTCCAGTTAAATTTAAATTTCAAAGAAACAAGTAATTTTTTCAGTTCAAGTATGGTCCATGCAATATTTTATTTCATTTTATCTAATGTTCAAATTTAATTAGTGTCTAGTGTTTTTACTTATTAATCTGAGCATGCTAAGTGGAGGGACAGTGGTAGTGTGACATCATATTGCTCCAAAGTTTTATTTTCTTGTGCTTGTCCAACATCATTCTCCCAAATAAAGTTTACTTTAAAGGAGATGTTATAGTCTGTTTGTGGGAAGATGAAAACATGCAGCCTGAGGTGAGATTCATGATTGCTAGCTTTCTACCACATAAGGAATCGAAGTGCTTTTCTTTTCATAGATTAAATGAAACATTGAAACATGGGAAAATGAGCTGGGCTTGGAGGTAAGTTGCTACTCAAATATTATAGACAAAGTGAAAAACAAGTTAAAAACAAAGGACATTTCTAATTTTTAATCATCTGCACTTAATAGTAAGCATAGGTAATAGTTATTTTAAAAAACAGATTAATTTCTTCTCTGCTTATGTTTCTCTAATTCTCTCTTCTCTGCTTCTCTAATTAATTATGTTTATAATTAATTAGATACTTGAAGGGAACAGTTATCAAGAATAATTATATTCAAAACTTTCCCCTTTACCTTTCTATTTTAACAAATTATTCTGGAGGTACGGCCCTTATTATGTTCTTGTTACTTGGCAATACTGACTTACACTCAATATTTACTTTGTTATTTTATTATTCACCATTTTATGTTGTAGGTTTCTCTGATTGCTGCCTTTATATGTGAGTATCATTTTAGAGGACCCCCTTTAGTGCATTCACTTGATTGCTATTACAGACAATTAGGGTAATTAAACTATAGGTTATGAGCACATTTCATGTTGCTGCTGCTATTTGAACCAGTAAAACCAATTAAAGAAATAAGAGAAGATTCAGGCTGTATTCATGTTTGTTGTATTTACTTATTTTTTAAAGATGGATTATCTTGGGTGTGTTTAACTACAAAACACAACCCTATGTGTAAAAACTGTCTGCTCTGAGCAATGAAACACTGACAGCTTTCACAGAGATATACAACCTCATATCAAAAATGGACTCATAATTTTAAACAACAATGAGATACCACTACACATATCAGGATGGCTAAAATTCAGAAAAATAAAAAGGTAAAAACAGTGCAAATTGCTAATGCATATGCAGAAGGCAAGAATGTTCATTCAGTGCTAGTAGGAAAAAAATGGTACACTGACTTTGGAAGGCAGTTGGGCGATGTTTACAAAGCTAAAAATTCATAACATATAATTAAGCAATTGGACTCCATATATTTTTAAATAAATTTTGTTTATTTATGTATTTTTATTGCAATAAAATATACATAATATAAAGTTCACAATTTTAACCATTTTAAGTGTACATTTCAGTGGTGTTAAGTACATGCACAGTGTTGTTCAACCATCACCACCATCCACCTCCAGAAATTGTTCATTATCCAAATAGAAACTGCGCACTCATTGAATAATAACTCCCCATTCCCTGCTCTCCCAACTTCTGGTAACTTCTATTCTAGTACTTTGTACCTCTCTCCTACTATTTATTTATTCTAGGTACTTTATATCAATGAAATTTACAATACTGGCCCTCTAAAACTTATGTATATACAAAATACATGCACAAAAATGTTTATAGAAGTTTTAATAATAATCACCAAAAACTCTAAATAAGCAAGATGTCCTTTAATAAGTGAATGGGTAAATAAGCTTTGGAAATTTCATATTATGCAGTACTTTTTGGTGATAAATACTAGTGAACTGTTACACAGTACAGAAAAATTGGATGAATCCTAATATGCTTACTGTTAAGTGAAGAATAAAACCAATACAAATAGACCACATATTGTATGATCCTGTTTGTATGATCTTTTGGAATGGAAAAAACAATAAAGACTGTATGGGTCAGTGTTCGCCAGGGCTTGAGGTAAGCTAAGGATTAAAAGGATGAATCACAAAAAAACATTTTTTAGGGTGATGAAATTATTCTGCATGATACTGTAATGGTGGATGTGACATTACAAATTTATCAAAACCAATGAAATTTTATAGCACAGAGCAAATCTTAATGTATACAAATTAAAAATCATCAGTACAAACTATGATTAAGACCTAAATAAGATAGTAGGAAAGGACATTAACAAGACACGAAAGTTTCAAATATATTTTGACAAGAAAATGTATCAAACTTGGTAAATTATTAAATATTTTGAATTGGAGGAAATAGTTTATTTTTTTAATTTTAGTTTTATGGGTAGATAGTATTGCCATTTACTTGGATATTGAATAAAGTAAGTGGTTAAATATCTAGCTATGTAATATGAAAAATAAAGACATTTATTGAAGAAGACACAAGAAATGTTGTACACAGGACAATGACATCTCAGTCTCCTTCAAAGTAGGCACCTTGGGACCTCACACAGTTCTCCCAGTATCTCTTCCATTGTTCAAAACACTCTGCAGAATACTTTGTCAGAGTCACCTTCAGCTGCCCTTTCATATTTTCCTGAATCTCATTGATGGTCTGAAATCTCTTCCCCTTCAAAGGTGATTTTAGTTTGGGAAAAGCCAGAAGTAACAAGACACCAAATCTGGGCTATAGGAGGCCTGAGTCACCTGGGTGATTTGATGTTACACCAAAAAACTCTGCATGAGATGTGGTGCATGAGTGGGCACATTGTCAGGATGGAGCTGCTAATCATCAGTTGCCCATAGCTATGCTTGTTTTCATCATATAGCATCTCTCAACCAACGAAGAACACTGAGGTAGTACTCCTTATTAACTGTTGACCTGGAGGGGCATACTTGTGATGGACAACGCCTTCCCAATAAAAAACAAACAAACAAACAAACACACAGTTAGCCCAGTCTTAATCATTTCGTGACTTTCCCACACCTTTTTTGGGCATGGAGAACCAGACAACTTCCATTGAGATAACTGAGCCTTAGTTTCCAGATCATAGCTGTTGACCCATGATTCGTCTCCAGTTATGACCTTCTTGAAGATCTGGTTCACTAGTAGCAGTTTGAATCAAGTCATTAGCAACTACAGCATGATGTTCCTTCTTCTCTGGTAGCAGAAGCCACAGAAAAAATTTTGCCATGAGACATTTCATTCCAAGATCTTGCATCAAAATCTTGGACACAGTAGTTTTTTGAATCCCTTGATCAGCTACTTCTCATACTGCCAGTCACTGACCTTTGTTGACTGCAGCCCATACACAATCTTCATTCTCAGGTGTTCTGCTTGTTGCAGGTCTTCCAGAACATGGATCACTTTTTACAGATTCCCAACTATCTTTAAAGTATTTGTGCCACACTTTTATTTGTACTACACTCATTACATTGTCCCTGAAGCCTTCTGAATCATCCGAATATCTTCCGTGGAGGAATGTTCAAGCTTAACAAAAAATTTGATGCAGATTCATTGATCTACTCATTCAGTCATTTTGAATGTGATGGCCACACAGTACACATGCTCACTCAATGGTATCTACCACCCCCACTGGCAAGTACAGTGAAGTTGTCATTGTTTATGCATGTACATTCCAGTCCAATCTCCTTGGCTGCCAGGTTGCATTAATGTTATCCAAACCGTTCTCCTCATATTGACAATGGATGGATGGTTTCTGGACAGATCTCATAGATATAGAATGGGAAGAAAAAAACTGAGCTCAATAATGGTCATTAACTTTTGCATAACTGTAACAGGCTCAGGTGAAAATGTCTAAAGTTTAGGAAAGATAACTGATCTAAAAATAAATTTGGGGTTTAATATTACCTGGATGAATTTGAAGGTCTGGAAAAAATAACTACCCAAGGATTTTGTATGCAATGATGATAAGGCAAGGAAGAAATTCCAAGAAGCAAATGCTTTTAAAAGGCAAGAGAAAATAGAGGTGAGTTATGAGTTTTGGGAGACTCTAGGAAAAAGTCTTAACAGAACATCTTTAGAAAGGGAAGGATCAGCAGTGGCATTTTGAGTTCTACTCAAAGTTTATTTGTTTATATAAAAGTTTTACATGCAAATAATAACAGTCTTATTTATTTAACAAAAAGAAGATGAAATAGTTCTCTAGCTTTGTTTCAGAAACAATGATCGTAAGAGCACTGTAATGTAACTGCATCAGCTGGGCTTAAAAAACACTTAAAATCAGTAAAATTATTTTTAACAATATGAAATAATTAATAATTAAATAAAATCTTTTTGTAATAGAATGTGTGAAACCATTTGGGAAGGAATCATAATTACTATAGCCTAGTTCTGAATTTACTCATATCTGTGACAAGAAGCATCAATATTTCAACCTACGTGCCCAAATTCACATTAGTGTTTTCTTTAAAAATTACTCTTCAGTCTACATCCATACCACCCTGAACGCACCCAAACTAGTCTGATCTCAGAAGCTAAAAATTACTCTTCAGCCCTGGCTGGCATAGCTCAGTGAATTGAGTGTTGGCCTGCGAATCAAAGGGTAGCAGGTTTGATTCCCAGTCAGGACACATGCCTGGGTTGCAGGCCAGGTCTCCAGTAGGGGGCATGCAAGAGGCAACCACACATTGATGTTTCTCTCCCTGTCTACTTCCCTCTCTTCCCCTTTCTAAAAATTAATAAATAAAATCTTTAAAAATTATTCTTTAGAGATATATTATCCTCCAAATATGTGAAATAGTGATTCAGAGGAGTCAGTATGGTTCAGGATTTATCTCTAGATTTATAAGCAATTTTACTCATATTTTTTGGTTCCCTATAAATTGCTTTTTATTCAATCCATGTTAAAACAAACAACAACAAAAACTAAAGGGTTTAAATCAGCCTTCTCTGTCATACGGAGTATCCTATCCAATGAGTTTTTAAATTTTCATATTTCTTTTGGAATATGGCTAGCATTTATTCTAGTTTTTTAAAAAAATATTTAAAAATTAGAGAAATGTATGACTAATATTTATTACAAATATTTTTCTTGCAAATTATAATAAAACAGCTTGATATAACACTGAAATTAGGAAAGATAGTACTTGTGAAATAAATCCTACACAAATACATAAATATTAATTATTAATTTATTATTAGAATCAGCTAGAAAGCAGCTATTCTTAGATTCATTAACATATAATTATTTGGTTGAAGATTTTGAAAATACCTTTATTTGCACTTTCTAGTACCAACATATATTTTTTTTCAGTATCCCAAATATATTTCTACCAAAGTTCTAGCCTTAAGGATATTTAATTATTATAACTAGACATATGTACATCTCTTTTAAACTGAACATTTTTCTAATAGAGTTGATAAGTCTTAGAATTAAAAATAATTTGGAAATCAGGTGGTACAATTTCTTATACTTGGGCAAGTAAAATATTACTTCTTCTCAATAGAGATTAGGTTTGGGGAGGTTCTATTTCATGTCACATGTCACATAGATGGTAAATAGTGGAAGAATAATAATGCCTGTCTTATATATAGAAATGGCATCAATGTATCAGACAACATGAAGATGGGACAAGAGAGCCCAGAGTTACACTGACCTCCTTCCTATACTAGTAGGAAGCTATACTAGATTACTATATAGTATAGTATTACTATGCTGTACTAGATTAGTAAATCTAGTTACTTTCTCCTGAATTACTTTCAGATGTTTCTGATGTGAGCTGCATTCCTTTAAAAACAATAATGAGAACCCAAACCACTTTTTCTTATTCTTTGACCCTATTTGCCACCATTGGGCTGAATTTATTGTATTGAAAAGGTGACAGTTTGTTCCTTCTGCCAAGAGCATGACATGCTGTTGAACAGAGAATGTCTGTCATTGATAAGCTTGTACAAATATTCTCCTTCTTCTGGGAGGCTGCACAGTAAACAGCACAGAACTTTGTCACTGTCAGCCAGTGCTGCCTAAAAACTTTAAAAGGGAAATGAAAACAGAAGTGTAGAGAAAACAGGTACCTGATAATATTGTCTGACTGGCCCACTGCAGTAGAGAACGAGAAATGGATTATGGCTCCTCTGTGATCGTTTTCAAATTAGGTATGTGCACATTGTATTGGTCCCTAGGAAGTTGTGATGATAATGGAGCTACCTCAGCTAAGGAAACCAAGCTGACTCTTATCAGCTGTGCACTGGTGGTATTAGACATGTAATTAATCAGAAGACAATTTAATATTTCCTTGTCAGCAGGAGAGTATTACTTGAATTTAGTGAGTTTTATTTTTGCTGTGTTTATCTTAAAGGTAAATAAATTGTTAAAAGGTACCTATAATTGTCATTAATTTATGGATGTGATAAAAACCATAAAGAGGCAGATTCAGCATCCTAAAGAAATGAAAGCAAATATGTGTTTTCAGTGTTTTCAAGATAAAAAAAGAAAATTAACTAATTTATTAGGTTAGTTAAATATTATTTCTCTCACATAAAATTAATTAAAATATATTTTCACTAAAATATCAGTGTAAACAATACATATCAAAGTGTTTTGCAATTTAGAAAGTGCCATAAAAATAATCTCTGTTAAAAGAGACAGATTCTTACTGTCATTATTATTTTCAACAATGATAAATCTTTACTGATAGAAAATTAATCATGTACATTGGTTTCTTTGGTTATAAAATAATGCTCACATAATTCATTTTGTTTCCAGTGTCTATGAGAACTTCTGAATGAAAGTTTACTATATTATTTTTTGAGCAGAGATAAATTGCATGCTGTGAATTATGTCAATTAATGGTGAAGATTGTTTTATAGCTTAGTGTAAACTTCTGGGAAGCCTCTGGTAGTAATTTCAGTACTTTGTCAGCAAGAAAACAACTACTTCTCTATGCCCCCTTTCTTTAAATACAGGTCTGTTCTGCATATAAAATGGAGAGACCAATAACATTCATTGAACACCCAAGCAAGCTGAACCCAGTTAAGACACAGAAGAAATGTAGGAAAACATTTCCGTTCTCCTTGACTTTAAATACATATTATACATTTGTCAGGACTCAAATATCAAAATATGTCATGTATAAAATAACTCATACAAAACTAGTTGTGGGAAGGAAAATTTATTAAGTATTGTATATAGTCTTCTGATTATTTTAGCTCTTTGGTAAAATCTTATCTGGTTAACTATCAATCAAGTTAACTACATATTTCTTGAAACATTTCAACTTTTAATTTACATTTGATAATATTTACTTGATATAGGTGTTAACTACAGCATTTAACTTTTGTAGCATTTGAAAAACATACTTTCCATTATAATTCTCACTATGGTGTTAGCACTGAAATTTGTCAGAGTACTTAGTTATTCCTAATGATGCCGTTATGATGGTGGCTATGATTGCAGCATCATCCTAATCTCAGTATGGATTTGGAGAGGAATGGTCCCTATCACAAACTTATTGTGCATAGTTGAATATTCTCTCCTTATTGACATGTAAGCCTCCTGGTAGCCTTTCATTTGTATTTTTTTCTATAAAATATGTATTCATACTACTCTGAGTCAGGCAGTGTCCTGGATACTGTAGGGGGAAAAAAAAAAAAAAAAAACAGAGAAAGAGACCACACTGCATAGTCTTCATTCACAGAATTTACAGACATTTGGACTTATAAACAAATCTGAAACTATACTGAGGTGAAAAAAATGCTTGGGAGTTTTGGTTGAAAATACCTTATATGAATCATAGTTTCATTAGAGATTTTTCTTGAACCCTTTCTGAGCTAATTTATTAAGTAATTCATGCCAAAAGCCTTCAGGAAAAACCAGGGTTTAAGTGCATGGTAAGGTATTGAGTGAATTTGAAAAGGGGTAAGGAAAAATGCATTAAAGCAGAGAGAAATACACTGTATTTTGCTTTGAGACTCCCAGCTCTACCTGCTTATGTCCTTTGACACGTTGGAGAAATTTTTGCTCAGTTCCTCTCGCTTTCCACCACATCACGTGACCATGGGCTCTGAATGGACTTTGTGTTTAGGAAAATAAATTGAGGGCATATGCCTTGCAGATTTACGAATGATTAATCTTAGTGTTTGGAGAAAGCATAGAAAAAAGAACAAATAGATATTTTACTAGATTACTGTGCAGATACTATGACATTTATGTTTCTACTAGGCATTTCACTGTAACTTATGCTAATATAGTATTTTGTTATATAATGTTATGATTCTCATTTAATTAAAAAACATGGGTGACATATAACTTTTTTCCTCTTTTGAGAGAGAACGTAGAAAAATGTATTCTTAGAGTGAAAAATAATATAGAACAAAATGGAATGTTTAACATAGCCTATGGTATTATCACATGATAGTTACCCTAGGCATATATTCAAAACAACATTTGGACAATTTTACAATTGTCATATCTAAAGTATTTAAAAATGACTCCATGTTTTTGAAATTTTGTACAGTGAGGAATCGATTCCCAAAGGTTTCCACTGTGCTTATTGTTGGGTGTGAATAATAGCCATGGTCAGCACATTGATCTTTTGAAATAGGTCTGGGAATTATTTGTCAGTGTTGAAGGCATTAATAAAAAAGATGTGATTTCTCCATCTTGTTCTATACTGAGTCCCTCAAACTATTTCTCAATTTATAACTACAGTAAGTCCTCTTTGAACATCATCAATAGGTTTTTGGAACTGTGGCAAAAGTTATAGAGCAAAACTAATTTTACCATAGGCTAATGGATGTAAACAAGAGTTACATTTCTACAACATCACATCAAGGTTATAATGAAACAACATTGAACAAAACTACATTATTCAAGGACCTGCTGTATTAACTTTACTGAATATTTAAACTACTCAGCTTTGTTCTCTTTTAGGGGGAAATTCAATATATGGTATGTTACTATGCCAGGTACTTTAGGACTAATCCTAATGTTTCCCTAATCCTCTGCTACCTAACAGAGAATTGTACCACTTTCCTCCTAGATTACCATGTGTTGGTCACATTGGCCTTGGTTACCATTACTTTCCCATACCAGGCTTCTCACACACTGCAGGGTCTTGGAGGGCCTATAGACACCCAGAAGTTATATTATGGTCTAACAGCTGACTTCTGTTTATCTTCTAAAATTAAGAAAACCCAAGGTGGTAAAAACCACAAAATGACACAATGAACCAGGTTTCGACACAGACTGTAATGGTAGCAGCAGTCCTCTCTGTGTTGGGAGCTGCGTCACTGAAACAAGTTTCAGCAATGTCATGAGACTATTTTTTTAAAGATTTATACATTTATTTTTCTTCTTAGAGAGAGAAAGGGAAGAAGAAAGAGAGGGAGAGAAATATCAATGTGAGGTTGCCTCTCACTTGCTCCCTACTGGGGACCTGTACTGGGAATTGAACCAACTGGGAATTGAAACAGCAACCCTTTGGTTCATGGGCTAGCACGCAATCCACTGAGCCACAACAGCCAAGGCTAGACTTTCTTAAAATTAGTAATTGTCACAGTTGCTTTTATGAAAAAGTAATTCATTATGTAAAGTAATTACAATTTTTCTTCAAGCATATGTAGGTTTGACTTCTTTTTTCTAGAAAGTAAAAAAGCAATATTGTTTGTATCTTGATAGTAGTATGCTGTTAGGGGCCAGTATTTCAGGGTAGAAAATGCCATTGACAGAATGTGGGAAATGTTGGTGAAACTAAAACAGTGGTAGAGGAAAGTGTAAACATAAACAGTGTCTTAATCTAAAGGAATGATTTGGAAGGAGGTACTTTAAAATGAATATCCTTTTTGGTAGAGAAAATGCTTTATAAACACTGTGTGCCTAAAGACTAGGATCAGAGCAAACCAGACGAACACAGTCATACCACCTGCGATTTTGTAATTTCAGAGGAAATTACCATGAATAAGATGTACAACTGCAATGATTTGGAAATGTGATAAATGAGTACATTTAAATCTTTTTATTAACTTCAACTTAGAATTCAATAAGTTCTTACCTAATCATTCTGTATTCATGTATTCAACATTCTAAACTACCAAAACCAGAAAAAAATCCTTCCTCAGAAGAAGAATCTGAAGTAAAGAATATGCACATTTAGAATATTACAACAGTCCTATTCTCTTGAACACCCATTGTAATAGAAACTGAATCAGAGATAATTGTGGCAATATGTCGTTGGGAGTGAATTTCTCACATATTAATTAACATGTATTAGGAAATCATATTTTAAAAATATTTGAAGAAATATATTTGAATAAAATTAATAATTCAAACATCAAAATTTCATGTTAATATCATCTTAAAGGTTAGTTATTATTATGTTCCAGTCAAGTATACATGAAGCAAATACCATGTCTCCAGCCTTGGAATAGGATCAATGGGACACAATATTCATAGAAATGAAAAACAGATTTCCCAACCTCATAATACTCTTAAAATATCCTTTAAAGTGAAGCAAAGTTAATCAATAGAAAAATAAGCAAGAATAGCAGAAGATAATCTAAAATTTAGAGCATGTGCATAGTATATAAGTGATCAAGGAAGGCAGTTTTATAGAAAAGCAGTTAGTTAGAGATTCACTGGAGTGGTGGGTCTGTAGCTGGTTCTTGGAAGACAAACTCGAGGCACTGAGGAGGGAAGATCACCTGTGCGAAGGCAGGAATCATGAGCAGAGACATACATGGCTATATTTCAATGGAAAGTATATAGTGAGCTAAGAGGAGAGTGGTTTGAGATTATTATAGAAGGAGGCAAATGCCAATCACCTTATGGATCATTTATTCTGTAAAATATCATATTACTTGTTTTCTAAAATATAACACTAGGAATACTAGTGTCATGATTTATATAATGTATGTATACATTTAGAAAAGGTGCTCAAAGCTTATTTTTCAAAATGCCTATAAGAAGTCCTAAGGTATGCCTATGAAATTATGTTGCAGATTTAGTATGGAAGAATAGACAGTACCTATTTTCTGGACATTTTCCTGCCTGCGGCTGTTTCTGGTAGGCCTTTGCCCTCGTCTCTGACTCTCCTCTGATTTCTCTAGTATTCTTCAGCTCCAGCTAGAAGAGTCTTTTGACTGTCTACCAAATATGCCATATGCATTCCCACATCTACCACTTGGAACATTTCATTCCACACTTCTTCATGTGCACTTCTGTTTCATCCTACCCATTTAATTCTTATTTATGCTTCAAGAATTTTGACTATAATTCAGGTGAAGCTTCCCCTAATCCATCCACTCAGAGTGGCATTGTCCTCTTTCAGGCACATTGTGTATGTAGCATGCACAATTCATTTGATAAAAATAATATGCTCTGCTTAAAATATTTTGTGTTACCTTGAAACTTACAATGCTTATTCAGGGTAAACTAACTGCTAGAAAATTACAAAATATCCCAATGACTTAACCATATCAAGTTTATTTTTTAACTCAGATTACCATCCCATCAAACTTGTTGGTGGTGGTTTATAAGGGGAGAGGAGAGCATTAATGGGACTCTGCTGCTTTACCTAGTGGCTAGTGGCTTTGTAGTGTATCTTATGGTCTGGGCATCCTCTAATATGGGGACAATATACACCAGAAAATATGGGCCATCTGGCTTGACCAGCTCAAACAAAAGATGACCAGCTCAAACAAAACC
The DNA here is from genome assembly GCA_004024845.1 of Tonatia bakeri. NCBI lineage: Eukaryota > Metazoa > Chordata > Mammalia > Chiroptera > Phyllostomidae > Tonatia > Tonatia bakeri. Next base: position 213,081 of record PVIA01000255.1, on the reverse strand, counting down.
CACAAGCAAGGAGGGTTGTGTCCAAACATGATTGTGTAAGGAATTTAACTTACTGTAAAGACTTCAGTTTATACTCTTACTGGTACATGGCACCATTACAAAACTTTGTCAAAGACAGAACACAAACTGCTTTAAAAGGAACTCGAGGAGGTAAATGGGGGATTGTGAGGAGTCTAGTGCAGAAGTCCAGGAAAGGAATGATGGTGGTTTTGACCGGCTTGGGAAGAGATGGGGTGGTGATAGTTTGTTTCTGGATAGTTTTAAAAATCACAGCCAACAATGTGTCCCAATGGTTTCTATTGCAGTGTGAGTGATAAAAGAGGAATTAAGGTGACAGGGATGACACACCAACAATATAACAACATAGGCATTCACTAAATAAGTTTAAAGAAAGAATGAGTAAAAAATAAATTCCTACCAAGACTGGACTTTACAACTGACTTAATTACCTCTCTGGTTGCTGGCCCTAGATTTCCTTGTATCAATGGGGACTACATTTTCTTCCATTATAACCCTGAAATTAAAGTGCATATCTTAGGTATTTATGGATTAAGAGCATAAAGATTTTTGATCTTCTCTTGTCATATCTCCTTGGTTGCTAGAATACCCGAAGGATACATAATCAAAAAACAGCTTTATGTTACAGGCCAACTGGACACATAAGACATAAAAATTGAATGTAAACCCTTTTCAGTAGTATGAAAGGGACTGTTAGGTTTTAGTGACTTTTTAAGTGATTCTGTCACACACTGGGGACACCTGTCAGGACAATTTCAACCTTTAACTGCCTTTATTAGAAGTATATAGCATCCTGTGGCCACAAAAGCATTATATAACATAATACTATTTCCTTCTTTCTCTTATCTCCATTACGTTCACCATAGAAAAAAAAATGCTTTATGAAATATGGTTGCAGGAGCTAATTAATGCTATATGAAACAGATTTTAAAATAGAGAAGATTTTTTATGGATATGCACAAAACAAAGTTAAACAACAATTTAACATATTTGGGGTTTTTTTTTGTTCAATTAACAAAATCCCACCATCTAAAAGCTGTTCATGTATTATCATGTTTAACCTTGTGTGTTCTTCTCCCTGATCTATGTTTACAAACAATCTGGACCAGAATTTGCAACTTCTGTCAGAACCCCATGATTTGAATTATGTCTACCCCTGCTTTTTGGTGTTTTCCAGAATCTCCTGTTCCCAGCACAATAACAAGATGAGGTCAAGGGCGAGTGTACACACAGTGAAGAGCATCCTCCCTTTTACACACAAAGATTGTGGGATGACTGTGAATATTTTTCTCTTCAGGGTTAGTTGACTTTAACTAAAATTTCTTATAGAAGTAGCTGATGATTGTAATTACTATCCAGGTCCGATTGTTGATCTACCTAGAATAGTCTCTGTTTTTTATGCACAATATATTCGGTATAATAGCATATTTTTCATTAGATTCAGTGGACAATTTTGCTTTATTGTGAAGAAATGTTTTAGTTTCAGACTTACATGACCTAGCCTTGTTCAATCTTGTAGTACTGTCAATGGTAGTGTTTATTTTATTTACTGTGAGGCTTTGGCTAGGAGCAGCTTTCCAGAGTGGAGTGCTTTGTCTGGGAACTTTTATTATGAAGTGCAGCAGTGTGAAAAGCTGCAGTTACGCAGACAAGCAAAGCTTTGACACTCTGCTTGTCTAAGGGATGTTGCTGATGTCTGGATAAAGCTTGTATTCAGAAGGTAGCCTTGGTCTACTTCTGTGTGTTTAGGTCCTTATAAAAGTTCATGTCATTCAGTTTGTCTTTACCTGTGCACTGTTAAGATGGGCACTGCACTTTAGGAGCAAGTAAAGGTTAACTCTTGCACTCCCCCTACCATACAGTGAGAGATATAGTGGGGTATTAAGTTTGCCTTGGCTTGTTCTAACAATACGAGTACTTAACTTGAAAAGCAACTGTGAAAAGAAGTGCTTTAGTTACCACACAATAGGTAGCATCAATTTTGCCCAGGGAAAGCTGTAGGTGGTTAACAATGGCTTGCCACACTGCTGTTAATGGTAGCACTTTAAATTTGTACAACCCTGTAAGTGGTAACATTTAAACTCAGCACAACAATACAAAAGGTGATACTTTCATTCAAAACAACTCTGGCGTGGTTATCCTCACCTTCCAGTTGATTTTTTGATAAGATACATAGATGATAATAAAGACTATTTTCCTTACCATTCTCATCAAGTCTCAGGACATTAAGTGAAAAAAATTTGTTGAAGTTTCTTTAGTGTCAATGACTTCTAACATATAAAATAAGTAAATTCAATATGAAAATAATTTAAATGTCTCAAACATGTCTATTTCTAAAAGTATTAACTTAAAACATTAATGAAAATAATAGGTAGAATGCAATTTTGAAAAGCATTCTAAAGAATAGCAAAATTGAGTATATAACAAGACTCAGGACCATGTAATAAGCTATAAAGTAAATGATAAATGCATGAATTACCAATCTTTTAAATAAAGAACAACTAATAACACAGAGGTTGTATCTATGATGCACTGAATGTCAGTTTCTAAAGATTCAATGATTTTTTTTTAAATATGTGCTACACTGTATATATACTGTTAATTGCAGATGATGTTGTGGATTTCACCAGTAAATATTGAACTTTAGTAAGGTGCACTGCATTCCTGAGAAGGGTCTGAAGCCTTGTAAACCCCTGATGCTCTAAGTGTGGGTCCTGGCCCAGCCCTATCAGCCCCACCTGGGAGCTTGTTAGAAAAGCAGAATCTTATCCTCCATCTAATAACTCAGAATCCTCATTTCAACAAGATCCCCCGGACTCAAATACATTTGAAAATTTGAGATCTCATCTAATGTACTGATCTAAATGACCTAGATAATCTTTTGGGCCCAGACTTAATGAAAATTTTATGCAGGGCCCAGGCATCACAAGCAACATTAGAGCCTTTGCAGGATAGGTCAAAGAAGCTGTTAAAGAATTATGCCAGTCTTTTGTTTAACATTTTGCAGCCACTTTAGGATTTTTCTAAACTTTCCAGTGGTTACCTACTTCCTGGATGCCAGATGCTGCCTTGTACCCAAAGAGACAGTTAGGATATCATCAGTCCAAGTAATCTGGAATGTTACTCAAGGGACTGAATTCAAGCACAAGGCATGGACTATCCCACAGTTAGTTAGAACAGCAAGATCTGGGAGGCCTTCCTGGAAACTCACAGAAATGAGGAGCTTCTTTTCTCATGGATGCAGTGTAAACAAAAATCACAACACACTGCCAAGATCCATGTCTTGTGTGAATCTCTCATTTAATACACATTCAAACAAGATTTTAAAATATCCCACAAACACTCAGCAGAAATTGTGGATTTGTGGAAAACTCATGAACTTTACTAGGCATGATTCTAAAGAAATCTGAAGCAATTTATCTTAAAGCAAAGAAGGTTTTCTTGTATGTCTTTGTTGCAGAATTTAAATTAACATGACATGCTTATTAGTATGCTTAGGAACCATGGAAATAAGCATTAAATCAACAAGCAGGGGGAAGAAAAGACTCATTTCTATTGGACAATTTTGTGTTAGCAGATAGCCAATTCTCTATTTAGAGTTTCCCAGGTGGAGTGCTAGAAGTTGGGTTTTTCCCATTGATTTACAAAACCCAGTAATTCTCTAGTGTATTAATGATTCCATTATACATTAGAAGTTTTCTTCAACCAATAATTAGCAGGGAGATAAGTAGCACTTAGTTTTTGAAAGAGGTTTTCTTTAATTATATCAAATTTCAAATAATCACGGTAAAAGATTCTCTTTCAGGCCTCAACTGCATAATTAATTAGAATTAAGGGATGGTTTCTGATCTAGAAGACTTTTCTATTATTATAAAAGGGAATATTTTTAAAAATACATTTAGTTAAGTATGATTCACTAAAGTAACAAGTTAATGAACATCTACTGTGAGATATAAGCAAATATAAAACTTGAGCTCTATGAACTGTTCTTTGTTCTGAAGCCTCAGTCTTCCATGTAGCAAATAATTGATTCTAATTGAGTCAGTTAAATTCAGTCCACCCCAGTAATATTTTAAGTCATTTCAAGGTTGAATAGTTTCATGCAGAATAGAGATTTAAAAAATTAATGATTTCTTATCTTTCCCCTTGTTACTAATGCTAAACTTCCAAAAGACTTTGAGCTCACCCATAATGAAGGCACTGAGGGCAGTTTATAAGGAGTAGTGTCTCTGTTTATGTTTTGGACTTTCTGAGGAATACTAGAGGTTGTCTGGGTAATTTGTAACTCAATTACCCACTGCCAATCAATTACAAACTGCCAGCGTCCTCACCCAGTGATTTCTGGCACTGGTTGTATCCAACTGCTTATATTCGGATGCTTGGCTTTCTAACCTCAGGCACCATCTTATTCTGGCTCTTCTGTGTGGCACATTTAGTGTTTCTCAAGTGTCCAGCTAGCTACCCCTCTATAGCCTCTTAGACCATAAATTCTATGGAGACATGACTACCTTTTCCTTGGATCTTCAATGAGTGATCTGCTCTACAGCTTCATAGGGGACTCACCTCTGAATGCCTTACTGTGGGGTGACCAGAGAGAGGTAACCCAGCAGTCCAGCATCTTTTCTTACTTCTCTAGGTCTCTAGCCCAGTGACTCCTTCTCACTGTATCTCAGTTCTTCAAGAACAGGAAGCTCTCCTTGATGTCTTTCTGCTGGCTTTGACCCATGCCATCACTTTCTGGTGTTCATTCACAATTCTGAGTCATTAAGGTGCGTCTGGTTGCAAGAGTATATACAGCGAACGTGATGCCAGTCTTTCTTACTTCCAGACATCCCTGCATATTCTGGGAGGTATGTGAAGAATTTTAATTTCAGACTTTCCAGTTTTTGCTCTCTAAAACTATATTCATGCAACTCCTATTCTGCAGGTCCTTTTTATACCATGTGTGTGTGAATTTCAGAAACCTGTTTGATTAATAACCTAGTGAAAGATAAAAAAAGTATGCCTTTGGAAAGGTGTTTCTTTTTAATTTAGAATATAAATAGCTCATTTTTCCCCTACAGGTATGTGCTGAAAGTCCAGTACTTGCTATTTAGTACGCAGATGAGAAGGGACAGTTGTTAACCCAGGGGAGAAGGAAAGGATATGTGTAGGTGACACTTCCCATTATCATGTTATATGTGATCATAAACTATTGCCAGTATGACTGCAGAACTTGATGGCTTTCACAGTAGGGAACAATTCACATTTTAATATACATGAAAAATATCATTTTAACTGACAATTAATGATGTATTGCATTTTCATCCATGATAAATATTAGTTAAAGTCAATTTTGAAAATGCTATAAAACTCAAAACTATTCTTGTGATATATATGCCTTTAATAGTGCTCTTCATTGATCAAAAAACATTTGGGAGATTGAATATGATTAAGTTACATTTAAGAAAGTTAAAATTATGACTCAGTTGTAGATCCTTGGATTTATTTTGGAAATACTGCACACAGATGGTTAAAGATTTTCAAAGCAGCAGAACATTGTATTCTCGTAATATAGACTGTGTCTAAAATAAGTATCTTGAAATCTCTATTAGTCACCCTGGCTGGTGTGGCCCAATGGATTGAATGCTGGCCTGTAAACCAAAGGGTTGCTGGTTCAATTCCCAGTCAAGTCACATGCCAGGGTTGTGGGCCAGGTCCCCAGTAGGGGGTGTTCCAGAGGCAACCACACATTGATGTTTCTCTCCTCTTTTTCTCTCTCCCTTCCTCTCTTTAACAAGAAATAAATACAATCTTTAAAAAATTCTCATTTAATCATTTTGAGATTTTTTTAAATATAAATAAGCTATCTACATTCTGCAGGAATTGAGAGAATTTTGTTTTAGAGAATCATAGTAACTCTCTTTAATTACTTTATTGATGTGAGGTTTTTAAATGCCTCCAGTTTTTAAAGGCCAGATATTGACATGTAACTTTAGAAGAGACAGTTTTCTGACAGGTTTTTAACAATTGATGCACCCATGTAAGAAATTGATTTTCCCTTGTTATTGACTTGTCAATTATTTTACATATTATATCTGTCAGATCTTACACAAAACCTAACATTCTTTAAAGATGTCAGCTGTCTATTAAATAAAGTTTCATGTTGTGATTATTTTGGTGTTATTTTCAAATACAATAATTTGTCCTAAAAGGCACAGATGTTATTGTATTATGTATTTTGAAATACAGAAAGATGGGTTATATTAATCATAAATAAAGCATTTTTAATCTCATTTTGATCCACCTTCCTCTACACCGAATACCAATGTTAATATGTGTACATGCAAACCAAGTTCTATGTGCAAATGATTCTCACAAAAAGTTACACAAAATGTATTTATTGAAGTTTACAACATATTTTACAGGTGGCAAACACAAGGCCCATGGGCTAAATCTGGCCCTCTACCTTGTTTTATCTGGCCCAGCACCTTGTTTCTACTCACTGGCAGTGCGGAGCTCCTTGCCCCTAGTTAAGGAGCAGTTACATTTATGTAGTTCTAAAATTACATTCAGCCCTTTGAAGGCAACCACAAGGCTAATGTGGCCCCCAGTAAAAATGAGTTTGACCTCCCTGACATATTTAATTGTGTGGTATTTATATTCTTACACAGACATTTTGTTAAAAGTTAAAATTCCTATGGGAAAAATGACAAATTTAGAAAACATTTAGAACTCAATAAAATAGATAATGAAGGAACTCATTAAAGTCACACTACTTTAAAATAAGGGCAAAAATAAACCTTTGTGATAATGGTTTGTGAGAATGATCTTTAAGTATTGGTAAGAAAAAGATTATTTCTCTAATTTATTAAAAATGCATTTTTTAATTTATTAAATTACTTAATGTATTAAATCTATAGTTTATTGAATTACTTAATTTATTAAAGTATTAACAAATTATTTTGCAGGTGAAATGAGGCTAGAATAGAAGGTTTATATTCTTTCTTGCAACAGAATATTGTGAGCTAATACAACTTACCACAAAATTAACATAGCACATTTGGTGAATTGCATAATCATTATTATATTCTATGTTAATTCAGTATAAATTGTAATGGAAAAAGGAAAGGCCAGTAACTATCATTGCTCCTTCAAATGTTACCTGAGCACAGGTGGACTAAGGATCCAGTCACTCTGAATCTTCCCCAGCTTCCAGGGAAAGCTGCCCCCCCTTACCCCCAGAATGAGCGCTCAACCCAGGATTGGGGTATCTTACCGGGAAATCCTCATCCAGCCTTCTGCCACTGTAAGTCCAGCTTGACAGCAACTTAAGCAGAAACCAATGTTTTCAAACATACTCATAGGCAGAGTTTTCCACCATTATCAAAACATCAAGCTGATTTGAAGTAAGGTTCTCTACTTCATTTAAAAAAAAAAGGATGAAAATGGTACATCATTTAAGTTGTAGAAAATCAAACAGATATCTTATGCCCTATCTCATTCCACATTGTTGTCTCATTAAATGTGGGAGAAAAGAAATACCATTAAAATGAACACAAAGAGAAAGACTGCCAAATTTGGGAATAAGTTATGTTCTATAATGAGGAATTTTAACTATTTTCTTTTCCCAGCTCTGCTTACTAAAGAAAAATTTTACTGTGAGCATAGAAATAAAAAACAAAACAAGAAACCTCAGGATGACATGCTTTCAGGAAGCTTGAAATTGTTGGTTTTATTTTTGTTTTTGTTTTGGGGGTTTTGTTTTTTGTTTTTTGGGTGGGTTTTTTTGGGGAGCATATAGTTGATTACCAAGAAACTCTTCACTTAAGTTTTCTTAAACACTGAATTTCTGCACTGGCGGCGTTTGCATTTACTGCCAGGGTGACTGTCCTAGTGCCCTTCTCGCTGCATATCCTCTCCAATATTTATCTATTTATTTAATTTTCTGAGCATCTCTGGCCCATGCTGGACTAAGCAGCAGAGATCATGTCTATGTTATTTCCTCTCCAATGCATTTGATAAGTATCATGTAAATATTTGCTAAATAAATTTCTGACTTTACTTGCCAACTCCCTATGATTGAGTACCAAACCTACATCCTACTTTTGATCTTTATTCAATGTGCTTAAAGTAGAACTTAGTTGATTTTTATATATTCTACATTAAAACTTCAAAAATACAGTCATTTCTTACTTTTTTCTATTCCCTAAATTCACTAAGTTCATTTAGTCAACTATCAAATATTGTGGTGTTTTCTTTCCTTCTGCCTTTCTTGTTTATACCTCCTTTTCTTTTTATCTGGCTGTTATCACCTCCATCCAATATTTGTCCCTCAAGTACCTTCTACAGGTTAACTATAGAAAAGGCCCTCAAAGTGCCTTCTAACATTTGCTCAGAAATGTTCCTTGCTAGTAAGAAAAAAGTCTAAATTTGCCTCATATTCAAAGTACTCCACAGGAATTTCCACCACAACCTTCCTGAATCTATTATATATAAACTCTTTGCCAAAGCAACCTTTGTTAAACACCTAATCTAAAACTTTCTTTTCCTTAACTATGAAAGTGAAATGTTTACATACAAATGTAAATATTACATGCAGCTTTGCCAAATGGGTGTCTCAGAGAGAAAGTAGCACAGTAGTTCAGAGAAGCCAGAGACAAATTTAAACACAGTAGGTTTAAAGTAAAACTGGTATTATATATAAGAAGTGGGGCCATTACTTTCTGAAGTGGAACTCTGTGAGAAAAGACAGTGACACTTACTATATTATTAAGTGAAAGTAAAGTATAGTTTCAGCTAAAGTATAGTTTCAGTGAGGAGATGAAAAGTACAAAGAAACGTGTGATAACACCTTATGCTAAACGAAGCAGGGATTCTTGTGGCCACATGTTAGAAAATAATGGAAGGAGATGCAAAATTATAATGAAAGGGAGTGAGCTTAGTTTAGATGGCTTTCATTAAATGTTCCAGGTTATGAGAGCAGTTCCAAGAGTATATCCCTGCTATATACTTACCTTTGGTACTATATATACAAATGGGGAAAATAATTGTTTTGAAAAACAAAGTAGAAAGAATCCTTAAGGAGAACAATAAGGAAGCAGAGCCCTGTACCTAGAGAAAAGCAGTGGGTAGACGCACTAGTGTAAGTGCAAAAGTACGTATGCACACATAAGCTGATTGCAATTGCTTATTACTGGGATGGGCAGGTTATGTAGTCCTGCTGGTAAAAGCATCAGACCTGGCAATGTAGTATCATGGGTCTTTGATTAGTAATCAAATAAGTAAGTAAGTAAATAAATAAATAAATAAATAAGGCTCTTCACTGCTTCTTTTAAGGTGATAAAAACTTTTACATCTTTGTCAGACTTTCGGCCAAGATGGAGGCATAGGTAGACACACTGTGCCTCCTTACACAACCAAAACAAGGAAAAAAACAAATTTAAAAACAAAAAAAACAACCAGAACTGTCAGAAAATCGAACTGTATGGAAGTCCGACAACCAAGGAGTTAAGAAATATTCATCCAGACCGGTAGAAGGAGCAGCAGGGATGGGCAGCCAGGCAGAGAGGACTTGCAGCAAGGTGGGCTGGGGCAAGCAAGGTGGCAGATTGTGGACTGGGTGGTCCCACATTTCTGTGCAGATAAACTGGGAGGAATAACTGGGGAGCAAGATAGACTGCAAAATTCAGGGTCCCAACGTGGGGAAATAAAACATCAAACCTCTTATTGAAAACACCTGTGTGGGTTGAGGCAGCAGCAGGAGAAACTCCCGGACTCACAGGAGAGCTTGCTGGGGACACAGGGTCCTAGAATGTACACAAACCTACCCACTTGGGAATCAGCCCCAGAATGGCCCAATTTGCTTGTGGGAAGTGAGGAAAGTGACTGACACCCGGTAGAGAGCGAAGCAAGCAGCACTGTTCTCTCGCAGACCCCTCCCCCACAAACAACGTCATGATGCAGCTACATGGGTTGCCCCACCCCAGTGAACATGTAAGGCTCCACCCCTTACTATGTAATAGGCACACTGAGACAAATAAAAATGACCCAAATGAAAAAAACAGATCAAAGCTCCAGAAAAAATATAACTAAGTGTCAAAGAGATAGTCAACCTATTAATGCACAGTTCAAAACACTGGTAATCAGGATACTCACAAAATTGTTTGAATATGGTCACAAATTAGATGAAAAAATGAAGGCTATGCTAAGTGAAACAAAGGAAAATATGCAGGGAACCAACAGTGACAGGAATGAAACCAGGACTCAAATCAACAATGTGGACCAGAAAGAAGAAATAAACATTCAAGTAGATCAGAATGAAGAAACAAGAATTTGAAAAATGAGGACTTAGGAACCTCCAGGACATCTTTAAACGTTCCAACATCCAAATCATAGGGGTACCAGAAGGAGAAGAGGAAGAGCAAGAAATTGAAAACTTACTCGAACAAATAATGAAGGAGAACTTCCCCAATCTGGCAAATTAAATAGAGTTCCAGGAAGTCCAGGAAGCTCAGAGATCCCCAAAGAAGTTGGACACAAGAAAGCACACACCAAGGTACATCATAATTATATTACCCAAGGTTAAAGATAAGGATAGAATCTTCAAAGCAGCAAGAGAAAAGGAGACAGTTACCTGCAAAGGAGTTCCCATAGACTATCAACTGATTTCTCAAAAGAGACCTTACAGGCAAGAAGGGGCTGGAAAGAAGTATTCCACATCATGAAAGGCAAGGACATACATCCAAGATTACAGCAAAGCTATCATTTAGAATGGAAAGGCAGATAAAGTACTTCTCAAATAAGATCAAGTTAAAGGAGTTCATCATCACCAAGCCCTTATTATATGAAATGTTAAAGGGATTTATCTAAGAAAAAGAAGATAAAAAATATGAACATTAAAATGACAGCAAACTCACAGTTATTAACAATCGAACCTAAAGCAAAAGCAAAAACAAACTAAGCAAACAACTAGAACAGGAACAGAATCACAGAAATGGAGATCACATGGAGGGTTATCAACAGGGGAGTGGTTGGGGAGAGAGGGGGAAAAGGCACAGAGAATACGTAGCATAAATGGTAGGTAGAAGATAGATGGGGGAGGTTAAGAAAATATAGGAAATGTAGAAGCCAAAGAACTTATATATATGACTCATGGACATGAACTAAAGGCGAGTGGGAGGGGGTTCACAGGGTAGAGGGTAATAAAGAGAGGGAAATGGGAAAACTGTAATAGCATAATCAATAAAATATATCTAAAAAAACTTTAACATCTATGTTTTTCAAACTTCTAGCATACACAATGGTCACTTTTGTATAAATGTTTTATCTGTATGCATCAGAAATTCTATTTGAATATTTACCTCTCATGGTCATTATGAAATAAACATCCACTTCTCTATATCTCCAGCCTTTCTCATTACTGGAGTTCTCTAGCCCATACCAACTATAGCAAAAGAACCCTGAGCTTTACTGTACTGCATTTCAATAGTGTAGCCAGTTCAGAAAAATGCATTCCAAAAGTTGTTGAAACTTACCAGTATTTAGAGATCACCAAACAGATGCAATCCATCTGAGTAAAATATATACAGCTCCAATTAATCAGATTGATTCAAGGGTGATATACCTTCCTAAAGACATAGAATTAATCACAGTACTTCTTGAATTTACCTGAGAATTTAGAAAAGTTAAATATAAAATAAAAGTTGGTTCAGATTCTCTATCATCCAATTAATAGGTCTGTGGTTGAAAGTACATAAACAGTGGAAAATGGACTTGTGTTCAATTTCCTTAAAAGTGAAACTATATTTGAATCTGTAACTCTATTCAATAGCTATGAACCTGCCCATTTCAATTCTTTCCTAAGTCATGTATAATATAACCAACCCAAGCAGATGAATAAGGTGGAAAAAGATCAACATATCACCACCTTAATCTTGTGTATTAGCAACTGGAGGAATAAAGTGACTTAGCACATGAATGCAAATAAAGGAAACACAAATAAATAAATTTGTAATGTGAAGCCACTGGGACTAGTCAGTCTGGAAAAATATGTATTGACAGAAAAGATAAGTCAAACCCTCCTTAGTGTCCTATGTATAATTTTATTACAGATTGTATAACTTGCTTTGTTCATTATTGGCTTAGTTTTCTGTGTTCTGTACTAGAGAACAAATTACTCAACAATAGGATTTAAATCATATTTATTTGTATTTACAACATCTAATATAGTATCTCACACAATAACCTAAACTTGGCAGAGATCAATTTAGAATAACAAGTTTTGATAATTGAATAGCCTCTATGACTTTGTTATAGTGTAAACTGACTGAATGAAGAGGCATGATGGGTGGAAGTGGTTTCATTTCTTTGAAATTCTGAGCAATGATTAAATGTGCCAAATCAGTTTACAAATATATTGGCCTTTTAGATTCTTCACTCATTTTCTGTGGATAATCTTTATTTGCTCTGTAATCTCTGTGGAAGCATATTATTTAACAGTCTTTTAGCACCTAGTAAAAGAGGAAACTGATAATATGTTAAAAAAATTCTGTCTTAAGCACAAAGTTTCACTCAATACATGTTCTTATTATTTTTCAATCAAAGTGATTTACTAAGGAAAACTAAAGAGACTACACCTGTCTTCAATTCTTCTAAAATATGACCCATAATAGGGTGGCCATATCTCCTGGTTTATCTGAGACTACTCCTGTTTGTGTCCATTATATGAGGGTAATTATTAATAGCTCCTTCTTTCACACTCAAAATATATGGATTTGAATGGTAAATTATTTGGTTAACTTTCTCATAGTGCATGATGTCAGAATCTGAAGTAATCAACAGGTCTGATTTACCTTGCATTCCAGGTGGGTATTTATGGTACCTGGATTATCCAAGTAAAAAAGTTAATAGACATTTCAGATAAGGCTAATGAAATAATTTAATAGTCTGTATTAGCATCATCAAATAGAAAAATAAAAAAAGTACAGAATTATAGGTAGAATACTTTAAGCAATATTATCCTCTTTGTCCCTTTCAATATGACAAAAAATAACTATTAGTTGTTAAAAACTGTGTCTTTTCCTTAATCAAAGTAAAAAATCCACACAAGCCTATTAAGACTTTAACAATTATTTTATAATCTCTTAAAATTTTCCTAGTATATTAATATAGGCTATATTAAATTCTAAATTTGTCAAAGATATATAAAAAGTTAATTCTGATTTAGAGAAAATACTTCCATGTAGGTATAAGCAACAAATTAAACATTATGAAATAATGCACCATTTTGTTTAGTATTCTAATTTTTTATTGTGGTTAAATATACATAAACAGAAATTCACCACTTTATCCTTTTTAAATATAAAATTCAGTAATATTCAGCACAGTAACAATGAAATATAACTCTCACACCATTTTTATTTTTTCAAACTGAAACTGCTTGTTATATTTTTTTTAAAGAGAGGGAGGGAAACTAGATACGCAAAAGACACACTGATCAGTTGCCTATTGCATACCCACCAACAGGGACCTGGCCAGCAACCCAGGCATATACCCTGACTAGTAATCGAACCTGTGACCTTTTGGTTTGCAGGCCAGTGCTCAGTCCACTGAGCCACATCAGGCAGGGTTTGTTTGTACTTTTAACAACAGAAGAATATTTTGTTCATTATTATTATACTTATTTGTATAAAAATAAAATTTAAATATATTACCCCAAAAATAAAATATTTTAATTTCTAAACTCTGTGAAGTTCAAAAATGCACAATAAATGATTTAATCTTTTATTAGAATGAATTTAGTAGATCCAAAAATTTATTCAGGTTTTAAAAGCCTGCAATAAGTAAAATACTGAGAAATAAAGCTTAATTAGATTAGTTAGGGGCTCTGAGTTTTCATTCATAATTATTTTGTACTACACATAAATGTTCATATTCTTTTTACAAACGCTGAAAGCAAATCTCCAGGATAATACTGATTAACAGCTGAGAAGAGTTATTTTCACAAGTAGCTCTATAATCTCTTTTATAGTATTCTGTAATCTTGTCTTTATCATTATCTCAAAATATGAATTTTAAAATATCTTAATAGTTTACAATTAAAAGTAAATAGTATACAATATTTTTGCCAGTATACAATATTTTATGATAATATTGCAAAAATCTTATGCCTTTCTTTTGATATTTCAGAAATATTTTGTCTTCTGAGTGAATGAAGAGTTAATGACTTAGCAGGATTTTACCACCTTTTTATTTTCTTTGAATGTTTGCCACAAAAAAAGTATAAAGTAAATAAATAAAGCTATGTTTAAAATAGTTAACTACATGCCTAATTTTAAAGACTGATGGCCCAGCAGTTAGTACTGGAAGAAATCCCAAGAAAGCTATATGTACCTTATCAAATGGTGGGCATGGAAGAAAAGTCAAGCAAAGGGAAGCTTGTCTTTCAATATCTTACAGTCTCACGGTGTTGTTCATTCTTCTGACACACATAGGGAATGCTGAGGAGGCACATTCCTGAGCCTGTGTTATCAAGTGAGAAAACTGTGAATTTGTGGAAGAAAATTAATAAGTGTATGCCAATAGATACAGAAAAATAGTAAAAGCTTATTAAGATTAGAAAATTTTAAGCATCTAACTATATTTAAGATATATATTTTTCTAGTTAGTTCATTTATTAAATATTTGAATGCCTAATTTCTATGAGGCATGATCATATCCAAAAGAGACACAAAAGCCAGACAACATACAGACAGTGTCTACCTTCAAGGAACAGAGTCTGGAGGTAGAGAACAGAAATTAAAAATATTCTCATTGCAATATACAAATACATAAACCAATACATTATAAGCTTTACACTTACACAATATTATATGTCAATTTTTTTCTCAGTTTTTGAAAAGACACATCGTAGCATAAGGGCTATGAAAAGTGTAGGTACAGGGCACGTTGAGACAATGAAATACCAATATTAAAAGACCACCTGAGAGAACTTTAGGTTGAGATCTTCAAGTCCAATCAACCAAACAGAGCAGAAAAAGTCAGGCTAGTCAGAGGGAACACAATGTGCAATAAGACTGGAATCAAGAGATGGAGTAAATGGTAAAGTCAAATAAACAAATAAATAAGAATGCTTTTGAATAAGAGAATTTTGATTATAGATTTTAAGCTATCTATAAAAAAAATGGGTACCATAAAATGGTGACTATGTATGTGTTGGAAAAGATGACAAAAATAAAGTCCAAGTAAAGAGGACATTTTGTTTAATTTAAAGAACAATGGATACCAGATATAGTATTACAAGAAGTATTGTATGGTTAGTAAAAATTTAATGATTAAAATTTGCTTATAATTTTGGGAATATGCTTTAATGTTACTTTATATTCTATTTAGAGGGCTTGGTTCAGGCAAGTAAATACTAATCCTTTTTTATTTATTGCCTTGGCTATATAAAAGAACAAAACCATATATATGGTTACAAATGTATTCTTTACTAGTTGTCCTTATAATAAACACGTATTTCTGAAAATTATAATAGTCAGATAAATAGTTGGTTAGTCAGTCAGGCAAAATCATCTTCCCAATGTGCTTACTGTTGCCCAGGTATGCCTTTCAGGAAATACCATAGAAAATGTATCAGTGGCTATAGAATCATATGGCATGGTTCTATGGCATGACTTTCTTTAAGTAAATGGAAATACAGTGTTGACTACATTTTCTGACGACTGCCATCCACTCAGCATTTGGAGGTTACTATCTTCTGTTATTTTCTAAATAGCTGACTAATTTTTCTAATATGATGATAAAACCTGATTCATTTGATCTGGAATGCTTCAGAAGTACACACAGTTGGGTGATTTATACCTTATTCAGTGTAGGCACTTACACAATGAATCTTTTTAAGAGTGCTGCATTGTACTTTCCTCCCCTACCAAGACACTCATTGAACACATCTTATTTCTGTTGCTTAGTTCCTGCACATGTGGAAATCCTGTTTCATTTGCATAACTTTTCATTGACATGTGGGATTCAGCAAGTTAATAACTGTATATTTGCAACAGCAGGAGACTTTTTGCTCCTGATTTTTGGATCATATATTCCAACCAGTTAAAATAAAATTTACAACACCCTGCTGTCTCAAATGTAAACGAGCTTGCACTCTATGTAGTTTAATGAAATTTAAGCCATACAGTATTGCTAGAGAGAAGAAGCCTTTGGTTCTCTGCTGAATTCATAATAGAAACAACTGTTCTGGTCTAAATAGATTATGAGAAACATGGTTGTTCCAAAACACTAAAAAAAGATTTACTTTGTATTAATCAACAAAGTAGAAAATTCTAATTATATTATCTGGGGAAGATTTAGAGATTGAATTTTCAACTGCTGTGTTTTTTAGGTACTTTGTAATGCTTCCTATACATTTAATTGAGCTGTTGAATAATATCCATCACTCTCTCAGTGAAAGCATGATTGAAGAATACATGTTGAGCCATCCTCTCTAAGCTTTGTTTTTAGTAGAATGCTAATTAACAGAGAGATGGTAATCTAAATTTCATTGTGTTCTCAGATTTGGGAACAGGTGTTATGGTATTGATTATTCAATGAAAAGGCCAGTTTCCCAGAAAGGTTATACACATGACTTTTACTAACTTTTTAATTGATTTTCCTCCATGGTGTTCTGTTTCACCTTTTTATTGAGAGACTAAGAAAACCAAATGCCAAACGAACCCATGTGTATGCAACCTAATGCTCCTTTTCTAAAATCTTAGCAGCTCTCCAAATATAAATCTCCATTGTGATTGAAATCCAACCCAGTGTCTAGCTTTATATTTAATAAAACAAAAAATGAATGAATGATGGTGTTGACCTCAAACTCATACATTAAGGATGAGAAGTTGATATTCTCTTTACAGTTTTTAAAAGCATTGATCAAAAGATAAAAGTATATCTTAATATGTTCAATTAAGAACTAAAGAAAATTCAAAGCAAAATTTTATGTTTGTCTTCAAAAAAGCAAAAATTTCTGAACCGTCATTTATAATAACTTAAAGACATTCATCAACAATGTCTTTCCATTGGTTTATTGATGCAGACACTGACCCGCAGTGTCTGAGTCATTATGGATGAAATGAGACATTCTCACAAACTACTGGGTCTGGTGGAGGAAAAGGGACACCATGGATTTTCTCTCAAGGGAAGCAAAAGCCTTGGCCCTTGCCTTGACCGGCCTTTTTTGGAGTTCTCTGCACATTACATGATGGTCCTCATTTACTATGCATAGGTTCACTTTAGGCATTACCTTTTACAGAAAACAAAGGAGCCAATGCTGCTAATCTCATCACAGAAGAGGGATATTTGCAAATGAAAAGGCAAAAGTGGTTGAACCGGTTACACTCATCCTTGAAAGGTTTAGCACAGATTTTAGGAAGTTACTTTGCAACAAATGTCCTCAATTCAGAGTGAGGGAGTTTTTAGTAAAAAGCAAGACTCAAAGCGGCCTAGGCTCATTGCAGGCCTGATTCTCCACAGGAGAACCTATCTGTGGGCATCTCTGAGTGGGAGCTAGGTACACACTGTTGTATTCAGAGAGCGAGACACCAAATGCTGGAGACTTTCTGGGTTCCAAAGATGTTATATATTGGCCACGGTTTTACCTGACAGGGGCGAACTCTCAGAGTGTCCTAGGACACTACACCCATCAGGGCTTCCAAGTGAGAGCCGCGCCTAACGCTTACAGCCTAGCCCTTTTATTTGCAAGCAGCAAGCAAACTTACAGAAGCAGAAGTTGCAGTTATCTTGCAGAGCACAAGGGACAATTGCTGGGTACCTAAATTTTCTTGTGAAAACTCCCTAGTTCCTAATCAGCAGGCTCCAGGTGGCTAGCTATCTTTCACTCTACTTTCATAAATCACTGTGGCTCCATCTTGGGGAGGGGGTCTGGCCGGCTCCAGCTGGCTAGCTATATCTCTTACTCCCCTTAGCCCTTTGATCTTCAAAATGCTTTTTGCTCTCAACATTAGTTTCTGTCCTGGTGCACTGAGTTTTCTTTGTGCATTGTTCCTTAAAAACACATCCTGTTTCTGGCTCCAACACACACCATGCAGAACAATCTCCTACAGCTTATTCTCCCAATGGCATAATGAGCACATTGTGCCCCCCATACTTGAAAGACTGGATGCTTATTAATGGCAGAAGCTATTTCCTATGTTACTCTGTGTATTAACTGTCTAGTCCAGCAGGTATAGTAGTTACTTTAAGTAGTAACTTTGATACTTAAAAAGGTAAACCTCTTTTAAAACAAAAGTGCTGTGTCTTTAAAAAGCTTATTCTATTTACATCAGCCTTATATAGTCTTGTTACTAATATTTGAATAGTACTTTCTTCACAAACATTCTTCCTGATTGACTAAATAGTCATATCCTGTCTACCTATAATTTGCAGGTTACATTTGCCTTGTGAGTTTACTTCAAATAATCTATGAGTTTCTATGTGGATATTAATTCTCTTTGTCAGATGATAGATTGTTCTTACTTGATTATGTTCAGTAAGAATTAATTATTGTTTCACATCTACTTATATATTTTGACCTTCATGTACCCTTTCTGTAAGGTAATTTTTAAAAATAGATTGTACTCTTACTTACAAAATTCTCACAAACAAAACTGACAAATGAGGTGCATAGGTTCTTATGGACTGGTGTTTCAGTGTTCTTAGGATGTAATCCCAGCAGTGGAATTGCCAGGTCAAAAGGCAATTTTTGGTTTTCTGAGGAAATTCCATACTGTTTTCCATAGTGGTTGTACCAGTCTGCAATCCCACCAACAGTGCACTAGGGTTCCCTTTTCTCCACAATCTCCCCAACACTTGTTGCTTATTGATTTGTTTATGATGGCCATTCTGACCGGTGTGAAGCGGTATCTCATTATGGTTTTAATTTGTGCCTCTCTGATGGCTCATGATGCTGACCACCTCTGGGCCCTCTATAAGTCCTCCTTGGAGAAGTGTCTGTTCAGCTCTTTTACCTAGGTTTAAATTGGGTTGTTTTTCTTCCTGGAGTTGTGTGAGTTCTTTATATATTTTTATTTTTCGGGGGGGTTAAAGGGGTAAATGCAGACAACTGTACTTGAACAACAATAAAACAATTAAAAAAATTGGCAGATGAAGTAGTGAGTTTGAAGGTAAGAACAAATGTATATGAGGGGGGGGGGAAACCAAAAAACAAATAGCTTTTACCAAGCATTGCAAGAATAGATTTTCATTTTGGTAAATACAGTCTAAAAGACATTAAGTAATTACATGGAGTAATAAATCAATAATAATTAGTTATCCTTTCAAGCATAAGATGATGAATTTATTTCTTAGGAGCATTCTGCGATACAGTTATTAGTCTACAGAGCCAACGCAGTACTTGATAGTAATACTTTGTTCTGTGTATAAAAACTTAATTCTTATGCAAATATAGTCCATTGTTTCTGCAAATACAGTTCATCAGTTACAGAGAGAGAACAAGGAGATGGTTCAGAAACCTATCAGCACTAAAGGACACATGAAAAACAGTTCAAATTCATGCCTGCTGGTGCTGAGATTATAGTGTGATTTTTATTTCACAAGTTTGTCATACTATTTCAGTTACTTGAGAGTTCTGTTTTGTCTGTCATGTAATAATTGCCCGTTGATTTTTCCTGAGGTTTTGTACAGTGTCTGCCACATGTAAAAGTATTAAATAATTTTTCCAGAATTAATGAACAGACACCTGTTTATTACAATCATCAAGAGGGAGAGAAACGGACTTCTGGGGCTTTTTTCCTTTGTACTCATCTTCTATTGAATTTCCCAGTGATCTGATTTTTATTCAAAATCTATTTCCTTTTTGACTTCTTTAATGTTTGGGATTAAATTAATGGAAAAGAGCATGTGAATGCTATGAATGAATTAAGTGGAGCATTATTTTTATTCTTTTTATAGTAACTAAAACTCAAAGCAATTGAGTTTCAGGGAAAGAACATTCTTTGAAAAATTATGAGGCCAAATAGAACAGAAACATCACTAGTAGCATAATTCTTCCTCCCCCAGTAGAGCCTCCAGCAATACTGGCTCTTTTTTACTGTGCTTGAATTACCCTTTAATTTGGATTTTTTTTTCTGTAAGATTCGATATAGAGAAAAGAAATGTTAATTTGCACTAATGTAAAGACTGCACTAAACTCTTTCTTAATTCATGGCCCAGATATATTAAAAGTATGTCAATATTTTTATCTATTCATTGAAAATCATTTTCCTATGCTCCAGAGAATTAATAGCTTTTAATAATAAATGACTACAGAGGTACGTCATTAAGTCTTATAAAGACTTCCCAGTCTACATATATCCTGTTACTTTCATTTAGGCAAGGTAATAAATCTCTTGACTCCCTTGATGATAACATACATGCAGTTCAAAAGTTATTTACTGAGAAGATCTTTCATATGAGGCATTTACTTAGATGTTGTATGGGCAGGTAATACATGAAAATATGGGTAATATTCAGTTTTTCATCAAATATCACGTGAGTTCATGGTAGGGTAAGATAGTTACAAATAAACCTAATCAAATTTAAAACTGACACCCTCAAAGTACCAAAGGGGAGTTTGAAACAGAAATACAAGAGTGAAGACAGAGAGAGGCCAACCCCGTAAAATTTGGAGTATGGGGGAAGGGAGCACAGGAGTTTGTTATGTAGATCAGAATGGCTTCTTGTGTGGACAACATGGGTTTGTTGTGTGGAATGTGGTGTGGGAAGAAGAGATGGACAAGTTGCAGGTAGAGAGCCCCATAAGCATAGACTTGGGCCCAGAGCAAGACTTTTTGCTCTCTATGCAGTGATTAATTTTGCCTGACAGAAACATAACTTTTGTGTAGGATATTAACGAAAACTGACAAAGGAAAGGTTGACTGGGTCTGCACTGTGCAGTTTCTCAGCCCTGGTATAGAGTTTATAAAGAATGTATTGGGACATGAGAAACGTTTGAATGTTTTTAACATCACAGAATCATATGATTAGAATGACACTTTAGGAAGACTATTTTAGCAGCAGGGTTAAGAATATTTATAGCCTTTTGCCTTATTCATTCAGTTTGGTGCAGCTGAAATTCCTCTTTTTTCTGTCTCTGTGTCCACAAATCCTATCTTTCAAGTCCAATGCAAATGTCACCTCCTTTAATAAGTCTTTCCTTGCCCTTTCAGAATAATCATTCTTAGCAATTGCAGTGCTGGTTTTCTGTTTAATTTAATTTAATTTTTTTTTGTTTGTAATGCTATTTTCTAGTACAGAATTTCATATTTGTGTTAGAGTAAAACATATATAAACTAAAACCTGAAACATTTACACCCTAGGATATATGCAGAAAATACTGTGCTGTATTGAAAGTTCAAATTGAAATAATGTACTTAGTTAGAAATACATAGTTAGAAATCCAATAGTTCCCCAGTGCTCAGGAGGATGAAAAAAATGATGACTAATGAAGCACCATTCTGTCCTAAGTTATTTGTAGTTAGCTCATTGTTATTACATAGCATTTCACAGCTTCCTTAGCATGGCAAAGAATAATACTCAAAATATTTACAAGAATATCTTTTTCTTATTTAGTTCCAGTACAGAATTTACTAAGGAAAACCACTTGTGTAAGATTTAGAAGGCAAAAAAGGAGAGTTCAGTCACAAGCATACCTATATACTCATGGCTGTAAATCATCTCCACGGAGCCTCTTCTGCACTGCAGGCAGCAAAACTTGTTGGCACTCACTCTCCTTGAGATTTGCTGAGATTCAGCCCAGGTCCCTTGAATCACCACAGTCTACCAACTGTGGTCCTGACCTTATTTCCCCAACCTTTCCAACATTTAAAACAATGTTCTTACTTCCCTATACTGAATAGTTCCAATTTACACTACCTAGAGCAACTTTGGTTTTCTTGACAACAACTTGACTAATGCAGCTTTTATTGCAAGAATTATTCCTATTCTACTTGAAGATTTACTTAACAAGTAGAATACAACAATGGTGGTACCAATCTTGATTAAGTTTACAAAATAAAAAAAAATATTCTTTTTGTAAAGTGAGGGGGGAAAAGCAACAATATTGAATTTAAAAAATGAAATTGTTTAAAAGCACATCAAAGTTATCAACCAAGGATGGATTTAATTAAAAATAAAATCATAGAAAAATTTAGTTAGAAGAGAATTTAAACCACCTGATGATTTTTTTTTGTACAAAAATACTCTCTGAACTGGAAAGTGACACTATGGATAGATTTTATAATTTTGAAATTGCAGTTTTATTAATTTTAAAGAGTAACTACTATTTGATTTTTAATTTTCACTACTAATTTTTTCAATTTTACATTTTAGTTTATTCATATTTTTGAAGATTTTATTTATTTAGTGTTTTTTAGAGAGAGAGGAAGGAAGGGAAAGAGAGAAACATCAATGTGTGAGAGAAACATCAATAAGCTGGCTGCCTCTTGCATGTATCCAAGTGGGGACCTGAGCTGCAACCCAGGCATGTGCCTCAACTGGGAACTGAACTGGCAACCTTCCTATTTGCAGGCTGGTGCTCAGTCTACTAAGCCACACCAGCCAGCCAGGGCCAATTATTATTCATTAATGTTCATTAACTTATTGGAATGATTACATATGTTTAACATTTATGATTCTATAAATGTTTGTTACCATTTTAATATATTTACACATTTTTGTGTTTTAAATATATTAAATGATTGATTTCATTGATTTTTTTGGGGGGTGCATATATTTCTGCTCTTATATGATAGCTCTTGAATAACAATCTTACTCTGTTTTCTTCTAAAAGACTTTTAGGAAAAAAAAAAACTCATTCAAGTGGATTAAAAGTTTCGTTGGGAGGTGATTCCATGTTCCCAATAGGAGAAAGTAGATGCAGGACAGTAAGGGGAGGTGGTTAATAAATATTGTGGAAGTGTTATTAAGCAATTTGCCACTGAGGTACATGAACATAATTCGACTCGGAAATTTTGGAAAGAACATGTTCCTCAAAGTTAATTGGAGGGTGAGAATGAGATGGTTATACACCAGCTCCTGTCAATCATTAAAGTAAGCTCAGATGACCATTGCCAAGCATCCTCCCAGGAACGCTATTGGAGGCCAACAAAAGCCCTTCTGCACTTAGTGATCTTTGACATCTGCACTAACCAGGACCTGAAACTGCGAGGCCTTAGAGGATATAAACAGAACATTGACAGATATGGTGCAACTAGGTTGAATGTTTTATTTATCTCAGAATTCCTTACATTACACAGAGTTTTCCACTTTTCCCAGGTTTGGTGACTACACACCAAAATACAGTTCTATATCAGAGGGGTCACCTTGTCCACTCCATCAGGGAAGCACATTCAGCTATGAATTGAAGACATTTTAGTCTTATTTGCATTGGGATGACTTGAGTTAAACTGAACATATTTGATAGGATAAACCTTGAATTGGGTCAGGTAAAATCAGTCATAGTCCTTATATTGCTTATACTTCTACAGAATTGAAATTAGCAATTAGAGTATGCCTTTTATCATTGACTTGGCTCAAACTGCAGGCAAATTAAAGCCTAGTTTATTCTTTATAATCTATCAACATCATTATCATTTACATATAAGTAGGAAACCTAGTATTAATACTTTTAGAGTAAACATTTAACTCATCTAGAAGTCTCATTACCTCTCTATTATATTTTACTTTTTTATTTTAAAAATACAACACTGTTTGGAATGAAAAGCAACTCTAGATTGAAACAGTACGTTTTAAATGAAAACATAGCCTCATTCTTTCTGATACTTGAAAAATTATGCCACTATTTTAAAATTAAACACCTTTTATTTTTAAGATATTGATGTATATATGATTCAATCAACATCAATGGTTTATAATAATAATATTAAAATATTGGTCTCCAGTTTGGTCACAATGCACCATGTACAAAATACAAATTTAACTTTTTTTTACCAAAATTAAAAAAGGATATCTGCATAAAAATGTGAATTGTATCTATTTGCACACATTTCCATGGGTTTCTAAACAGCAAAGCTAAGTACTTTACAGACACAGAGCTATGGGGCACATTTAAAACAGTTGTATATAATTCTTCAGAAAATTTTATAGGTAAAAAGAGATTTAGAGAACTAACTAAGGGTATAAGGAAAGATTAAATACACTGGATCAATTATTTTTGTTTCTTTTTTTTCTGCTTTGTCAACAAAATGGAATTGCATCTCAATAATGGCTTACCTTATACTTTAGAAGCAGAGCTTTTTATAAAAGCTCAAACAAGTAAAAGCTGTGACCAGTTAATTTTTAGTCAATTTACTGTTAAGATAATTGAGACAGTGGCAACTGCTTATGACAGCATTATTGGAAAAAACCAATGGACTCAGCACATATTCACAAGTACAAATTGAATATTAAAACAAACAAAAAGTCAACTTCTTAAAACTATTAACTTCTCAAATTCTCCTTACTAAATACAGATTGAATAATAATATGTTAAGACTATGCCAGAAATCTATAGGCCTATAATGAACATGGAATATCACTATGAGGAGTGTGAGTGTCCCAGACAGTGACCACTTTTTAACTTTTTTCTTTTTTAACTGCAGATTCAAAGAAAATAGTCATTAAAAAAAAACATAGTACTAGGGGTTAAATTTCTGAAGGCATTTAATGAAGACATTCCCTTGCCTTGCTGGGAAACTTAAGGAATAAATAATTTAAAAATGGTATTTTACTAACATGTTGAGTAAAGGAGATTTTTCCTATTGTCTCTACTTGGGCTAAAGTCCAAAGGTCAAAAGTTTAATAACAATGTTTTTCTAAATTCTAAAAAACAAAAACAAAATAGCATACATCATTTAAGCAATTTTTCTTTGAGGGCAGATATTTTTCCTAGAATCTTGTTGCATCTATTATTTTGCAACTAATTATTTATCATGTCTATAAATTTAGCTAGTACTTTGGAGAGACGGCAAGAAGTGACTGAGCAGAGAGAAGTGTTGGTAGCGAGGCGGCCTATGCTTCCACTATTAGGCATGGCAAGTGAATGTCAGGGAGGGAAATGCACTTGATCGTTTCTGCAGGTGACAATCCAGTAAGACTACCTGGATGAGCGATCCAGCAGCAAAAATCTGTGTAGTAAATTTCCAAGGGTTCAAGGTGAAAGAAGAAAAATCAAAAGTGATCAGGGCAAAGCTGACCTCCCACATCAGGGAAACTCGTATTGAGAAAGTCCCCATAAAATCCTCTGAAGAAAGCTTATGTGATCCCATAAAATACCCAGAAATTTTGTGCTTACCTCCTGGAATTCATTAATAGTTAGAAAGGGTCAATTAGCACAAGTCAGTTTAAAGATAGTTATCAGCTTCTTTTCCACCTCTTTCCTGCCTCCTCCCAGAAAATCTGAACCTTGAAGGGATGGGTGGAGGCCACCCAGGCCTTAAGGTCTCAGGCAAAGGATTATCTAGCCCTGATGATTAGAAGAAAATGACCATTACATTAGAAATAAGATTAAAATTCACACTTGACCTAATTTTTAATACTTGAAAACATTCTGGAATACCAAGATGTTAAAAACACATGTGAGAGAGAGCTTAGGAAGTGAAGACTACAATTGTAATAATTGAATGAATTAATTTCAAAAATTCTATTGTACCATAATAAATTCAGAATATCCAATGAGTTGATTGTAGTAGATAATCAAACTTCAATATATTAGTCAGCTACTTAAAAACCAATCTCACCTATTACAATTTTCAGAACAAAAAGTAAAGAGTCACTTAACTCAAAGAGCCCAAATCTCTCCAGATACTAGGACAGCCACACTGAGGTGTTTGCAATGTCCTTGTCTGTCCTTGCTTTGCAAACATAGTGTGTGCCTCTGAAACCATCAAATGTTTTTGGTGTCTCTGATAATGGCCTCTTTCTATTCTGACACCAGGAATTACTGACCTGAACTGGTTAAGAAAATAAAAAGTTTCCCCTTTCTGTGTTTCATTCATGTTGTAGACCCCACAGCACAGCTCTGCCAATGATCCCATAGATACTCCTGATGCCTCTAAGGATAAAGCATTTAGTTTGATTCACTCAAAAATATCTTCCCTTTTATTTGTTAATAGGTTTTTACTACTGCTGTGTCTTGAATGTATTATCTACATTAGCTTCACCTGTGAAATACACACATTTTTTATTTCATTTTCACAATAAACAATACTGATAGGTATTTGTTATCCCCATTATTTCTTTTTAGAAAAAATAAGACACAGAGACAATAACCAGCTTTTAGTAGATTGCACAGCTACTAAAGAACAGATCTGTAATGTAAACCCGGGTGGACCTCCAGTAAAGATCCTGCTACTGGTTTCTTGGGAATAAGCCAGAAAATATGTTAATTGTATCATGCTGCATTTAAATTTGCTCTTTGCTCTAAACTATCAATTGCTCTATAGACCTGCATAGGTAATACATATCACTCCTTTTTGACATAATCTTTCCTTGTAATTGAAGATAATTTGTGACATTTGTGGAGTCTATTTACAACTATTAGCTATATGTAAAATTATTTGATGATTTAAGCTAATAGCTTCCTGGTCAATTGAGTTTTGGGGTGGTGGAGACTAGAAAGTCTCCTGGATTAAGTTTTGCAAAAAAATTCTAAAGCATTAGAGTGGGAAGAAGGAGTTTGTTGGGGGCTCTGCAACAGTCAGGGTGATAGGAGCGAGATGAAGAAAAATTTTTGTTAGAACCCATAGGCCGGGCACAGTGCAAATGCTCACCCTTAGATGATTTCCTGAAACACTTCATCAAAGAATCAAACAAATTCTCATTCTTTTTGCTCCGTGTACAACATTTCATTGAGTATTTTGTTGTGATGAGATTAGACTATATAGAGTTGATTTTATACAAATTGCACTCACGGTTAATATCTGCTTTTTAGTTTAGATTCTAAAATTTTATCCCATTGACATTGGTTGACTAGACTGTAATGTCCTCTGCATAGCAGTGTTACTCTATCATAGTGTAACATGTGGAGCGGTTAGTTGAGGAAATCAAATGATGCTGAATTGAAACAGATTGAGACAAATAGAGGTTTGCAATATAGAACCAGGAAAGGAAACAAAGAAATAAAAACAAGTTATTTGGAACACATAAGGCTAATGGCAGATTTCCGAATAGAGAGTTTTCAAACCAGGAGGAAATGGAATGACATTTACAACAGTGAGAGAAAATAATTGTGAACCACAAATTTGATACCCATTGAAGCTGAACTTCAGAAACAAAGGGGGGATAAGGAGTTTCCAAAACAAACAAAAGCTAAAGGAACATCATTATCACCAGGTAAGTTCTTTGAGTGGAAATAAAAGAATACTGATAATACCATAAGAACATAAAAAGGTAGTCTAAATCTTACTGGTAATGGTAAATATATAATCATAGTTAGATTCTGAAATATTGTAATAATAGTGGTATGTAGCTCACAACTCTACTATACAAATTAAAAATGTTAAAAGAACTATATTACAATAAAAGACTGTGGGAGGGCTCCGCCTGCAGGGCCCCCCTGCCCCCCACCTCCAGCTGCCGCAGATAAGAATAAGTCTACCAAGACATGATCTGCTTGCAGAAGAAAGGTGGCCGATCTCTCAAAGGAGAAGGGCCAAGAGCCTTTTCCTCAATGGGCTTTTATTAGGTTGATTTTGCACAGAAATACAAGTAAAGCTCATTAATCATTGTCAGGCAGTAAGGATCAAACAATAGATAACATACAAAGAACTCTAAGGGCCTATTCTGAGTCAGGATCTGTTAGCTAAAGAGCCATAAAACATTGAGGAACAAACTCACTTCTTGCTTGAAACCTTATCATTTAATTGAGAGCATTCTAAACAAAGCAGGTTTCACAGGATTTTACATATTCTTTCTTAGGCCTGATCACCCTTTCCAGCATAGGGCGACACCCACCACCTGCATTGTTTCAGGCTTAAGTCATTGTTTCAGGCTTAAGTCAGGCAGGGGAAGTAAGGCAGCCAAGAGATTAGGAGACTTCTTGCAGACGGAATGAGGACTCAGGCTATGATCATGCCTGTCTTAGGTCATTCCCCCCTTGGAGAATCTTACCCATCATTGGCTAACTGATCAAGCATTGGGGGCCAGGAAGGGTGAAGAAAAAGGAGCAGAAGCGGTGTTCCTGCCAGGGAGATAAGCTTTGTCTCCTTAATGGCTTATGTCCGAAGGTCACTCACTTAGCCTTAGCCATGGGGTGGTTACAACTTCTGAAACCAGGCAGGGCAGTTCCCAACAAAAAACATGTAAATTGTATCAGCAATAACCTAAAATGTAAAGAGAAGGAGATGTAAAAATATAAAATTTATAAATTTTACTTATTATCACTTTAGAAAAAAGTGTTACAAGTTTATTATATTTTATGTAAGCCTCATGGGAACCATAGGAAAAATTCTGCAGTAACTACATAAAATAACATAATAAAGAAATCAAAGCATAATAATATGAAAATATATCAAAACATATGCCAAAAAAGACAGAGGATAATAAACAAGAAATAATGAATCTATAAAACAATCAGAAAACAATTAACAAAATGAAAACATTGAGTCCTTACCCATAAATAATTACTTTAAATATAAACAGATTAAATTCTTCAATCAAAAGACAATGGTGGAACAGAAAAAAAAAAAAAGATCCAACAATAATCTGCCAAAAGATACTTCCTTTAGTCTTACTTAGACTTATTTTACCCTCATGGACTGACAGTGATGGTATAGAAAAAGACATTTCAAGCAAATGATAATTAAAAAAAGCAGGGGTAACTATGGGTATACTTATTTCACACACAATACACGTAAAACTGAAAATGGTGGAAAGAGGCAAAGAAGATCACAATATAGTGATAAAGGCATCAATACATTAAAAAGACACAGACAGCAGTATGGTGATTAATAGACAAAAAGGGTGATGAGGTAGAAGAAGGTAAAAAGGTTAAAATATATGGTCATGAAAGGAGATGATATATTGAATTATACATCTGAAAGCTGTATTATTAATCGTTGTCACCTCCATGAATTTAATAAAAAATTTTAAAGTGTAAGAAGAATAAAATGCACCCCAGGAGGTGAACTCAGTAAGTTGGTCACCAGTTTCACACCAGGGTAGAGCCCCTTTCACATGTGCAGGTTCTGTTGCACCTGCAGCATCTGGTCCCTTCCGGTTTCAGTTTAATTGCTGTGTAAAACTGATAACGATATAAAGGTTTGTGATTCCTCTGGGCAATCTTTTTGACCACATATTCTGTTCAGAAATAGGCATTTCCTATTTTTAAGACATAAAATTACACAAGGTAAAATTCATAAATTTTAAATTATTTAAGAGATAAGTAAAAATAATTGAAGTTTCATTTATTATTTAGTCAATGTGTGAACTAATTTTGTCTTAAGAGAGCTTTCTGAACTCTGCCAGTATCAGTTTTGGTTCAGAGTTTTCTTTTTAACCACTGTGTACACATAAAATTATTTTAAAATAACTAAAATTGTACCAGATACAGTGACTTTAAAATACAAATTTAATAACATATAGTTATTTTAAAAAAATAGTACTAAGGACTTGTAGTGATTGTGATAATATTTAGAAAATAGGTTAAAGAGATATGAAGAATTTATAATCCATTAATTTTCAAGATGACAGATAAAACTTTAAACATGCCCAGATTACAGTGGAAACAAATAAATCTTCCAGCCATTGTAAGCACACACTGAGTCGGATGAGTCAAACAATAATTTGTTTGGGTTGTTGAGACAATCTTTGAAATTATGCATGCCTATTTTATTATACATGCACACGTGTATATAAATATAATGGAGATATGCATGTATATATATCATGTATTCATATATATCATGTTAAATATTCAAAGTTAAAGCTGAAGCCAGGTACATATCACAAAATAACAAAACAAAATGGCAAATACATTCTCAGAAGGCAAATTGGAAAATATAAGTTGGCCACTAGACTATACTGAGGATAATGTTCAAGAATTCATAATATCTGCATGCTCCATTAACATATTTGTGTTCATCTAAACATTTTACTTTTCTGAACCTCATTTCCACAAAATAAACACAAGTAGAACTCCAATATTCCTTTTAGCTCCAAAACTATGATGACAATTTAAAAATTTTAAACATCTATTTCTTAAAAAGTTGATATGAACATTATATAAAATCTATCTTACATAACATTTTTAAAATTTGTAATTTTATGACATGAGTTATTATTGAGGGATTAATCTATAACAAGGATAAGATAGGTCATTATTCTTATAAGAGGGCATGTATTTTCAATTACCATATTTTTTCAACCAATATGACTTTTGTCAGAACAACTGAATGAACAGAATCACTATCTGGTAGTCAAGAAATCTTATTTCTAACCCTAAATCTTTCATTATCTTTGTTAAGTATGTTACACACCTTCACATATAAAATGAGTTTTTATACTGTGACATTGAAAAAATATTTCATTATTAATATAACTCTAAGATTATAAAAAATCCATTAACAACTTTTGATTTATATGCAATTTAAAAAACATAATCATTACAATAGCATAAAGTTTATGTAAACATTTTGTTGACACAATTATTCAGCTAAGTGTTATGAAAATATAGAATGAATTTCTAAGTCCATTTCTTGGTGCTTTGTATATGAGGTATGTCCAGAAAGTATTCAGCCATACACTATGAAAAATAGAGATATTTATTGAAGAGGATATAAGATACAAAAAAACATTGTACATAGGACAATGATGCCTCACTCTCCTTCAGAGTAGGCACACTGGGACCTCACACAGTTCTCCCAATGACCATCAGCTGCCCCGTTGTATTTTCTTGAAAATCACTGATGGTCTGAAATCTCTTCCCTTTCAAATGTGCTTTTAGTTTTGGGAAAAGCTAGAAGTCACGGGGCACCAAATCTGGGCTCTAGTTGGACAGACTTACCTGGAAGATTTGATGTTTCACCAAAAACCTCTGCACAAGATGTGATACATGAACAGGTGCTTTGCCATGATGAAGCTGCCAGTCACCAGTTCCCATAGCTGCGGCCTTCTGAATCACCCAGTTTCTGCGGAGGAATATTCAAGCATAACACAAAATTTAATGCAGATCCATTGCTCTACTTGCTCAGTCATTTTCAATATGGCGATGAAACAGTGCACATGCTCTCTCAATGGTGTCTACCACCCCACTACCTAGCACAGTGAAGCCATCCTTGTTCACACATGCGCATTGCAGGCCACTCTCCTTGGCTGCCAGGTTACACTGATGTCACACAAACCATTCTCTTTATATTAACAATGGCTCTACTTTTCCAGACAGACCTTGTATATCATTTCAAACACATAAATGATAAAAGGATGATTTATTTTAAGTTTTAGTATGGTAATATTTGATATAAAACATCTAACTCTAATATTCACATTACTAGTAAATAAAAATGTTCCAATGGACATTTTCAAATGACTTTAATTGAAGTAAATTGACATTGTACAAACATCCATACTGTGGGAGATTGGGAAGGGATAATTATAATCCATGTTTCCCTGTCATTCAAAATTAATGACAAGCAACTTAAATGTCCATAATAGGCAAATCATTAAATAAATTATATTACATTAAAATAATCTATTAGAAATAAAAAGATACTTATACACTAGTAAAAATAATTACCAAAATATTTGCTTGTATTAAACATAAGTTTCAAAACATTGTTTGGCTTTGTGGATGTACATGTACTGTATATGTCTAAAATATTTCTGGAAAAGGCCTTGAAAAAATAAAACGCTGCTAACAGTGATTACTGCTGAGGAAGGAGTTACACAACGTCAGGACAGCGAGATTGTGAGAAAGACTATCTGTGGTATACCTTCCCTTTTTCTATTGTTTGATTGTTTTAACTATGTGAACATAGATCATTTCCATTTTGTTTCTTGCAGTAATTTTAGGTCACTTGAATAGACACATTAGCCATCTTTATGCCTCACACGTACCCCACCATGACCACCAGTGCAATGCCTCCCTGCCCAATGCACACAATTAAGGTTTAAGAACACAAATGATAGAGAACATAAATTATCTCAAGCCAGATCTCCCTACTTCTTAGTCACAATTCAGATTTGCTGTTAATAATTTAACTATTAATTCTACTTGTTGGAGTTGCCACTTTATTTCAGCAACATAGTGTAGAGTAACTAATTCCCATATCCAGAGGTATCCTCCTGGGTCTTAGTAATTTGTAGATTAGACAGTAGAAACTTTATAGCAAGTCCTTGACCAATCTCTTAATTATTTACCACGTCAAAGATTCTTTAACATTGTTCTTTTTATTGCACCCTTGTGGACCATTTACTAAAAAGCAATTTGCTATTTTGGAAATAAATTAGCTTTATTACTTCCTGTTCATGTACATTGAAAAATACTGTGGACTGTTATTTTCTGTATCCCATCTCCTAACCTCAGCATCAATGAACCTATTAAATCAAAAGGCCTTTACTCTTCACATCATAAAAAGGCCAAGTTTGGGTTATTTCTTATGATTAAAAGCACAAAATATTTTCATTAATTTACCCTGCAGAATCACTGATTTTTTGTTCCCATAAAATCAACTGTACAAAGCCAGCAGGGAAGAAAACACATGGAGTGCTTTTTGGAATACTGAAATTAATATTTAGCTTAATTTTTATATATGTGGAAGATAAGTATTGCAGATTTAATACAAACTAAATATCTAAAGAGAAACTGACACATGAAATCACTGAAACTCTTGATTTCATAAGAAAAGAAGATAAAAATGAATGAAAGAATATTCCTCTTACCTTAAATATATTTCAGAACCACATATAGGCACTTACTTATTTGTTGGGTTATATCAGCATGTGTAGCAATAGCAGTTGTACAGAATGGACTTTGTAAAAGTGTTTAGGGTGCTTAAGAAACTCCTTGAGTTAGTAAAGAAGGATTAAATTAAATAAAGACTTTTAGTAAAGAAAATTTTAATAATTATATAATTATAATGCTGTAAGGGCAGTGGAACCTGTTTTTATTACAGATTAGAAAAGCTATGATACTCTGTCCATTTCATTTTCCTTAATTCCATTATACTTACTTTTTTGTAACTAATAATATGACATTATTAGATAGTATTAAGTAACTGACCTATCTGAAATACAAACTAATATTTGTCTGATTCCACATATAATTTTGTGATTTTCATATGAATGTCAAATTCTATGATTTAACACAATGTAAGTAGCAAATGGAATATAAATAAGTATATGTAATCTAATGTAGCTAAATGCATACTTATATTAAGCAATTAGGATAAAATTATACACTGCAAAAGCATTTACAGTTATTATAATGGTAACATTTGTAATAATACAAGTACCATATTTTTTGGACTATAAGACACACTTTTCCATGCCCCCCCCAAATTTGGGAGGAATAATGATTGTTAATGATGCTCTTGAATTCTGTTTACATTTAAATTGGTGAAATATTATGTTATTTATATTATTAAACATTTTACCACATTTTTTGCTTCAATTTTTTTCCTATTTTCCTCCTCTGAAACTTAGGTGCATTTTATGATTTGAAAAAAATGGTAGCTTGTTTATCTTTACTCCAGCTGAAGTGCAGCTACAGCTCTGTGATTATTTTTAGGGAATAGGGACACTGCCAAGGTGGAGAGAGCATTTAGAGTGACTCCAGAAGCTCTGGTTTACACAGAAACCTGTGGGTTAGACCTGCTGAGGTCCCTCTGCTCTTGACACCCTTCTCATTCTCCACTAGCTTCCAACACTAATTCCCATTACCCCAGGCATCTGGACTTACCTCTTTCTGCTTCCCAAAACTGAAAGTAGAGGACTTTTAAAAATTAGTTTTATAGAGATATTTAACAATACTAGTATAAGAGCTGAATTAGGATGCATAGGTTTAAAGGACTCAGGATTCAATAATTCTTTAATGATCCCACTAACTGCAGGGGAAGGTCTCAGGATGATGCTCTGCCTTGCTCTGCACTAGATTTGCAGATTCAAAAGTTATTGGATTTTTAATTTATTAAATGTTTCTGTATTCAGGGGATTTTATTTAAACCATTACTTATGTGCATACTCATTTAAGGTATCTTCCAGGGATTACAAACATGACCACTTATTTTAGTTCTAAGGCAGAGTATATTGCAAAAATAATTGTTATATTCTTTGCCTGAATGTGAATAGAAATGTAACAGACTACATGAGAAGAATGTACTTCTCCCCAAGTAGTTGAAGATTTGAATGTACTTAGGACTATAAAGAAATACGGGTCAAATTTTGGTAGCATGGGAAACAAGCTCCAATTTGAAACTTCCAGTAATTACTATGCCCAAGTAAATGTCTATTGATTCTTTGAAAAATGGCAGAGGAAAAACATGCAATTTCTCACTGACCATTTTTAGTGTATAACAAACTTGACAAGAATAAACTCTTATTTCTAGAATTGTCCATGTGTCACAGTTCACCAACACAGTGTTCTAAATTGGTATGCATAGATGTTGTTCTTGCCTATGCCTGCATTTTATGGTAGTAGCATACCTAGAAATGTTATAAAATAGAAACATTTTCACTAATTTCTAGGCCTAAAAAAAGAAGCATTCATGATAGAAAATGAAGAGCAAGATTGTACTACATATTCAGCCAGAAATTGAAATGTACCTGGTATAGTTTAGTC
Organism: Tonatia bakeri; assembly: GCA_004024845.1. Classification (NCBI taxonomy): domain Eukaryota; kingdom Metazoa; phylum Chordata; class Mammalia; order Chiroptera; family Phyllostomidae; genus Tonatia; species Tonatia bakeri. The sequence continues at coordinate 178,259 of PVIA01000255.1, read as the reverse complement.
TTATAATACCTATTTATCAAACAGCTTCTACAGCAAGAGCCCTCTTCTAGGTGCTTGCTACTAAAAGGTGAAAAAGACACCCTATTTCTCCACAGGAGTAAAGTCTGACACAGACAATTAACAATGATAATAGCAAAACCAATTACCATGCAGTAAAATAAACCCTTTGAGAGAGATGGCCTCAGAGCTATAAATCACAGAGGAAATGACCACACATTCTCTTAGATGGAAAGAAAGCAGAGATAGAAAAATACTTCAGAAATGTATTGCATTTAAAATAAAAAGTTTAGAACTTTTAAAATATTGTGAGGAAGTCTGTACAAAGCAAGACAGTCAAGAAACATTTAAAATTCACATAGGCATGGGAGAGCATGGCTTGTTTGGGAAACAAGTAAGTCTTTATGAGAAAAAGACAGAGCACATACTCTGGGGAGACTACAAGCCAGGCACGACAGAACAAGAAGAGGCCCAGGTCAGGACAAGTTTTTGACATTGCTCAAGAGGTCAGCATACATATCTTCTCAATCAAGCAAAGAGCTTTAAGCAAAGATAGAATCACCAGATTTGTATTTTAGAAAGTTAATCAGGTAATGATAAGCAGGATATATTGGAGGTAGAAAACTGAACTATGGGAAATTTAAAAAAGGCAAAGAAATGATCTTAGAAGGTAGATTACAGTGGTCCAATAAAGAGTTTTAAAGGTTAAGGTCAAAACTTAATTAACATATATACTTAAAGGAAAATTAAATGATGAATGTCTACCACTGGGAGAAAAAAATAGCTAGGGAAGAAGTAAGGATGGTGATGAAAGTCAGGGAGTGAAAAAAAATGAGAGGCTATATTTTTCACCAGAGAAAATAACACTAAGAGAACAAATTAGGTAAAAGCAGGAAGGCACAATCAGATTTGGAAATTCTGAGAGCATTGATTATTACCAGAGGAATCTCAATGGAAATGTGGAGAAGGAAGACTTAAGGTAGTGAGTACCATGGTGTTTGAAGTTTCATTAATTTGTAAACATGACAAAGACACTCTAAAATATTTTATTTACATTTTAATCTTTGCACTGGTGTTTAAAACTTGATTCTGTCTTCTAATTGAAAGTGTGGATAAATTAGAATCTCCTAATAGCCTCTTAAATAAGAGGTATTGTTAATATTTGGTATTGTGAAAACTGCTGAATTCACCCAAAGAGAGTAGAATAGGTGAACATTTTCTAAGTAAATGTTACAGAGGTATTTTAGTATGCTTGAGAGTGTAGGGTCAGGGGCCAGATTGCCTGGATTTACATTTAGGCTCTGACGCCAGCGATGTTACTTTGGACAAGTAATTCAATTCTTCCTTTCCTCCCGTTCCAGAAGTGAATACTGTGTAACTCAGGAGTTTACGTCAGATTTGAAAATGTAAACTGGTGGTAGAATACAACTTGAAATTTTTACCACTTACCAGTGTAATGAAGGCAAGACTTGGTCATCACAATGACATTAAGAAATAGATGACTAGAAGACAGAATATACAAGGTTGGGCCAAAGCAGGTTAATAATAATAATAACAATACAATAATTAACAAATAGAATAAGAAAAACTCTGCATACTCACAACTGTAAACCTACTTTTACCCAGCTCTCTATATTTTTGAGGTGGGAGGTTGAACTATGGGGAGCTTAAAAAGGCAAGAAAATATTCTCACGAGGTCATTTGCAGTGGTACAATAGAATGTTTTTAATATATACATATATGCATATATTTGGAGGAAGAAGTTGTGTTTGCCATAAATTAATAATGATTCCAGAATGGAAGTAGAGAGGGGGCATGATTTTGGCTGCAAAGGCAAGACTTTCATTTCTTATTTGTTATAATTTCTTTTAATTGTGACATCAATGAAATTTTTTTCTTTTTTTACTTTATAATGAATAAATACTTCAAAAGTGGTTGATGTATACCAATGTATAATGTGAAAACCACAGTTTTAGAGAAACAAAGTCAATGAACTAAACAATCACAGAGATCACCACTTTTTCATTCTATACTAGATTTATTATTAAATACTAGCTTTATCCTTTGCCAAGTCACTTAAATTTTTTAAGACCCAGTTCTTTTTAAGGTGAGGATAATACTAAAAAATTTCACAGTTCTATTAAGATTAGATATTACACATTTTTCACATCCTGGATGGCATAGAGTAGGAGCTCAGTAAATGATAGATGACCAAACTAGAAATCCTGGTGATACACATACATAACATGAAAATTTAATCTAGTGCTTGTTATTACTGTACTCCCTACATGTCCACCTGCCATCTTTTGAGTGGGAAGGTTTTTGTTTTCTGGAATGTAACCTCTTGAGGGGAATGCAAATCCTAGGGATATGGCAACATTATTATTTTCACAAATATATTTCTCAGTTTTGTGTATAGCTGCAAAAATCAGGTAAAGAGGAGTGGGAAAAATGTCTTTTAAATGACAGCATCCCTAGGGAAAGTGACAAGCTTGTGGTTGGTAAATAAATTATGTTTATTTATTGGTATGTTCATGTCAGTTTTGTTACTGTATTCAGGCTGGCACTCAGGGGTTAACAGCTTTCATTTTATTACAGCCACTTTATATATAGAAGTATAAAACCCAGGAAAAGAGAAGGTCCCAAGTGGTGTGCTAACATAGTGTTTTGAAACCAGGAAAATCTTTTGTCTGCTTCTCTGACTGCTTTTCAATGGGAAAAAAAATCCCAAAATAGAAACCCTTTAAAATGGATAAAATTCAATTAAAATTTACTTTTACTCTCTTGAATACATTTCATCCATGGATAAGAACCAAAGGAGAAAGCTATGTGAAGAGGAAAAATTTTTTTATTTTCTACAAATTCTTGAGTTAAGAAAACACAGAAACCTGTGCATATGCCAGTGAATCACTTCATAATTCACCTAAGAACAAAAACCAGTGGGAATTCTATTTTTAGCCTTAACTATTTTTTTTTTTTTTTTTACTATTTCCAGTACTGTAGCCACTTGGAAGAAATAGGTGGCCTAACTAAATAACAACCTATTGAAACTGGAAAAAAGCACTTTCCCTACCATCTGCCAGGACATGTAGGCATATTTTGCCACAGCACACAAAGGGATTGATAATTAGAGCAGGTTTTTTTTTTCCTATTTGCTCTTGTGGATCCCTTTCCACCCTCCTCTGTCCCTTCCTGTGTCTGTGTTCTTGGTTTGCACCAACGGCCTTCCTTTTCCTCGAAAATCTGTTTGGGCTGGGGCTATCTGAGACACAGGTGAGAGGCTGGAGAGCAAAGGGAGACTGAAGTATTAGTTCCCTGGTTTCCTCCGGGCCAGGCCTTGGCAGTTGCCTGGATTCTTCTACTAAAGGCCACAGCTCAATCAGACAACTCTCTTCGTGTAGCAACATCTTCTAGCATAGTAACCCAGTAGGTTACTAGGTAAACAAATAATCACTGTTGCCATCTGCAGAATATTGCACTATTACTTGGATGATTTTTTAAAACTGTTTACTCTTTGGCATACTGTACCATCATTTAAAAATAGTAATAAGCCTATCAAGGTTAATTGTTAAGTGTTCTCATCAGTCCTGTCTAAACTCTGTTACAGTTTATAATAACAAAATTGTAAACGCAACTTAAACTATTATCATTTGAATAAAATAGAAAAAATGTGGTGAAATCAAATTAATAACATATAACCATATAGAATATGCTATAGCATTAAAATCAATAAAGTATAGCTATCATGTATAATCACACAGATGACTCACATATTCTTCATGTTGAAGAAAAAGAGTAAATTGCACTGTATGGTATAAGCTTTGATAATATTTATACAAATTGAATAAACACAAACTAACACCACATGGCATTTATGTGCATGTGTATATCAAAGGAGAATTGGAAGGATACACATTGGTTCATGATAATGATTATCTTGGAAGGAAAATTGCAGGTGGTTGAAAAAGGAGAATATGTGTTGATTTTACATGTGAAATTATAAAAAGGAGAAAAAGTCATGTACAGGAAAATGAACTATAATCAGAAACAATAACAATTATTTTTCTGATGATGGCAAAAGGTGTGTTTCTTATTTTTGTCCTTTTATATTTTTAAATTTCTTAAAAATAATCTGTGTAGAATATGTTTACATCAAAGTGTCAAGAACATAAAAGCTGCTCAATAATTTCTAACTATTACTTGTATTGTTACTTTAAACTTTACTATTTCATTAGTCTTTCCTGTACATTTCCTAACTTCATGGCTATACTTACTATTACTGATATACTTACATTACTTAAACACTTAAATTATTCCTTATATATTTTAGTCTTCAAAGAACATCATTTAACATTCATAAATTTGGCTGTGATCCTCCTGTATCCCTAGGCCAGCCTGTCTGTACTTCCTCTCCTTGGCCTACCCTTTATGTTAAGAGGGCTCTTGTAGATGGTTTTTAATTTTAATGCACCTCTAAGATTTATTGTTGGCCATATATGCAGGGAAAAAAACTCTTACTCTTAAAAGTTTGGTCTCTTTTACTTGCCTACCTTGATGTTCTTGTAATTGTGTTTGTCTAATCAGACCAGGATCCCACCGATTTTCACAAGTGATAGAGTAAGGGGCATTTACATGTACATTCAAGACTTTCTTTTGACTTTTGTTCCTGTCTTATTTCTCCCATCACATGAACTCTGACAGGAAGTTAATTGACTTGCCTTTGATCTTGTTCTTTTTATTTGTTGATTTTGAGAGAGAAAGAGAGAGAGAAAGAGAAACATCGATTTGTTGTTCTACTTATGCATGCATTCAGTTGTTGATTCTTGTATGTGCCTTGACTGGGGATCGAACTGGTGTGTTGAGACTTGATTTTTAAGAAAGAGGTCTTGATGAGTCACATTTTTATAGCTCACAATATCATTTGAATAGAATATGATCTAAATATAAGGGTTTTTTAACAATAAGGAGTACTGCATTGTGTCCCAAGCATATAGTGTTATATCTAATGCATGAGGAGGACTAAATAAATTTTGACATATGAATACATGTTTAAATGAGTAAATTGCACAAAATATTAATGACTTTAAGGAGTTAAAATTTAAAGATTTCTGACATAAAAGTCACCTTTGTCCAACACACTGGACTGAAGATGAAAATTTGAATGTTGGAGGTTTTGTGTTTATTTGTGATATGCTCTTAAAAATAACACCTATGAGGAAGAGAGGAAGGCAAGTTTGGGCAGAGAAGGAATGTTAAAATGCTGCAACAGTCCCAACAGAGGTCTCAGCTAATCCCAAAGAAAGCTCTGACTGATGCAGAGATTGATCCTTCAATTTGAGGAAAGGGGCTGAATCTTTAACTCTTGCATGTAGCAGTCACTGGAGGTGAGCTACCCTGTAGCCACCTATGAACAAGAAGAATTCCTAGACAAGGACCCAAGGTCCTGGGTAATGAGTAGCCCAGTCCTGAAAGCTGGAGGGAAAGGTAGTGAGAAACAGATGTTTGTGAAGAACTAGATTTCAGAAACTTAAAGTCTTTTCCCAGCAAATGGAGTATGCAAACTATCAGGATATAATTGAACATTTAATAATCCAGCTATCAGGACTTCTTTTTTAATTTTTTTTAATTATTGATTTGAGAGAGACAGAGAGAGAAAGAGATTTTGATTCATTATTCCACCTACTCATACATTCATTACTCATGCACTCCTGTATGTGCCCAGACTGAGGATTAAACCTGCAATGTTTGCATATGAGATGAAAGCTTCTAACCAACTGAGCTACCCAGATATGGCTCAGGATTTCCTAAGATATGCAAAGAAAACACTACATACTGAGTTATTACACCAAAGGACTAGGTAGAACATGAGAGCTGAGAACTACTTGAATTGACAAGAGTCAAATCCATTTATAATAATGTAGCTGAAAGAAAAGCAACCAGTCAACTGTCTGTAACAACTGAAATCTAATGACCAAATTCTGAATTGGTTCTAGTCCTTCTGGACCTCGTTCTCAGAAGGGAGAGGCCAAAGTTTTTACTTCCATAGGGATAGTGAGAAGAGGGAGAATTTAAAGGGGAAGACATGGGCTAGAATTTGTGGGTGAGGAAAGGGCTAGCAGCTCATCTGGGGAAGCAGAAATGCAATGAACCTGCAACTGCTCGATCATTGCTTGGAATCTGGACCCTGAAAGGGATGCTTGCTAAGAGAGAGATTTCGGGTGTCACTGTGACTATCTGCCAAGTCCCAGCCAGTCACAGGACCCACGATATTTTCATCAACATTTAAGCTGTGAAGGTAACTGCTGTGAAGAGGTACAAAACCTCAAATGAAACCTGGGCACATTTGATCTCAAGGTTGGCCAAGTGGACAGGCCTACCTCACCCTCACCTCCAAAATCTGTCCCCCTCCTTAAAGCCATTATTAACTTCATAATAACAACAAATAACATTTATTATTTTGTTTGTCACTACTTCCCATCTCTGAAGGAATTTTTTTCTGTCTCATCCGAAATTGTTGGTTTATTAAAGGTTCCCAGTCACCGTATCTAGCCTCCCTGATCACAGGGCTGGGCATGTGACCTCATCCCTTTGGACATAATAGTTGAGTCAACAAACTATTGGGCAAGAAACTTCTTGGCCAAGAAACCCAAGTTAGATTTTTTCAGAATCTCACTCTTAGATATTTTAAGTGAAACTGAAGGGGAAGGTTTTTTTTTCTGCTCAAAAGAATGAAAGAGTGCCAGTCTTGAATAGCCTCTGGTCATGTTCCCTGCTGCAGTGGGCATGTCCCATTTGATGTACTTTACGTGATTGTAAAGGACGGTGCTGACATAGAGGGAGGACTCGGAGACAGAACGAGAATACAGAGAGTTTCCAAATTCTGTTTTCCCTGAATGGTGGATTTTATAACAGTATTCTGTAATTTTGTTACAAAAGTCAATAAATCACCCTGCTTTTACTCTTTTGTATTCTTAAACCACTTCAACTTGTTGGATTGCTGTCATTTGCAATAGAAATTGTCTTATTATATGCACTTTATATGTGCCATATACTGGGTTAAGATTTTTTAAAATATATTTTATTGATTATGCTATTATAGTTGTCCCATCCCCCCATTTATTCTCCTCCACCCTGCACCCCACCTCCCACCTGCATTCACCTCCCTTAGTTCGTGTCCATGGGTCGTACTTATAAGTTCTTTGGCTTCTCCTTTTCATGTACTATTTTTAACCTCCCCCTGTCTATTTTCTACCTACTATTTATGCTACTTATTCCCTGTACCTTTTCCTGCACTCCTCCCTCGCCCTCCCTGCTGGTAACCCTCCATGTGATCTCCATTTCTATGATTCTGTTCCTGTTCTAGTTGTTTGCCTATTTTACTTTTGGTTTTGGTTTTATTTTTTAGGTTTGGTTATTGATAATTTGAGTTTGTTTTCATTTTACTGTTTATAGTTTTGATTTTCTTTTTCTTAGATAAGTGCCTTTAACATTTCATAAAATAAGGACTTGGTGATGATGAACTCCTTTAACTTGACCTTATCTGAGAAGCACTTTATCTGCCCTTCTATTCTTAATGAAAACTTTGCTGGACAGAGTAATCTTGGATGTAGGTCCTTGGCTTTCATGACTTCAGATACTTCTTTCCAGCCCTTTCCTGTCTGTAAGGTTTCTTTTCAGAAATCAACTAATAGTCTTATGGGCACTCCCTTATAGCTAACTCTCTCCCTTTCTCTTGCTGCTTTTAAGATTCTCTCCTTTTCTTTAACCTTGGGCAGTGTAATTATGATATATCTTGGTGTATGCTTCCTTGGGTCCAACTTCTTTGGGACTCTCTGAGCTTTCTGGACTGCATGAAAATCTATTTTCTCTGAGATATTGGGTAAGTACTCCTTTATTATTTTTTTCAAATAATTTTTCAATTTCTTATTCTTCCTTTTCTCCCTCTGGCACCCCTATGATTCAGATGTTGGAATGTTTAAAGTTGACATGGAGGTTCCTAAGTCTCTCCTCACTTTTTCAAATTCTTGTTTCTACATTTTGTTCTGGTTGACTGTTTATTTCTTCCTTCTGGTTGAAACAACTAGTTTGAGCTCCATTTTCCTTCCCCTTACTGTTGGTTCTCTGTACATTTTCCTTTATTTCACTTTTCATACCCTTTACTTTTTTCACTATTTTGTGACCATACTCAACCAATTCTGTGAGCATCTTGATTATCAGTGTTTTGAACTGTGTACTTGATAAGTTGTCTATCTCTTCATCTCTTAGTTGTATTTTTTCTGTAGTTTTGATCTGTTCTTTCATTTTGGCCATTTTTTTTTGTCTTGGCAATCCCGTTATCTAGCAAGGGATGAAACCTTAGGTATTCACCAAGGTGTGGCAACTCATCACTGCATTGTGGCACTGTATGTGGAGGAGGGGTCTAAGAGGGAACAATACTGCTTGCTCAGTTCTCTGTTGGCTTTCAGCCACTTCTGCCACTACCCACAAGTAAATTGGGCCCTTTTGGTGCTGATTCCCAGGTGGGTGGGTTTGTGTACATTCAAGGACCCTGTGGGTCACTCCAACAAACTCTCCTGTGAGGCTGAGAGTTTCTCCCATTGCTGCCTCAACAACCACAGGTTTTTTCAGGAAGATGTTTTGAGGCTTTATTTCCCTGCCAGACAGAATGCTGGGTTGCGTGGTCTGTCCGATTTATCAGTTCTTCCTCCTGGCTTATCTGCACATGAATGTGGGACCACCTGTTCTGCCAGCCTCATCAAATCCTTTCCATCCTGGCTACCTGTTTCTGCCCCTCCTACCGTATGAACATTTCTTCTTTAACTCCTTGGTTGTCAGACTTCCATACAGTTTGATTTTCTGTCAGTTCTGGTTGTTTTTTGTTTTTAAATTTGTTGTGATCCTTCTTCTGGTTGTGTGAGAAGACACAGTGTCTCCTATGCCTCTGTCTCGGTCAGAAGTTTGGGTTAAGCTTTTTAAATGCATTATCTCAATGTAATACTCAAATTATCCTATGGGAGCAAAAATTAATTTCATATTTTTTTCAGCCATTCATTTTTGGAAACTTAAGCAAGAATGTGATAAATAATATGGAACTGGAATGAATATGTATGCATGTATATATAAATATGTGTGTGTTTACATGTCTGTGTACAATTATCTATTGAATATACTCAGATATTTTAGATAGATACATGATAGAAAAAAGAATGTAGATATATAAAGAGGCAATACTTTATGTTAAGAGAATGGATCTATAACTCTATTACCTGGAACAGAGTGCTGTTTCTAGCACTCCAATGTCAGCAGTGTAAACTTCTAGACTACTTTGGGTTTAGTTTTCACATCCATAAATAAGGATGATAATTGTATTTAGTTCATAGAGTTAATGAGTGTAAAAATGAGTTAACATATATATGTCACATAGAACAATGAGTGATATATATAAAAACATTTAATATATAAACATTATTTTGCACAGTATTTAAAATGTACATGTAGGGAAAATTTTAATCCATATGACAAAAGGAATTTATATTGCTTATCCAGCTCTTCTACTGTTAATAAAAATTATAATCATAATGATAACTACCACTGTCTGAACCCCTACCATGTGTCAGGTGTATCTTAAATACAACTGGCGTACTCATAATTTGTGAGTGTGATCCACACAAACCATCATAGGTGCCAGGTCTATGGCCCTTTGAATGGACCTGAGTTTCTCCGGTGACATAACATTATTTTTAAAAATAATGTCTCATGTATTTAAATTTAAATATTTATAGTTTAAAACAATTTTAAATAAAATAACATTAAAAACAATAATAATTTTCAAAACTATGTGTATAGTCTTAATACACTTCACTAATTTTAAAATATAAATTTTTTCAATATTTCAGAGATCTGTGTCTCATGATTAGCCCATATTCTGTCTGCATACATATCAGTTTTTCTCTTAAAACTGTTTTTCAATGAGAAGTAATATTTCCACATATAAAAACATATGGCTTCACATATAAACCTATATATAAATTCCTGTGTTTACTTCCTAACACATGTCCATGCCCCTCTGAATCTCTGACTGAACCTCTGAACACCATTTCCAAAAAGACTCTCCAGCTACAAAGAAACAGTAAACGTTGGTATTGTATGTTATTCTTTCCCATGACTCCCAGATGAAACCTAAGTTGCTGTACATTTTGCCATGAGCTTCATTTGAAAATTTCTGAGTATATTTGAGAGGAAAGAAACTAAACTTATTTTATTTTCTCCTTCCTTCTGTCATTCTTTCCTTCCTCTTCTCTTTCTTTCCTTCTTTCCTTCTTTCCTTCTTTCCTTCTTTCCTTCTTTCTTTCTTTCTTTCTTTCTTTCTTTCTTTCTTTCTTTCTTTCTTTCTTTCTTTCTTTCTTTCTTTCTTTTATTCTCACTCTCTTTTTTTAACCTGCCTCATGATTGACAAGGTATTGATTTATTCTTGTATTTCATTTAGACAGCACCATCATTGAGATTTGGGAAGAGTTAAAGAAGGAAAGGTAGGAAAAATTGAGAGAGGAAAGGATAGTGCTAGATTCCACTCTATATCACTGCACACCTCATAATTTAGAAAAGAATCTCAAGTCTAGTAATGTGCTATAAATAATTGATTCTTTCTATCTACAGTATTTCAAATGGATAAAACATTAACATAAGAATATGAACTTCTAAAATTTTTCAATCACAGATTCTTATGAATATTGTAAAAAACTTTAAAATTATATTATAAATATTAGGACAAGAAAGTAGTTAAATTTACCATTTAAACCAGTTTTGCTTATTGGTAAATTAAACTTAATTTATTTAAGCAAATCTTCATTAAGCATTCACTAATAAAACTTGAGCAAAATACCTTAAGATGTAGATATATCAGAATAGTTCCTTAGTTGAGTAAGACTATCATTTTCATTTTTTTGTAATATCAGATAGAGGCTAAAAATTACACAACAGGATTTCTTTTAAAACACTTTTCTTTAATCTAACAATAAACGGACAATCATTTATCCTCATATTCTTAAATGTAATATTGTGTTTTGTAGATCAAATACATTCTGTAAAGTTTGCCCCAGAAACATTGACATTGTAAGAAACAAAATGACAGCAAAAAAAGATTCTGAGATGAAAGTATATGGATTCCTGAGACTTACGCTACATGTGGTTAAACACGCTTTAAAGTTTGCTAATGAAAGAGCTGGCTAAATATGTAATCTATTCTTTGATTGAATTGCTATCACAATAAGGGTTAAATAAAAGCAGAACAAGTTTTTGGAGTAAATCTAAGTCACTAGTGCAGTTAATTTGTTTTTTTTCAGAGTCTATTTCTCAGTATTGATTTTTAATCTGGGCAATACTTTGCCAGGAGCTACAGTTATTTGCAGTTGAAAGCATTTACTCTCTTGTTTATTTCATTGGGAAGCTCATGTCTATGTACAATCACTGCTGGGGAAAAAAATGGAAAACTATGTCAGAAGTGAAGGAACTTGATAGTAATGTGGATGAATACCTGTTGTCTACAGGGAGGAATTACATCTACCTTTATATGCATATAGAATGAACTTGGTATTCCAATTTTACTATCAGTTGGGTATGGCAAACTCATTCTATATATATATATTGACAATTTCCATGTGTCTTCAGCAAGAGAGACAAATGTCTTTAAATTAATGGTCTTGTTATCTCTACCAGAATATGGAGTGAAAGGATCAACCAAAAAGTTAACATATAAAATATTAGGCAGTATTTTCCAGACCTGGGCCACAGTGTACATTGGATCTGATCACATACATGCGTAGTTGACTGTTCAGTACGAGTGCTATCTAGGACACAGTGTTGTCCTGCACATGTTTGCTTCTGTGTCTGACACCTCTAATATTCTGAGAGGTCTTGGGAGAAGAAGCAGTGTCTCATTTATCCCTGTATTCTTTTATCTGGAATATTTTCTATCACCTAATATTCAATAATTATTTTTGAATACATAAATTAATCAATGAAAACATTAACATTTTTATTGAATTACAATAAATTTTAATTTGGAATATTTGACAAAGAATGAAGATCAGATGCATTTTTAAAAAGACAAACCTGAAGCCTTTATCAATGCCAGTTGTCTTACAAATTAAAAAAAAAACTTTCTCTACAAATGTTTTCCTATCTTTTCATAAAAATAATTTCTCCTTTTATTAATTTAAAATTATTTTAAAATTCTGGATATATTTATTCAATCATTTAGTTTGCTCTTGGTCAAAGTTAATGAGCATCCCTCTGGAATTCTGAGGAAGGAAAGCATAAATAAAGTAGAATTGTTGTTGATAAAAAATTCAGAATACATGAAAACATTGACCGTGTATTATAAATACAAAATATCAAATTTGCAACTTTATTTTCCCTAGAATAAATTGTAAGCTTTTCACACATAGAGATGGACATAGAGGAATGTATGAATAATGAACAGATACTGAATGGAGAATATTTCTTTGTGAACTACAGGACTACCAAAATTGCAGTGTGTGCTATAAATTTACTTTGGTTTCATATGAAAAGCTAGAATATTACAAGATATTTACTGCTTAACAGAGAAAAAATGTAAAAAAAACAAAGCCATAGATCAAATATTTTACTTTTATCAGAAAAGAAATTTAGTATCTCTACTAAGTGGGCTCACTAAAAAAGGCATTTTTTAATGAAAAATTAAGGTTTGTTTGTTTATTTATATAAAGCAGGTAAAGAGATTTTGCAGGGAATAGTCTGGAGATTTGATTCATTTGGTTCTATTCACTCAAAATTATTTGACCTATTGCCAGTACTTTGTTGGTTATCACTACTTGATTACAACATTCTTCTTTCAACTGTTTTACAAACGAGTATTCCTTGTTCCAACCTCTACGATTTTTCATCCTGTAAGAGTGATTTCTGGAGTACATATGTGTATATCAGGATCTTCTGTTTCAGGAAGAGTTGTCATCTACACAAAATTCATTTTTCTTTGCCTTTGGAACATACCAAGAATATAAAAGTTTTTTGTTTTTTTTTGTTTTTTTTTTATTAACTGGTGAGTTATATGCCAATCTGAAAAATGAAACCTACTTTTATAAGAAAGTTTTGTATATGGGCCATTTTTACTCAAGTTAGAGAGCCATAAAAGAAGTCCAAATGCCATGGCATCAAGAAACTAATTTACAGTGAGAAACAGAATATCAAATAGACTATTCATACATAGGGTCAATGTTTTCTTTCCTTATTAGCAAATCTAGTGGGGAATAAAATATTATTTAGAAGGGTATTTTGGTGAATATAAACTCTGTGCAAGTGGATCTTATCAATGTGTCCAAACAGTTGATTATATCGAGCTGAGGTGTGCCTTCATCTCTGTATGCTTACAGCAAACCTGCATGAGTGAGACCCAGACTTCTGAGAGCCAGCTCTCTGGACACAGAGAGACTGTGAGAACACTACCCATGTCTTTGTCCTGATTATAAATTTCAGGTAGACTCATTTTCATTTATTTTTTCTTTCCTTATATTTTTAAAAGGTGAATTTCTCAGATAATTTTTTTCTCCTTTATGGGAAAAAGCATTTAGTTATTCTCTGGTTAATATAATTTCTCCTTACCTGGAATTTGGGTGACAATCTCTTCTCATCCTTCCACTACAAACGAGATAATATCTGGTCATGTTTAAAAATGGTAGGCCTGAAATCAAATTATCTGGGTTTCAAGTTATGGAATCTTAAATAAAATAGAGATAAAACAATATATTTAAGGAGAATATGTCTCGAACATAAAAAGTACTCAAATTGTTATATATTTTTTTCATAGCTGTGAACAGAGAACATGGGTTTTGGAATCAGATATGTATTTGAAAGCCTCCATGTGCTATTTGAGGACCAGATGAGGAAAAACAATAAGATTTGAAACATATTTCAGAGTGTTTCCTAAATTCTCTCATTGGCAGATGGTTTAGTCTAAGATTGTACTAGAAAAAGAAGCAGACTTACTTTTACTTTTCTTTTGTCCCCACATCTGTAAGCCAGAGTTGGGAGAATAATAATGTAGAGAGAGACAGCTCTGTACTCTTAGCTGTCATGTGGACAGCAGGGATCATCTTCACATTGCCTCTTCATGGAGCATCAGCCACCTGAAGGTAGTGGCTTGAAATGTTAATCTGGTCAGTTGGGGGTACCAACGGCATACGGGCTCAACCCACGGGTCCCGGGACCCTTCAACACAAACTGAAAATCCAGTTCTTCAAATTCAGTTTTTTTTTTCTTTTCTAGAAATTCTGCCTAACTACATTTAGCCAATTCTTCTCAGGCTGTCTTCAACTGTTTAGAACTACTTAAAATATGATCCATTTTTATAAACAATGTTTCACAATATTGTCATTACAAAGGTCAGTTCTCAAAAAATATTCTTAATGGGTTAGAAGAATGAATATTTTTCTTAAAATATATTTGGAGCAAGGAGATAATATGATCATCAATATGCTTACCTTACAGGTTCCTTGCTGTGACCTCATCTCATCCATTCACTGGCACTCTTTAGAGAAATATTGCTATAATCTGTTTAGAGGTCTGGTTCTGACTTTGTCTCAGTGGAAATCATCATGTCCTATGATAGCTGATGCCAGGCCCCTAGGAAACAGCAAATCAAAAGGCCCTGTGTGTTCAAGAGAGCTATCAGTCCTGCTTAGGATGAAGGTCCTTGCCTCTAGAAAGGCCCACAGCACAGTTCAGGCAGTATTCTTATTTATACTTTCCTTTAAAGAAACCAAGTTTCTACTTTCAGAAAAGACTTTGAAAAGGGACAATAAGAGAAACTTTCTTACATCACCCACCATGTTTCAACTCAAGAAGCAAACTTTAAAGTTGTTACTTGTTATTTAGCATGTATAATCAAGAAGGAATTTTCCCTCCTTAAGAAGAAAAATGGCTTAACATAAAATACTAAGATTGTGTAGGTGACCAAATTGAGAACATATATCTTAGCTAATGAGGTCTGAAATTTGAAAGTGAAATAGAGATGTCATAAACAGTTTTATCACAAATTATTTAATTTTTATGATAGCTTGTCAAATTAATTTATTATATATTGGTTGATCAGAGTAATTAAATAGTTAAGAAAAAGGGAAAAAGTTAAAGAGTTAAAATATAGAGAGTGGAAATAGCGAAGAAATTTTAAAAAAGAACAATATCTCCCTGAAAACCAGTTCACCCTGGAAACTGATAGAAATTCTAAGGTGTGGGTAGTCAATTTGATCCAAAGCCATTTAAATTTTATATCATAGAACAAGCTCTTTTCATGCCCTTGAGTAAGAACTGAAGTGACAGGAATAAAGTATTTTAGCTATTAGACTTTCATAAATGATACTTCAAATTGTAAAGTATTTGTGTTTTATTTTTATCAGATTTGCGTTTCATCTTTGAAAACAGACTTCAAGTGAAAATAAAATGAAGTATTATATAAGTTAAAACCCAGTCTCTTCTCTAGTACTTTCTCTTTTTACTAAATTTATTGGGGTAACATCGCTTAATAAGATCATATAAGGTTTCAAGTGTACATTTCTATGATACATGATCTATATATTGCATTGTGTGCCCACTACCCAAAATGAAATAATCTTCCATTGCCATATATGTGCCCCCCTTTACAGTTCATTACTCCTACCCATTTCCTCTGGTAACCACAATACTGTTGCCTGTGTCTATGAGTTTCAGTTTCATATCCCACATGAGTAAGTCATTTGGTTCTTAGGTGTTTTTAAATATATTTCACTTAGCTCAATATTGTCAGGGTCTATCCATGTTGTTTCAAATGGCAGTATTTCCTCTTTTCTTATGCCTGAGTAGTATTCCATTATATATATGTGTGTGTGTGTGTGAGAGATACATATATATATATATATATATGGCAGTATTCTACATATATATTCCATATATATATTCCATATATATATATATTCCATATATATATATTCCACACACACACACACACACACACTGCATCTTCTTTATCCAATCCTCTGTTGAAGGATACTGGTTATCTCCATGTCTTGGCCACTGTTAATAAAACTGCAATAAACATAGGGGTGCATGTTTCTTTGTCAATAAATGTTTTCCAAGTTTTGGGGTAGATACCCAGAAGAGAGATTTCTGGGTCATATGGTAACTCTATTCCTAATTTTTTGAGGAATCTCCATCCTGTTTTCCATAGTAACTGTACCAGTTTACACTCCTACTAGTGGTGAACGAGGGTTCCTTTTCCTCCACAACCTCTCCAACACTTGTTCTTATTTGTCTTGTTTGCAACAGCTGTTCTAACAGGTGCAAGGTAATATCTCATTATAGTTTTGATTTGCATTTCTTAATAGCTAGTGAAATTGAACACCTTATCATACATCTGTTGACCATTTGTATGTCTTCTTGGGAGAAATGTTTGTTTTGGTCCTCTGCCCATTTTTTAATCTCATGGTACGTTTGGCATTGAGTTGTAAGAGTTCTTTATATATTTTGAATATTAACTCTGTTGGAGCTGTTATTTGCAGATATCATCTCCCACTCAGTTGGCTGCCTTTTAGTTTTGTTGTCAGTTTTTGTTTTGTTTTGTTTTGTTTTGTTGGCTGTACAGAAACATTTTAGTTCAATATGGTCCCATTCATTTATCTTTGCCTTTAACCCCCTTGCCTTTGGGATCAAATTTACAAAATGTTCTTTATCATCAAGGTCGATAAGTTTAGTACCTATGTTTTGTTCTATGTAATTTATTATTTCAGAACTTAAATGTAAGTCTTTAACCCATTTTAAATTAATTTTTGTTCATGGGTGCAAACTAGTTTCATTCTTTTGCATATGTTCTTCCAATTTTTCAAGCACCATTTATTAAAGAGGCATTCTGTTCTCCATTGTGTTTTTGGCTCTTTATCAAAAAGAGTTTCCCCATGTGCTGTGGTTTCATTTCTGGGTTCTCAATTCTGTCCCCTTGGTCTGTGTGTCTGTTTTTCTGCCAGTGTCGTGCTGTTTTGATTATCATAGCTTTGTAGTATAATTTGAAGTTAGGTAATGTGATACCTCCAGCTTCGTCTTTTTCCCCCCTTCAGGTTTTATTTGACTATTTGGAGTCTTTTGTGGTTCCATAAAATCTAATGTGGTTTTTTTGTTCTATTTCTTTAAAAAAATTACATTGGAATTTTGATGAGTATTGCATTAAGTATGTATATTGCTTTTAGTACTATGGCCACTTAAACTATGGTGGTTCTTCTAGTCCATGAACACAGAATATGTTTTCATTCCCTTGTGTCTTTTTCAATTTTTGTAATAATGTTTTTAGTTTTCAGTATATATGCCCTTCACATTCTTTGTTAAGCTTATTTCTAGGTAGTTTATTATTTTGTTTGAAGTTGCAAGAGGGATTGTTTGTTCACTTGTTTTCTGGAATTTCATTGTTAGTATGCAGGAACACAGTGTATATTTAAACACTGATTTTGTATCCTGCAACTTTACTGTGTTTGTTCATTGTTTCTAGTAGCGATGTGTGCATGCAATCTTTAGGGTTTTCTATGTACAGATGCATCTGCAAAAAGTGACACTCTTACTTCTTCATTCCTAATTTGGATGTCTTTTATTTATTCTCTTGCCTGATTGCTCTGGTTAGGACTTCTAAACTATGTTGAATAAGAGTGATGAGAATGGGCATCCTTGTCTTGTTCCTAATTTTAGAGGAAAAGCTTTCAGTTTTTTTATTATTGCATATATTGGCTGAGAGTTTGTCACATATGGCCTTTATTATGTTGAGGCACTTTCCTTCTATACCTATTCTATTGTCTTTTACTCATAAATGGATATTGTATCTTATCAAATGCTTTTTCTTCATCTATTGATAAGATTGCATAATTGATATCCTTTCTTTTCTTAATGTGGTATATTACACCGGTCATTTGCTTATTTTGAAACATCTTGGTGACCTTGGAATGAACCTCCCTTGATTGTAATGTATTATTTCTTTAATGTTTTATTGCACTGGATTTGCTAGTACTATTTTGTTTAGGATTTTTGCATGTGTATTGTCAAAGATAATGGTCTGTAGTTTTCTTGTGTTATTCTTACCAGGTTTTCATATCATGAATGTATTAACCTCACAAAATGTGTTAGAAAGTATTGTCTCTTCTTTAATTTTTTGTTAGGGTTTCATAACAATGTTATGTATTGATTTTTTTTAGCATTTGGTAGAATTCATTAGTAAAGCCATCTAGTGCTAGACGTTTATTTTTTGGGATATTTTTGATGGTTGTTTCAATTTCCTCACTCTTTATCAGTCTGTTTAGATATTCCAATTTTTCATGATTCAGTCTAAGAGGGTTTTATTTCTAGGAAGTTAGCATTTGTTCTCGGTTATTGAAATTGGTGGCATATAGTCTTTCATAATATCCTTGTATGATTCTTTTTATATTTTAGTATCTGTTAGTAACTTCTCTTTTGTTTCTGATTTTGTTTATGTGAGTTTTTCCCTGTGTCCTTGTGAGTCTAAGTCAGTGGTTTGTCCATTTTATTAATCTTTTCAAAGAACCTTTTTTTGTGTTATTTTTTGTATAGTTTTTGTTCTCTATTTATTCAGTTCCGCTCTAATCTTTACTATTTCTTTCCTTCTGCTGACTTTGAGTTGCTTTTGTTCTTTCTTTCTACTTCTTGAAGATGTAATGTTATCTATTTGGGATTTCTCTTGTTTCTTCAGATAGGCCTGTAATGATACAAACTTCCTCTCATTACTGGTTTTCAGTCATCCCCAATGTTTTGATATGCCATAGTCATTTTCATTTGTCTCTATATATCTTTTTAAATTATATTTTATTGATTATGCTATAACAGTTGTCTTAATTTTCCCCTTTCCTCCCCTCCACCAAAAACCCCCAACTCCCTCAGGTGAACCCCACACCACTGTCCATGTCCATGGATCAGGCCATGCTTATGAGCTTTTAGGCTTCTCCATTCCCTATACTGTACTTTACATTAGCCTGGTTATTCTATCACTACTATTTACACTTTTTAATCTCTTTACCTATTCATCCTTTCTCCACACCCGCCTCCAACCTGGCAAACATCAAAACCTTCTTTTTATCCATGATTCTGTCTCTGTTCTTCTTTGCTATTTAGATTCAATTGTTGATAGATATGTATTTATTGCCACTTTTTGTTCATAGTTTGGATTTTTATCTTTTTCTTAAATGAGTTCCTTTAACATTTCATATAATAATGGTTTGGTGATAATGAACTCCTTTAGTTTTTCCTTATCTTGGAAGCCCTTTATCTGCCCTGAAATTCTAAATGATATTTTTGCTGGATAAAGCAATCCTGACTATAGGTCCTTGCTTTTCATAACTTTGAATATTTATTGCCAATCTCTTCTAGTCTGCAAAGTTTCTTTTTTTAATTTTTTAAAATTATTTTTATTTATTATGCTATTACAGTTGTCCCAATTTTTCCCCCTTTGCAACCTTCCACCTACCACCTCCCACGTCCTCAGGCCATCCCCACACTAATGTTTATGTCCATGAGTCATGTGTATAAGTTCTTTGGCTACCCTATCTACCACAGTATACTTTATACCCCTATGACTAATCAGCTGACAAGTCCCATAGAAATGCCTTTGCAGATAACTGCTTTTGAGATTCTCTCTTTATCTTTAATCTTTGGCATTTTAATTATGATGTGTCAGAGTGGATCTCTTCGCATTCATCTTGTTTGGGACTCTGTGCTTCCTGGACTTGCATATCTATTTCCTTCACCAAATTAAGGGAGTTTTCTTTCACTATTTTTTCAAATAGATTTCCAATTTCTTGCTCTTTCTCTTCTTCTGTCAGTCCTATGATGTGAATGTTGGACCTCTTAAAGTTGTCCCAGAGACTGCTTATATCTTTCTCAATTCTTTTGGTTTCTTTTTTATTCTTATTGTTCTAATTGGTTATTTTTTGCTTCCTTGTGTTCCAAATCATTGATTGGATTCTTGGCTTCATCCACTCTACTGTCATTTCCCTGTAGATTGTTCTTTATTCAATTAGTGAATCCTTCATTTGTGACTGGATCTTTTTTATGCTGTTGAGGTCCTCACTAAGTTCCTTGAGCATCCTTGTAACAAGTGTTTTGAACTCTGCATCTTATAGATTACTTATCTCCATTTTGTTTAGCTCTTCCTCTGTAGTTTTTATCTATTTTTTCATTTGGGCCATGTTTCTTTGTCTCCATCTTGGCAGCCTCCTTGTGTGTTTCTATGTATTAGCCAGAGCTGCTTTGACTCTGTGTCTTGGTAGAATGGCCTAATATAGTAGCTGTCTTATAGAGTCAAGTAGCACAGCCTCCCCTATCACCCATGCTGAGTAATTGAGGTGCACCCCTTGCGTGGGCTGAATATACCCTCCTCTTGTAGTTGAGCTTTGTTTGCTGTTGGGAGATCAATGTGAGGGATTTACCCTGGCCAGTTAGCTACAAAGATTGGCTGTGACCACTTACCACCAACCTCTGCCCTCTGTGGAGGAACAGCTATGCAGGGGCAGGATGGTGGTGCTCTGATGTGGTCTTTAGCTGTCCACTGGGTTTTCTGCCCCTGGGATTTCCTGAGTGGTGCAGGCCAAATTCAGCTCCCACCTATGTTTTGCCTGGGACCATGCTGCCTGGGCTAAAAAGCAATCTGAGATGGTTGCTACTGTGTTTGGCTTGGACATTCCCAGGTAAAGTCAAATTGTGAATCTAGGTTGGCTGCTGCTAGTACCATGCCTGGAGCTGCTTAGCAAGAGGTACAGGGGCTGGGGACTAACTGAAGTTGTCAATTGCTTGTTTGACAGGATTTAGGAAGTTGTGAAACATGAGCCAAGATCAGCCATTCATATGAAAAAGAATGCTGGCAACTTGGATGGGTCCATAAGTTGGGTGGGATGAAGTCTCAGGGAGTCTCCAGGGCAGGGTAAACAGTGTTAGCCAGGTTGATGGAGTCTCAGATATGGTATCTACCTGCTGGCTCTGTGGCTCTGTGGAGGGAGGGTTCAGAAAAGGGACAATGGCCTTTCTTTTGGGGAGAAAGCTGCCCCCCTACTGTAGCTGTGATGCCAAACCCTTCACTTCCTTCCTGTACACCACCAGTACCTTCCAAGGTGCTATCCCAGCAGTTCTAGAGCTCAAAGGGAGTGAATGTGAGCAGGTGAGTCTGTGTGTGGGTTCTTTAAGAGGAATTGCTTGAGACTCTGGAAGTTTCTTCCACTGCCTGAATACCCACTTGTTTTTGCAGCCAAAAGCTATGCCTGGGATCATGCTGCCTGGGCTAAAAAGCAATCTGAGATGGTTGCTACTTGTGTCTGATTCCAGTAGCTAACTGGTTCTGTCACCAGAACCTTGGGCCGGGTAGGGGTGCCTGGTGTGGGGCTGGGATCCTCACTCTTGAGATACCCCTCCCAAATTTTTATCCACCACAGATAGATGTAGGACCACCCCATTCTATGTCTCCATCCTACCTACTAGTCTGGATGGATGAGATTTCTTTAATTCTATAGTTGTCAAACTTCCATTCAACTTGATTTTGGACAGTTCGGACTGATGGTTGTTCTGTAATTTAGTTGTAATTTTGTTGTAGTTTTGTGAGGAGGTGAGCCGTGTTTACTTATGTTGCCATTGCATTTCTATGTACATTTTGATCTTACCTTTTACTTCTTCTTTGACCCATCTTTTTTAGTAATATGTTGTTTAATCTCCACACATGTGTGTGTTTCTTTATTTCCTTTTTGCAGTTTATTTCTAAGCTCAAGGCATTGTGGTCAGCAAATATGCTTGGTATGATTTCAATCTTCTTAAATTTGTTGAGGCTAGTTTTGTGGCCCAACATATGGTTTATCCTTGAAAATATTCCATGTGCACTATAGAAGAATGCATAATCTGGTGATGTTCTGGGAATAAAGCTGTGTAAATGTCAATGATATCCATTTGGCTTAATGTGTTATTTAAGGCTGATATTACTCTATTGATTTTTCTGTTTATATGATCTGCCTAGAGCTGTCAATGGAGTATTTAGGTCCTCAAATATAATTTTTTTTTCTTTTTCAGTTTCTCCCTATAGTTTACATTTCAGTGCCCTCTGATTGTGTTTGGATATTAAGAACTGTTAGGTGTTTTTGGTGTAGTGTCCCTTTTATCATTTAAAATGTCTATCTCTGTATCTTGTTACCTTTGTTATCTTGAGATCTATTTGTCAGATATAAGCATACCTGTGGATGCTATTTGCTTAGAGACTCATATTCTACCCTTTCACTTTGAATCTAGTTTTGTCCTTGCAGTTAAATATGTCTCCTAAAGGCAGCATATGATTGGGTTTTGATTTGGAATCCAATCTGATATTTTATGTCTTTTATTGGTAAATTCAGTTTATTTACATTTAGGGTAAACTCATGTGTGAGGATTTCCTATGGCCATTTTATATTTTGTTTTCTAGTAGCTCTGTGCCTCCATTAGTTCTTTCCTTTTCTGTTCTGTCTGTTTATTTTGTTTGGTGGTACTCCATACCTCTTTTTTCTGTTTCTCCCCTTTTTAAGTTACATGTGTCAGTTTGGGGTTATTTGTGTGTGGTTACCACTAGGTTGATGAAAAAGGAATTTCATATCTACAGTACTCCTTTTTTCTTTTGAATATGTCTGATCTCCATCCCCCTTTGCTAATTTTGTCTTTTACCTCTCCCTTTTTATGTTTCTGTTTTCACAAATTTTCCCTGTTTATGCCATAATTTTATTGACAATCTTATTTGTAGCTTTGTGGCAGTTTGTTCTTTATTTCCAGTACAGTAACCTCCTTGAATATTTCCTGTATTGGAGATCTTTTGGTAAGAAATTCCCATAGTTTCTGTATGTCTGGAAAAAATATTTCTTCTTCATATCTAAAAGATAAGATAACTTTGCTGAATATATTATTCTTGGCTGATAATTTCTCTCTTTTAGTAATTTGAACATTTGATTCCACTCTCTTCTAGCTTGTACAGTTTCTGCTGTGAAGTCCAGTGATAACCTTCATAGGTTATCACTTTCCTTTATAGGCTTTCCTTATAGGTTACTCTCAACTTTGCTCTGGCTTCCTTGAGAATTCTTTGTCATTAATTTTTGACAGTTTTGCACAATGTTCTTCAGAGAAGGCCGGTTTGGATTGAGGTAATTAGGTGTTCTGTGTGCTTCTTGTATTCAAGGACTTAGCTCTTTCCATAGGTTTGGGAAGTTCTTGTCAACTGTTTGAATAGGTTCTCTGTTCTCCTCTCCCTCTGCTCTTCTTCTGGCATGCCTATTATTATTATATTCTTTCTGATGGAGTCATACAGTTCTTGTAGAGTAATTGTATTTGTTTTTATACGCAGGTCTCTTTTTCCCTCTGTGTCATTCCTAGGTTTCCGTCTTCAGTATCACTAATCGTTTCCTCCATCTGCTCCGCTCTAATTCCTATGCTCGCTAGTTTGTTCTCTAGCTCTTGTTTGTTTATTTTTTAATATTTCAATATCTTTGGTAAAATACTCCTTTTGTTTATTGATTTTTCCTGGGCTCATTAAACTGCCTTTCTGTATTTTCTTGCCTCTCACTGACATTTTTCATAACTACATTCTTGACTTCTCTGTCATTTAAATCACATATTTTCATGTCTTTATTTTTTGGATATTTTTCATTTTCTTTCTGATTTGTCTTGCAACCTTGGTTATTCACTCTATTTAATGGATTCCTTTTCTGCTTAGGCATCTATGTATGCGTGATAGTTCTATTGTAGATTGATACAAACAAGTCATTTTATTATTTTCCAGCAGGTGACACTGAATGACAAGGTTGGGGTATTTTTTATAGCTCTCTTGCACTTTTCTGGATTTTCAGGGCTCTATGGGGATGTGGAAAATGAACATGGTTGACTTCCCTGTGATTTGGCCACCCCAGTTCCAGAGTACCAACCCCACAGGGAAACATGGTGGGTGATGGGACCCCAAATCTGTGAAATCGTAGTGCTGTTCTTTACAGCCAGGCACTGCAGTCAGTGTAGCCACAATATGTGGGAGTCAGGTGGGCTGGAATAACTAGAGTGCCTTCTAAGTCGCTTTGTCTGAATGATGATGGTGACTTTGTATCTTCACGGTGTTCTCCCCATACTCCCATTTACAAGATCAGTTACTGAGCATAGCCCTTGCTCAAGAAAAAAGTGTGTCTGTAGTACCAGTCTTGGGTTTTCAGATAATGTGCCTTGCAACCCAAACCAAGGATGAAAGAAGGTGAGCTCTAAGAGGTTGAGGGAAGGCAGGCAAGCTTCATGGCTTTGTTTCTTTGACTGGAATGCTGACTGTGAAACAACCATGGCTGTGCCTCTGTCCTACATCCTTGCCCAGGTCACTTGGCTCAGGCACAGCTTATATTGCTCACTCCTGCAGAAGCGTGCACTCAATTTCTTTGCTTCTCCAGGCTGAAGGGCACGTCAGCCACAACCTGATTCCTCCCCTTTCTGGGTGAGACCCCATGAACTCTGGGCTCAGGGGTTGTGTCCTGGTTTGTTTCAGCATTTCTCCCTTCTTGCCTCCCTGGTTTGCTCCCACTTGCCTACTTTACGTGTTTACATGTGAAGATCTCTCAAGTGTGTTTGTGCATTGAGCAGGGAAACTTTTGTTCCATTATAGCTGTTTGTATTTTTGAATCTTCAAGGGGAGAGAACAAGGGAACCTCTCATGCCACCATTCTTCTGGCATCACTAATATCCTCTAATCAGAGCTTTTAAAAAAATTCCTTTTTACTCTCTTTGTATTATATATACTTTCTTTAATATAAAAATCAACTATAAAACTAACTTAAAATCTTCATCTCAAATTATCTTTTCCTCTGCTTCTTCATAGGACTGAGACAATGACTTAATAAGAATTTAAAAAGTCAGGTTGTAGATAAGGATCTGAAAGAAGATTTGAGTTGGAAATGAATAACATTCATTGATTGTGTTATTTTTCTGTTGCTATGTAACCAATTACTACTAACTTTGCAGCTTAAAACAACTGTGGACCCTAATAAATATTATTTTTATGTGAACGCAGAGAAGCAATTTAGGTAAATTGAGATGACCACCCCATCATCAACTAAGGGCCCAAATCTTATGAAAAATGATGAGTCTAGTGGCCATTTGCTAACACGGCTTCTTATGTACTCTTTATACCAGGAAGAACCTCAGACTGAGCTCTTGACTTCCTGCCCTATGTCTGCTTTTTCTGCTTTCTGAGTCTTTCTATCAATGGACTAAGATTTGCCCTTTCCAATCAAAACTGCACAATTTGAATACCTCATTTACATAAAATAGATCTCACTGAGAGTGTGAGCAGGAACATTTTCTATAACAGGTGGCCTCTCCTTTGTCTCAGTGAAATACTATTAAATTGTTATCTGAAGCTGTCTCTTGGGTATCCAGCTCCTTTTGCTCAAATAAAGGCTCACTATTCTTATTACAATCTAAATTTAATTTCAGTTTACACAAAACAAATACAGTCTCTCACATATTCTGTCAATCTAAATTTGAGACACAATTTAGCTGATTCCTTTGCTCAGAGCCTCACCAGGCTGAAATTAACATATTGGCAGAGGCTGCAATTTCATTTCTCATCTGAAGCTTGGGATCATCTTCCAAGGTTATTTAGGGTGTTGGCAGAATTCATTTCACTGTGGCTATGGAACTAAGGTCTCCCTTTTTTCTGGCTATCAGGCAGCGTGGCTGTTACCTCCCAGTGATCATCCTCAGGTCTTACCCATGTGGCCTTCTCACAACATTACAGCTTACTTCTTCAAAGTCAGCAAGACAGTTACTTTCCAACAGGCTGTGATAATGCCTGATACAATGTAAATTTGTCATTTAACATAATCTAATCATAACTGACATCTAATCATGTTAACAGGTTCTACCCACATTCAAAAGAGGGCATGTACTTTAAAGAGTGGCATTCCTTGAGTCCACCTGAGAATTCTGCCTACCATAGTGACTTATTGGGAGTCGATAGTCATTTATCCCAATTAGAATGTTCCAAATCTCTAAAAAATTAAAATTTTTCTCATTTGGTAACAAAATATTAACAAAAGGGACAAGTAATTTATAGAACTTATTTAACTCATTTAATACAAACAATGCATATGTGCTGCCAAAATAATAACATGCCTGAATATAAAGTGTGTTATGTATACAGTGAGGTGTTCATTAATACACTAACTATGATAGGTATTACCTTTATAAAATCTAAAAAGAAAATCCTGAATCCTGAAATATACCAGCCTCAAGGGTGTCAGTAAGAAACCATTAGACTTGGACAAATTGTATTAAATTTCCCTGAAAAGGAGCTAATTGGGAAATAAATTATTTGAAGACTGTAATCTTTGAGGTAAGGTTAGTGTTTGCTGAATTAAATGCCCTCATCAAGATAAGGATGAGAACAGGCAAAGAAAAATCAATATTATTTGTGTGTATACTTCAAGTCTTAATTCACTGGTTCCAATTTCATTGGTGACTCCTGTAATAAAAAGAACAATATCAACAAATAGAAATGCATATTATATAATAAGCTGAGGAAAAAATTTCTCTTACAAATTTGTTCAAGTTACTCATTGAATGACCTCAAACAGAGACAGATTAGATTTGTACTACCAAACATTAGACCAAAGGAGAGCTGTGTTTGTTTTCTGAAAATATATGGTAGACTTTTAAAATAAGCTATTTTAATTTCATTTCTCCCTCCTATGTGATATATCTTGCTTTCCAGGGCAAAACTTGTTTCACTTCAGTCCAATTTGTCCATCTAGATTTTGAGTCAACTAAAAAATTTTATATACTTATGGCTTTTTTTCCTACTTCTCAGCTTTCAACCTTAAATCAGTAAGCAGTTATATTTACTTAAGAAATTACCATATTTTAAAGGAATAAATGTGGATCGTGGAACAATAACTAAGAAAACAAGTCCTTAATCTTTGTCTATTAATGTTAAATATAAAATGTGAGAGAGAAAAAATGCTTATAGTCAAGAAAGAAATGTAAATTGGGCTGTTCCCAAACTCATTCTCCTCTGAAATGTCTTATAATTTACATGTAATATATGTGAATTTACAAACAACACTATAATGTGTACTTGAGCAATGCTTGAGTTAATTAAATGAGCTCCTAAGAGAGCACAGATCTCTTTAGATCTTTTCTGTAGTCAGGTTGGACTTTGAGAATTTAATTCAAGATATTATATTCCTTATAATGAGCAGAGTGATCTGGCACAACCTTTTTTTCTTCAAAATGCTTTTCTACAATGGATTGTTATAAAGCTTCTAAACTGCTAGTTAAAATGACATATTCCTCTCTGCCTAAAAAATACCAATGCAGTCAGTCAATAAGTCAGTAAAATCAAACTACTGTTATTTCCATTAAAAATAATAATAAATCTATCAAGTTAAGTGCAAAACAAAACAAAAGGCTGTTAATGGATTTTTTCCCATTCTTCACTAGTTATAGAAATACTCCATTGTCATTTAAACAAATCAGGTGAAAGCTCAAAAGGCTAGTTAGAGCTGGGACTTCGCTTTTCAAACAACCATCCCAATTCATCTAAAGAGAGAATTCTTAGTCATTACCCGGTGGAAAAAATATATTTCTATTATTTTCACAATAAGGTAGCATGCATTCACAGATTCTAATGTATTCACATTGTTTAGTTCATGGAGCTAAAATACATGGTAGAACAAATTTAATTAGTGGAGGAAGTTTTGGATTGGCAGCCTCTTCTTTCTAAGAAAGTAACTTGGCAAGAAGTTCATCAGATTCTTACATAAGCTATTGGAATTCCACAGGGGACAAACAAATTGGGTGGGATTTGGTAAAGGTGGAGTTCCATTTAGGGGGTCTCATGATGTAAGAAACAAGGTGGAGGCAATTAGGAGGACCAAATGGCACATGCTGTGGTGTTACAGAAATGGCACTAAAATGTTGCAGGTTTCAATCGAATCATACTTTCTGGTAGGGATTTACTGGTGAACTTACTGGGTTGGGTGAGTAAAAATGAAAACCTTAGTTTTATACACGGTGGGGCTAAAATAGGTTTACAGTTGTTTGTATGGAAAACATATGACAATCAATAAATAATAATACAAGAATAAACTCTGTTTTGTGTACTCACCATTGTAGATCTACTTTTCCCCATCTTGTGTATTAAACTGCATGTCCCGTAAGCAATTTTTTTCTCTAAAATAATGTGCATTAAGTATTTAAAAAGTCTGAACATTAGCAACATTTTCTGCAATGCTTGTTTAGACCAGAAGGAAATTAATTGTATCAAATAAATCTTGGAAGATGAATTGCATTAAAAAATACAAGAATTTATTTATAAGCTTTCAGCAGAGATTCTATAGCTTAAATATGAAATATGTAGACTCCTGAGGGTGTCCTTCCTCTTAGGAAAGAAGCTCTTGCATGCTTCTTTCCAGGCCAGTAGCCCATCCTCTCAAGGACCCAGGTTTACATTCTTCATACAAAAGTCTGGAAATCTGTAGAAGCAAGCAGTTGCAATGTCAATCAATCACTCAAACTGGCCTTACATACTAAAAGATTAACTTGACCTTAGAGTCTACTGAATTATCAGTCCTGTTTCATTCACTAATTAAAAATATAATTTATATATTATTAATAATATATATAAATATAGTCTATATTATAAACAATATATTATAAGTATATTATACATAATATAGAAAATATATTACTTATAATTATATATAAACTCTGGCAGGGTAGCTCAGTCTGTTAGAGTGTTAATATCAATATACAAAGGTTGTGGGCTTGATTTCCGGTCAGGGCACATACAAAAATAGGAAGTCAGAAATAATCATGAGTTAAATAAAGACCAAAAGCCCTTCCTTAGGTTTTTGGGCATCTTGTAAGTCTTTCTGATTCTCTAGAGAGCCTCCAAAATACCCAAACAACAGTTTTCTGCCAACTGAGAAGAATAGGAGTTTAACATCTGATTTAATTTGATTTGATTCAAAGAGTTTTTTCAAAGTAAATATTTCTTGAACAATTCACTTTGTGGATTGAAAGACATACTCTTTGCAAAAGAGTGAAAAATAAAAAATAAACACTCAAATAAATATACAATAAATACAACTAGCTTGATAAAAGACCACAGATACCCAACAGAAATAATCCACAGAGAAATCTATGTCTAAACTTTATTACCAATTACAAAAAAATATATCCCTAATGTCAACTAAGAAAGTACTGGGGGTAGGAGGCTTGTAAAGACATAATCTCCAGAAATCATGAATATAATCAAAAGCATATAATGGATACAGTGAATAGTATCACACACCTGCAAAAAAGAATACCTTCACCTGTGTGGGGGATGTGGAGGTTGAAGGTATTTCCTATCCAATTCGTGGAGGACCTAGGGACTGGAAGTAGGCACTGGGCAGGGGCTGCATGATAATTCCTTTGAACTACTCTCCATGGTATCTGTGGTTGCTCTAAAATGTATGACAAAAATTATTTTCATATCATTGTAACATGACAGGAAGTTTGCCCCACTGCTTAATACTACCCAATAATGATGTTATTTTTAGAAAAATATTTTTAACTCTCTGGTGTTTTTCATAATATTTTTTAATCACAAAGAGTCCTAGAATGCTTTCTATACAGTTGACACATTGCATGGTTGTGCTGTCAATTATGACAAGTTACAGTAAATGGTGACACAAATGCAACATCTGTTTGATCACTCACTGACTACATCTCTTCTGTCACGCTTGATGCATTGAGCAGTAGTACATGAAAAATTCAAGAAAAATTTGTAAATGCGAGTGTTAGATCACTGGTTTTGAAGGATGAGATGAGTTAAGATGACTAGACCTATGCAGAATGTATTATAAAAGCACCAGCCCCTTCAATTTGCCCTTGTTTTAGCACTCAGAGTCTTCCATAATAGATCCTGTTTTTGTAAGTTCATTTATATGCTTTTAAAACAGTGTGGAAATATAAATAACTATAATTTATATCTGATCATTAAAATTTTTAATACTTATTTTTACTAAATACTTTTTTAAAATGCTGGGATATAGCTGTTAACAAAACAGCAAAGTCCACAGAAAACACAAAAAATAACAAACAGATACTGAAAGTTGTGACAAGTAATGTGAAGAAGTAGAAAGCAAGATCAGGAGGGAAGAGTGTGCCGATTTATGTAAGGTGGTCAGGGGACATGAGCTCTACATTAGGTTCTGTGTATCTTTGGACAAATTGATAACGCAAAGTGAAGTCAAGTCTGCTCTAATACAGAACAATGGAATGGAGTCAAGTCAAAAATCTGATTTGGATGGAGAAACATATTCTATGGACTCTCTGGAGAATCAGACTTAAATTTTATATTGTGATTTTATCTTAATGTCTCAGGGAGACAGAGTTGACTATTTTCAGCAAAGTGTCAAAGCTAGAAAGTTTATAACACATTATTTACTCTTGTATCACCTCAGAAATTTAGGTTATTTACTTTCTAAAAATATAGACAATATCACTCGTCTGTCCAGAACTCCCCTCCCTTAGGATCCATCTCATCCTGCACATCATTTACATGATTCCAGCAAAATCCATTTTATAATTTATCTCTATCCCTATTGATTGACCCAGGGATGTGCACCTTACCCAAGGTTGTCAATGAGACTCATTTGTGGGATTTTCAGGATTGGGGATGGAAAAAACTTGATCAGCCACTCTTTGGAATAAAAAATGTAAATCTCAGGGACTATCAGCAGGACCTTCTTTTTAACAAATTGTGCTAAAACAGATTTTCATATGCTAAACTCTGAACTTGATGCAGAACTCATTCCATATACAAAACTTTGCTGAAGTCACATCATAGACCTATGTATAACATCTGAAACTAAAAAGAAAATCTGTAATAAAAAATAAGAAACACCATCTTTGTGACATTATGTTAGTCAAAGGGTTCTTACAACATGACAGACATGATTCAAAAAGAAAAAAATAATAGATTGGAATTTTAAAAATAAAGTCCTCTCAAATATGCTGTGAAAGGAGTATTCAACCAGTAGACTGAAAGAAAACATTTACAAAGCATATATCTGATAAAATATTTGTATACAGAATATATAAAGAACTCTCAACAACTAAATGAAAACAAACACCCAATATTAAAATAGGGGGAGAGACAAAAGATTTCAATACATGCTTAATCAAAGAAATGATACAGATGACAAATAAAGACATTAAAAGATGCTTAACATCAGTTGCCATCAGGGAAATTCAAAACTAAAACTACAGTGGGGTTGCACTAAAAACATGTTAGAACAAAATGTAAAAGACTGACTATAGCAAGTTGCTGCGTAAACGGAGGAACACACACCTACCACAGGATCTAGTGCGGTTCTACACCTAGCACTTAACTGAAGAAGAAAAAGGCATATGTTCATATAGAGAGTTGTACATGAATGTTCATAGCAATTTTATTTGTAATATCCCCAACCTGGAATCTGCGTAAATGTGCATCATCTGGAGAATGGATAAACAAGCCATGGTGTCTTTGTACAATGGAACACTTATCTGCAATGAAAAGGAATGAGCTATTGATAGACACCATATTAAAGAATCTCAAAATAATCTTGTTAGTTTAAGAATCTAATCTAAGGGAGTAAATAATGTTTGATTCTATTTATATAAACCTGACAAAGTGTAAACT
Organism: Tonatia bakeri; assembly: GCA_004024845.1. Taxonomy (NCBI): domain Eukaryota; kingdom Metazoa; phylum Chordata; class Mammalia; order Chiroptera; family Phyllostomidae; genus Tonatia; species Tonatia bakeri. Next base: position 146,506 of record PVIA01000255.1, on the reverse strand, counting down.
TTGTGACAGTAATCCATAGTGACAGTGTGCAGAAGAATGATTGCTTGGAAGAGATGTTGGAAGGTGGAGCAAAGGGGAATTGATGCATGCTCACCGGCTGGCAGTGAGCACGGAACGCTGCAGATGGCTCGTCGAAACACGAGAAATGAACATACACAGAAACAAGCAATTTTCTGTGGGAAAGTAGGGACTGAGTGGCCATTCTCCCAAGTGGAAAAGTGCCAGGCCACCCTCCCTAGGGGAAGGCACCCTAAGAGAGAGCACCCCACCCCCTTGCACAAGCAGGGTTTTATTCTTGAATACCAATACAGTTTGCAAATTACAAGTAGTTAACTTTTGAAAAGTGCTGGCAGATTTCCTGCTGGGATCCTAAGCCAGAGATTTTGGGGTTTTATCATTTAAAAAAGCTACAGGACTTAAAGCTTAGTTCTGTTTCCTGCCCGTGACTTCATATTCTAATTAAAGAGCATCCTCCAGCAAGCAGATCTCACAGGGTCTTTCATATTCTATGTCTTAGGCCTGATTTCCCCGGGAGTCCACCGTTTCTGGTCTGGACTGTACCGCCCCTGTTACTTCCAATGGGCCTGAGTTGGGCAGAGGAGACAAAGGCAGCTAGGAGACTTGGATTTCTCTAGGACTCAGGCATTGGCCAAGCTGAAGGGGCAGGGGTTGATGCCAATCACCCCATTATTTCCACAGCCCCACGAATCTCTTCCCTGTGGGCTTCTCGTGATCATGCCTGTCTTAGGCGATTCCCTCCATGGGAAATCTTACCTATCATTGGCTAACTGATCAAGCCCAGAAGGCCGGTACAGAACAGGCAGCATTTATGCCAGGAAAATAAGTTTTGTCTCTTTAGTGTCTCCTGGTTCAGAGGCCTCTTACTCAGCCATAGTTATAGACAGTTACAGATTCCTGAGACCAGGCAGGGCGGTCCCCAACAGGGAATTACAAATAGGATAAGAAATCTTTGGGGATGAAGGATATGTTTATTCTCTTCATTGTGATAGTGGTTTCACAGATGTTTACACATATTAAATCTTATCAAATTATTCATTTTAAGAATGTGCAGTTTTATTAGGTGTCTGTTGCACATCAATAAATGTATTATAAAATAGAAAAAGACCATGCTTATAGACTGACTGATAGATAAATTACTCAAATTAAGGTGGTGACTGGTGTCATGGAAATAAAATAATGAATTAAAGATTTGTTTTTATGGTAGAGCCAACATGACTTGTTGGAAGTGAAGAAAATAGTGGAATAAAAGAGAACTCCAAGGTTTAAGGCTTGAGAAGCTAGGGAAATAGTTGTTCTATGTCTATACTATATATTATATTTTTGGAATTCCAAATTCTATAGAAATGCCTCAATCTTATTCATAGTGAAAATGCAAATAGAGCCACACTCAGTAGTTGCTCTCTTCCTCTTCACCCTCCAGTGGTTCTATCTGCCATGTTTGGTCATGTATTCTGTATTAGTATTCTGTGTAAGGGTTTATTAGAAAAACTAAATTCCCTTCTGAATAAGAAACCTGAAAATCACTCACATCTAAGAAAACATAGTGATTTTTCCACTTTTCTTTCTTGGAAAAAATGATAAAACTAATATAATACTGGTATTCAAGTATATTTTGTTTTACTCTTATAATCCTGTTATGTTGGTATTATTAAGTCCAACTTTTACATAAAGCAATAGGGTCAGAAACATTAAATATTACCAAGGTCCAAAGCACAGAAATACTTGGGATGATATTTAAATCATGTCTAATAATAGTTTTTTTCTAATACAGCACAGAAGATACTTCAACATTTAATCATAGAAAAGTATAAACTATATTTCCAATATATATCTTTGCTACAAATCAGTAATGGAATTAAAAGAAGAATATCATAATGGAAATAAAATAAGAAAGAAAAATGACTTACAGTGGGATCATGTTTAATTTTAAACTTCCTCGAAGCCATTAGTAATTAGTGGAATACACAGACGTGCAGTTCATTAGTAACTCATTGTCAAGGGCAAATGAAAATTTAAACAGTAGGATTGTTTTAATTTTTCATACATGATTATAGATTACAGTATGTTGTTTCATTAATTATTATATATATATTTGATACTTATAGATTTGCTTGGGATGGGACATGTAGGTTTCAGAGCTACCTAAGTGCTTTTTAGAAAACTAGATTTATATGTTTGAGAATCTAAAACTTTAAACATGAGAGGCCAAGCCCTGGCTGGTGTAGCTCAGTGGATTGAGTGCGGGCTGCGAACCAGGCATTGCAGGTTCGATTCCCAGTCAGGGTGCATGCCTAGGTTGCAGGCCATGTCCCCCAGCAACCGCACACTGATGTTTCTCTCTCTCTCTGCCTCCCTTCCCTCTCTAAAAAATAAATAAATAAAATCTTTAAAAAAATGTATAAACATGAGAGGCCTACTATTAGAACATATCTATTTTTCATTCATAAAGAAGCAATATATGAAAATCAGTAATACAATTTCATAGATATAGACAATCACGAAAACAATAGACCAAGTTGATTATTTTTTGTTAGTTTCAGAACAAATAATACTTTCAAGTTCACAGCATTATGTAAGTAGCTCAAATTCAATGGAGGGAATTGGTTTTATATAAATAAATATTATCTTTTATAATTTTGTATTAATGTAGTCTATGCTTCTTTACTATATACTTGTAGGCACTGAAATGTGCGCTTAATTAAACACCACAAACATTTCTAAGAAATATCAGAGTTGTTCATCCCCACATTGTTGACAATGGCATAAAATCAGAAACAATGCAAATGACTAATAAGCAGGGAGTAATTAAGAATATCTCGTATGTCTGTATGACACAATAAACAACCATTAAACATTGCATAGGAAACAATGTTGGGAAATGGGGAAATATAACATAAGAAGATAAAAGAAAACTGTTGTATAACAGTATTTACAATGTTATCAAAATTTTATTAAAACAAGTCAGATCAAAAAAGTACTAGACACAAATACATAAAAATGCAATGAGAATTATCACTCAGTGTAGTGACGATAGGTGATGCTCATTTTCTTGTTTATATTTTTTCTTATTCTCTACATGTTATAGCAAACATGTGCTTACATTCAGAGAATATTTTTGAAATAATTTAAATATTTGAAGCAAATAATAGTACTATTAATGGTAATCAAGTATTAACTTACAAGCTCAAATACTTCAGTGTGTGAATTTAGCACTATTTCTTAATTTCATGAACTCAAGTACATTGGAACACCTTTGTCATCTAGAAATTTGCAGCTCAAAGTCTATTTCCCAAGCCATCCCAGTGTTAGCATCACATGAACACTTTTCATACATGAAGAATTTCAGGGTCCATCCAGAGCTACTGATTCAGAATAAGCATTTTAAAAAAGCTATTCAGATGTGTATAGGTTATAGTTTGAGAAGCCTACTCTATAGGACAAAACCTCCCTTATCTAGAACTATTATGCTTACTGATTTTGAATAAATGACTACAGAGGATATATTATAGCACACTACAAAATACCATATAAAACAAAAGACTAACTATACAGTATTATATAAAGTACATCTTGGTTCCCATGTCTGATTGTATATGGGGAGTTGCATATTGAGTCACCTTTTAACAATGCAAAATACACTATTCATATTGGTTAGTGTTGTTCAATAGAAAGCCATAATGTGAATTATGTAGGCACTTTTACATTTTCTAGAAGTTACATTAAAAACTAAATAAACATTTTCAGGTGAAATTAACTTCATGATATATGTTATTTAGTCCAAGATACTCAAAATATTATTGTCATTTTAGATGTAATCCATACAGATATTATTAATGGTGTATCTTACACTAATTTTTTCTGAGTGTTCAAAATGTGGCGTACACATCCTAAATTCAAACAAGCAACATTTCAAATGCTCAGGAGTCATGTGTAGCTGGTGACCGCTGTACTGCATAGCACAATAAAGCCCCTTGGCCTAATTTGTAAGCAGTAAAAGCCCTAGGTCATTCAGTTTGTAATCTATGATTAGGTTAGTCATATTATTTGGATTTGAGGAAATGTATTTTGTACACATCCCAAGTAGTTTTCAAAGAACATGCAGACATTTCAATCACAATCAACAACTGCAATATTGTTTATATGCTTTGTTCTTCGCAAGTGCCCATACAATGATGAGTAACAAGCATCATCACCAAACTCCATCTTCACTATGACAGGTGTCCAGATTGAATTAATGCACACTGTAAATTGTAATGATTTTTTTCCTCCACCAGTAGAGGACAGATGTCTCCAGGATTCAGAGAGGGCTGTGCTTCAGGGACAAGTATGCGATGAGAGCATGCAACAGCATTTTCAGTAGCACCATTTTCAGTAATTCCTTGTACTAGGAATCCAGAATCATTGGCATTTTGGCTACAACCACTGTTTTAGAACATTTTATTATATTAGGATTATATTGTCCTCTGTTATTAGATCAATTTGGGGAAAATATGTACACTTAAGGAACAAACACTTTGTTCAACCACTGTAACTATTATACATACTGATTGTAAATTGAGAAATTTATCTTTAATTGATACCTTAATGGATTATAACTTAAGAAAACAACTCAGAGATGCCACTCTTTTTTGTTTATATAATGTGGAGGAGTAGTTGTCTTTATTTAAGTTTATGGACTTTACAAGGCGATTTATTAATTTTTAAGTTATACTTCAATATACCTTGTGCACATTTTAAATTTTGGTTGCACAGTATACTGTTAAATGTCATATTTACCATAAAATATCTTTCCTAGTAGCACTAGAGTCATTTTTTTCCAGGGTAGATTTATATTCTGCCCTCAAAGATGAAAGATAACTTAAAACCAACTTTATAGAAAAATACAGATATATCATTAAATAAATAGTTCAGTTATAAAAGGTATGCCAATTCAGAAGTATAGAAATGTGAATAACAGAAGTGAAAATGTTATTTTCTAGTCAAGCGAATATGGTGTATGTAGGGGGAGTTAAATAGCAGAGAATACTAATTTATATAATTTGCCTTGCTCTATACTAATAAAAGAAATGTATGAATTAAAAACTGAAAACTTTTGACCTGACATAGAGTTGAGGGAGCAAGATAGCATGTGCATACTCCAGGCAAACAGCTAAACATATTTGAAGAGAAGTAAGCATGTTGGGAGAGAGGACATAGGTAACAGGATTATAAGACAGGACATTTAGTGCTGGGGTAGGGAGTGCAGTAATAAATGTATAGTAGAGACAGAATCTTCAAAGAAATTCTAGCTTGATTAAGTAAGTGAACACTGAGAGTACGAAGCATCTTGTAACACAACACTACATAAAACAAACAGTAACTATATAGAGGATTATTTTTATTGTTGTTTGTATAATCCTTTTGCTTTCTAATCATTCTGTTTGTTCAGTGGGAGTAAAGACTCTGTCTTATAAGAGAAAGGAAAATCATCACATTCTTGACTTTTAATTTAAAAAATTCAAAATAGGGTGTTGATTGGACATACGAGGGACACAGCCAGTACATCCGTTGCATTTTTGTTGACTTTTTAGCTGGAGAATAAGGTACAGATGGAGAGAAATGAACAGGATGGATTTCCTTACAGGTGGGTTTGGCTTCTGAGCTGCGCCCTGGTTCCTCTGCTTCCCTGTTGCTTCTGGCTTCTTTTGCCGAGCAGAAGCTTTTGATTCCAGTGTAGTCCCTACTTTGTTCATTTTTTATTTTGATGTCTGTGCTTTCGGTGTCATATCCAAAAAGTCATTACAGAGAACCTAGTCAGAGAGCTTAATTCTTATGTTTAGTTCTAGGAGTTTCACGGTTTCCTGTTTTACATTTAAGTCTTTCATCTATTTTGAGTTAATTTTTGTAAATGGTGTAAGAAATGGGTCCAGTTTCATCCTTTTGCCCACAAATATCTAATTATCCGAGCACTGTTTTTGGAGAAAACTGTCTTCCCTTCCGTTGATTATCTTTGGCTCCCTCGTCAAGTATTATTTAAGCATATAGACTTGGGTTTATTTCTAAGCTCTTGATTCTGTTCCATCGTTCTATTTATCTTGTTTTATTGAAAACATAAAAAATGCTGTCAGAAATATATCTTGCTGAAAATAATATTTATGTATTAACATTTGTCTTATTTCTGATGTATTTCACAGAAGTTATCAAGATTAATCTATTATATTTCTGGAATAAAATAAAAATATTATGGTAATTTTCAAATACAAATTGATAATAGTGATACTTTAGGGTGAAAAGAAACTAAGTTTACAGACATAATAGCCTCTCTAAATTAAAGAACTATCATGTGTGTACAATAATTTACACACTCACATAGACACATACCTGGTTTACCAAGAACTCTCAGTTTTTGAAGGTGTACATATGAAAAATATTAATTTCTTTGTACCTACTTCCCAAATATGGCATCGCAATTCTCTTTCTTGCAATTCTCTTTCAGCCATACTCGAAATGAAAGTGCAATCACATTCTGGAACTGCTTGTCACTTGTTCTCACTCTCGCAGTCCCTTTCTTATTCTAATGATCCAATTTTGTTTATTTTACCAGTGTAGTCATAACTCTGTTTCAAAATTCCACTGTGCCCCCTCTCAAGCACTGGTTATACCTCTCTGTGGTCTGTACCTCAGACACACATCTTCCTCTGTGCCCTTTTTACATGTGCTACCTTTTCCAGTGTTAGGGCAAAAAAGGGGGAAGAAAAAGAAGTGTTTCTTCCATCCGTCACTATCAGTCACTATCATTCTTTCCTTGTGAGGCTTGCCTGGCTGATCTAGCAAATTATCTTGTCTGTGTCCTCATCTCAGATGAGTGCTGGCTGCAGTGTGCTCTCCCAGACTTCTGTGATGAGTTTTTTCATTCCAGGTTTGTTCCCCATGTGGGGGGTTCTACAAGCTTCATTTCTCACATAAGCACCCAATGCATGAGCAGTTCAAACAATGCCTCACTCACAATTTTACCCACTCTGCACAAGCAACAGGTTACACTTGAGGTCTGTCTTACATTAGGAATAGATAATTCCAGCAGAATATTCCTGGACCCTTGGAAAACTACTGACTCTCCTTGCCATCACTCCCCAACTCTTTCTTTCCTTTTCCAGTAGTATCACAAAGAAGAGTCAAGTCCATTGATAAACAACCATACTTAGCAAACAAAGTCACAGCTTCTTGCAGGCTAGTCAATTCCTTACTTTACTTTTTTTGGCCCCTGTCCCTATGCTGTGGGGAAAAGAAACAATCACAAAAATAAAAAGGTAGGAATAATTTCTTTTCACCAAGGCTGCATTCTAAAAAATCTGAATTTCACTCTTCTAGTCTTTCTTTTCTATTCTCTGCGGAAGGCTTCTAACATGGTGGCTGATCCAGCTGGGTGTAGCTCCCTGAGCATAAAAGTTGAGACACTGTCCTTTTTACTGGGTTCATAGTTTTAGTCGCAGTTCTGGAATAACAGAAAAGATCTCACTTACTAGCTTTCTATGATTCCAGCTGTAACTATAGCTATATATCTTAGAGATGATAAACATTTAAATTTTCTAGGGACAGGCCCATTAAAAATGGGAAAACATTAAAGTCTTATTTCATGGAGAGTGTAACAGTGTTTGGAAGCAAAGACTCTGGACCCAGATGGCCCAGGCATGTACCACCAATTCTAAACTCCTTTGCAAATGGCAGGGAACAGTAATGATGACTGCATTGAATGGCGGTAACAATTTCTACAAAGCACTAAGAATAGTGTTTGTTACTATATGATATTTCTTCTGTTTGTTATTCTTTTTTCTTTCACTCCCATATTTTAGCCTGTTCCCAAGATAAAACACTTCTTCAAGCCGACCTCTGGAGGCTGTGGATGCCTCTTCACCCTTTGCTCTGTTTAGGTGGTTAGCTCCATTGTCCATTCTAACTAAGTAGTCACTGTAGTCAAAATTGCTTCAAAGCCTAAAGTTCTCTGAAAGGTTACTTACTACAAATGCTTAATGGGTGAAATCTTTTGAAGTATTCCTTTTCATAGTCAGCAAATCCTTCAACACAAATTAGAATTTTTCACCCAACAGAACTAGATTAGTGGGGTTGCTTTTTTGGAAGACTTCTGAGACTTTTTAAACCCTAGGCCTAGAGAAGCCATTTGTAACAGGAGCATAAACTAGTCATTCTAAGACACTCATGGACTTTGGCAGAAGAGTTAAGCAACTTGGTAGAAGCAACTACCAATGATAATAGAAAGAGATTAATCCAAGTGGAAATTCTTTAAAATTAAAGTTGCATAATACAATGAAAGGAAAATTAAAGAAAATATACTAGCCCAGAATACTAAATTGAGACTCTGCTTCATTCTAGTTATGGAACCTTAAGTATATCATCTGAGCTACTTGCAAAGTAGAAATAATTATATCTGATTTCTTACTACACAAGATTGTGTAAGATTAAATGACATATGAAAAAATATTCCAAAAAATGTAAAGTTTTTCATAAATATAATTATTAATAATAATTTTTAGTACATTATCTTGTTGCTTTGATAGGGTTTGAAGATGCTGCTCTTGTTTTAGCCATTCCGGGATGTTGTGATTTTTGAATACTATATTAAATATATAATAATCTTATCAAATTATCCAGTGTATAATAAACCCTAAATGATTGCTTATCATTGGTATTAGTATATTTATAATGGCCATTAAGTTACCTAATTCCCCTGCTAGACCATGAGTTCTTACACAACAGCTACTCTCCTTTAGTCGGCTCTGCATGCCAGTGCCCAGAATATGGGAAAGATTTAATAGAAGATTGTATAATGAATTATCAATAATTACATTACTATGAAGATAATAATGTAACAACAAAAACAGCAAGTGTGGCCATGGAACAATCAAGAAGGTAAAATTTCAGAAGCCTCCTGGAGCTGAAATGCTAAAACCAATGCAGAAATAAATATATACCTTTTCATTACAGATTTTTCCAGGAAATATATTTCTGTCTCATAGGCCCTTCCCCAGACAGCTGCAGTCAGTGCATGCTGTGTTGGCACGTGTGAAGAGCCTGATGCAGTAAAATTACAAGGGCTCCTGCCTATAAAATTTTATGTACTGCAGACTTTGAATCTGCATTCCCTTCAGAAGCCATGGATTTTTTTTCATAATTTCATGGTTGTTAAGAAAAAAAAGAACAAGAAAAAAATTACTAAGTTCTCTAACTTGCTGTTGTGACAAATGAAATCTACAGACCAAAGTCATTAACACAAACTATACAAAGAAAACATTTATTACTTAAATAGAAGTGCTATAAATTAAGGAATTCTGCAGTACATAACCTTATGGCTGGGATTTGGTTGTATGCTAATCACACTGCTTGAAGCTTTGCACTGTTGCAAGAATGGTGCTAGGCCTTTAAGATATGTATATGACATGTTTGACTACACTTTTAGCAGCTCAAACTCATTACCCAGCTGCAAATGTAAATTCCTATTACCTGGCCAGTGGTTTTTTTTTTTTAATTTTTTAATAAATTAACATATAATAACTCTACCAGAACAAGTTTTTGTAAAATAAAAGTGTGCTATGTTGCACAACAATGAATTGATACTAATCCACCTAGAGTATGAGGCAAAGATGTGCTTATTGAATTCCCAAATCATTTGTGTTTTATAAACCATCACTCAGAGAGAGAGAGAAAAGTGCCTGCATTCTTTAATTTTCTCCTCTGTTCAATCTTAGCTCAGAGACCTAAAGCCACAGTGGTGAGTGAAGTTCGTTTTACATGTTCATGGAAATTGCTTTACATGTTCATGGGAACAGTTTTCCCAACAGGCATCTGAGGCTATGTTTGCTGCTGCAAGCATCAGCTGATGAAGGTTCTTTTGATCCAAAGGGCAAGTACATACCTGACAGTTGGACACTGTGCACCCGGGGAGCAGCCCAGAGGACCTGACTTCTGACACGACTAGTCAGGTGCACAGCATTCATTTTTATTTAATAAACGACTGTAAGATATTGGGGCACCTGTCAACATGTAATGTCATACTTCTCTAGTTACTTTTGCAATGAAAATGTCTTAATCCTGTTTCTTCTCCTGAATCTATTATTCAAAAATTCTCCTAAATGAAAAGACACCTTAAAAACTGCATTGAAATATAGATTACATTTCTTAAGAAACTAATACAAAGTTATATTGAACATCAACTGTAATTAAAAAATAAAATTAAAAAAATTTAAAATGTTAGATTTCTTACATCAAAACAGTTAATTTCTCCTACCTTCTATGACACGGACTCTGGCTCGGGGTCCGCCACATTGTGAATGAGACACGAGACATTCACATGGACTACCGAGTCCTGTGGAGAAAAAGGGACAGCATGGCTTTTCTCTCAAGGGGAGCAAAAGCCACAGCCCTCGCTGTGGCAGGCCTTTGTTTCTTTTCTGGGCACATTACATGATGGTCCTCATTAACTATGCACAGGTTTGCTTTAGATGGTTACCTTTTACAGAAAACAAAGGAGCCAGTGCCGCTAATCACATCACAGAAGAGGGATATGTGCAAATGAAAAGGCAAAAGTAGTTGAACGGGTTACACTTATCCTTGGAAGGGTTAGCATGGGTTTGAGAAAGTTGCTTTGCAGTAAACATTTGCTGCTTCAATTCAGGGTGAGGGAGTTTTAGCAAAAGCAAGTCTCAAAATGACCTAGGCTCATTGCAGGCCTGATTCCCCACAAGAGAACCTATCCATGGGCGTGGGTCCTGTGCATCGCTGAATGGTAGCTGGGTCAACACCACACAGAACAGTCTCCTCTACCTCTATCCCCTTATTTCTCAGAAATAGGTTGGATTTGATGACTTATGTATGTCTTTTGCATATGTGTGTGTAAGCATATTTGTACTAATTTTTGTTCATTGACTTTGTTTTTATTTTATTTTTTTTAGGAAAAGCAGTTATCATCAACCAGATGATGAACTTGCAATATCACTAAGTTCACATTTGGGTAATATTGTTTCCAAACAAATCAAACACTTTCACATTTAGGTTTTTGCCTCATTATTACTGAAACATGGGTTCTCCTTATCACTCTCCACAACCACATATCCAATTGCCATTCTGCTACTAAACTGCTTTCTTTCTCCTTAATGCTTTCATAGTCTTTTGTCTTTAAATAGTGTTGGTGCTTTTATTTTCTTATTTTTACTATTGTTGTTTGGGTACATTTGCCCATCTCTCACAGAATAGGCATGCAACATATAAATAATTGTTGGATAAATTATATCACAGCACAAATTTGTTATAAATATATCTATAAGTAAAAATGACAGTGAAACAGAACTAATTATGTTTAAATTATAATTTAATGACTTTCCATAAAAATATATTAGATCTGTATATTGAAATGCCATTTTGTATACCTGAGCTAAAATAATAAGCTCCAGGACATATATTAGTAACTATTAATTAATCTTTAAAGATGAAGAAAAATATCCTTAAGACCTCTAGGAAAAAATATTGAGTTATTTATAACTATTTATAATAGTAAAAAATTTTAGACTTACTATAGACCTCCAAAGAAATATGGGATACAAAGCAGAAACAATAGAGTACCATTTTCAAAAAACCCAAAGAAAAGAAAGTATGAGTTAAAGATTTTAGGCAAGGCAAACTTTGTTTCCTCAAGGGTCCAGAATACAGAAAATAAACATGCAAGAACCCAGGGCACATAGGTCCAAGCTGTTCTCCGTAGTCTATTGTATGATGAGATTCATCTAATGAAAAAACTATATAACTGGAAAATGTTTAGCAAGAGAGATGCTGACAAGCATTAAATATATATATTTAACTCTAGAAATAGCTGTAAAACCAGGGTGAAAATATGACTGGATGAACAGAATGCAAATTTTGTATGTTTGGCAAAGCAGAAAGCCTTCAAATACAAAATAAAAAGGGAAGAGACAGAAAATTTTAAATAGAGTGAGATGATTAAATGTTGTGTAACTAATAGATGTGATTTAAAGGATACCATCTGAAAATGAATACCAGGTGTTAAGTTGAGATGAAAAGCAGAGGCTAAGGTTTAGGTATTATAAAGCATGAATACAAAGATAAGTCAATAGAAGCCTGCTAACTTTCATTAAACAACAGAAAAAAAAACACAATAAATTGAGAGACACAGTAAGTAAAATATAATATGCACAATAATTACACCAAAAAATGAGTGTGTTATATCCAAACAATTCAGTCATATCAATAAATTGACTAGGTTTAATTTGTTGTTTAAAATAAAAGGATTTTAAAATTGACTTATAAAACAAAACCCAATTCTATACTGTTTGCAGGAAACACATTTAAAGCACAGTCACTCCAAAAAGCTCAACATAAATAAGTGGCAAAAATGTATCAAGCAAATGGAAACAGTAAGGAAGTGATCTTAACATCAGACAAAGGAAAATCCATGCTGAAAAGCATTAAAGGAGAAAAAAATGTCATTTAATACTGATAATAGTCACAATTCATAAGTTATATAAAAACATGAGTATCTATGCAGCAAATAATACAACTACCACACACATGGAATAGAACCTTCAGATGATGCAAGGAGACATAAATAAAAAATAATAATAATTTGTCTATTTTTTCTGTTGAATTGTCTGCCTTTTTCTTATTGACTTGGAAGTGTTTGTTATATATGTAAGACATAATCTCTATTTTTACTTCATGCTTTACAAATATTATTCATATGACTAGTCCTATGTCCATTTGACTACATGACTTGTGTTTTCTCTATCATAATAGTCTTTTGATAATAAATAAAAAAATTCTTATTTTATTTTAGTCCTATTTATTTTTTCCTTTTTGTTAGTGCATTTGTATCATGTTTTAGAAATCTTTCTTTACCACATGTTGTGAAATTTTCTTGTTATGTTTTACATACTTTGTTGTATTAAAACCTTTCACTTTTTTATATAGTTCCCACCTTACATTATTTGTGATGTGAAGTGGGAGTCTAGTTTTATTTTCTTTCAGAATTGGTATAAATTGATTCAGTATGACTTCTTGAAAAGACTGTACTTTCTGCACTACTTTGGTCATATGTCACATGTTCATATATGTAAAAATCAATTTATAGAATGTTTTATTGGTTTATGTGTGTATCCTTATGTCAATATCATATTGCCCCAGTGACTGTAACTTTTTAGTAGGTGTTAGTACCAGGCAGTCCCTCTCCTGCTATGTTTTTGGCTAGTCTGGGCAATTTGTACATCCATATACATTTCAGGAGTTTGCCAGATGACATTTTGATTGGTAGTACATTGAGTCCACACATCAATTTGAGTGAAAATTGGCATTTTCAAAGGTCTCTTCAAGTTCATAAATGTGGTGTATTTCTCTATTACTTCTCTATGTTTTTTCTTCCTTAATTTCAGCTAATAAGGCATTTTAGTTTTCTATGGATAGTTTTGACATATCTTCTTTTAGTTCTTTTCTTAGCTGATGACTTTAATGGTATTATATATGATTTTATAAATTATTCTGTTTTGTTTATTGCTGATCTATATAGATCATATCTTGTTTATTGTATGTGTTCAGTGGTTTTCCTATAACTTATTTATCAGTTTTAATCATGTTATTTGTGACAATAAAACATTTATTTACACAAATTCCTATTAAATTCATTCATTCATTCATTCATTCATTCATGCCTTATTGCATTGGCTAGAATTTGTAGTACAATATTGTATTAAAATTCTGACAGCCCACATATATCTGTTTTCTTGTTGATCTTAGCTAATGTTAGTTCTTAGTTTTTTTCCCCGATGTTCATTCTATAATGATAAAATTATTTTATAATGATAAATTATTTTAGCTTCTGTGTATATGAAATATCTTTATTTTGATTTATATTATAGATAGATGATGATAGATGATAGACAGATAGATGATTGATGATGATAGATAGATGATAGATAGATAGATAGATAGATAGATAGATAGATAGATAGATAGATAGATGATAGATAGATAGCAGGGAGAGAATTCCTCTGAGTTTCTAATTGTTTCCCTCTGTTTTATAACTTGGTGCTTTGATATACATCTTGAACTTGTTCTTCTAACCCAATGATAAACTAATATCTCTCTTTTTAAAACAGCTACAGAAATTTTTAATTAGAAAATTATCTTTTTCTAGCCCAAAAGTCCTCTAGAAATACTTTTAAAAAATATTCTTCAAACTATTTTTTTTGCTTTCATACATACTGCTTCATTGTAGCACATAATGTACTTAATTTCCTTCTTTCCAGCTCAGAGACACTGTTACTCTTTGCTGGTTCTTTTTTGCTCCAGTGTGTGTTCTTGGGAACTCTAGGGATCTGCATACCCAAAAGTGAAGGGACTGAGTGGTGGACTCTCTCTTCCTGTGGCCAGTAATGAAAAATGGGCTCCTGCTTTATTAATTAGAAATCTTGTACTATCCCCAGCTCAGAAAACTGAAGACCTCAGCTCATTGGTTTAGACATTTTTTGGTACCCATGGACAAATGTTAACTTTGTCTCAATCACCCAAACTGTTCTCAGGATCCTGCCCCCACATAGCAGACATGGGCCTGACTTTACCCAGCCAAAGGGGAGCAAGTTTTTCTGCCTAGGCTTCCAGGAAGCCAAGACCTCAGAAAGCATTTTACTTAAGAGAATTAAAGAGATGGCATCATTAGTCTCTGTAAAGAGCTGTGTTCAGTTCATCTTCCTAGACACCTCCACACATATTTTACATAAGAAAAGTTGAAGGTTAATGCACTTATATCTACAATTCAAATTCTGCACCTTTTTAAATATTGTCATAGTTGGGTACTTTAACTACCCTTTCCAGGCAGAGAACTGTACCCAAGAACCCCTCAACTCATACAGATATTACATATTATATTAATAAGGCCACTATAATACCACTTAATATATTGAAATTAACATTTACTAAGTAATTAGATGCCTAACAATACACTATTATTTGTAAACATAAAATAGTTTAGTAACCCCATATAATATATCTCATCGTATGTAAAGCTTTCTTAGAAACAATAAAAAGTTTTGAAGTTATTTTCTTGGTGGTTAAGTTACTGCTCATTCAAGTTGAAGTACCATAGGTCTTTTGGTGCATCTTAAAGGTCAAGCCCATAGGCACACATTGAATTTTCAAAATGCTCACTTAGCAGTATTTTATGGGCTGTACCTCATTCTAATCGCTCAAGTTACATAGAAGATATTTCATGGTATTCTTTGTTGGGCTTTGTGAAAATGAATACTACATTTAGGTAGCTCAGGGGTAATTGATACCACTGCAGACACAGATTATAGGGAACGTAAGATCCTGCTGCCTTTATGTACATGGACAGTTCTCATAAAATCAATTCGGTTACTTGCAAAAGTCTTAATAATATGTCCAGATGTAGCATATTGTATTTCAACAAATGTAAAAATAGAATCAAGTGCTGGTCCTGTCCTTTGACACACGAGCAGCCCAAGAATATTTCATCTCATTTGCATCAATTCTTTTGCCTGTCTTTAATATTCAGAAGCATAACTTTGGCCAGCAGCATTCTGAAATACAGTTTTAAATAATTCTGTGGCTATTTGGGTTCTTTTCAGAATTTTCTGCAGGTATTAGTTGGATATAAGTGATATCTTGATTGGCTATTAATTCACTTGTTTGTTTTATAATTCAAGTTGTAAAATATTCAACATGGTTATTCCTTTTTAACTTGAAGAATCCATAATTTATATGGACATATATAAGTAAAAAAAGTAGTTATAATATAAAGTAAATCAAAATAACAGAAAAATTTGGTAGAAATTTATTTGAAAAGAATTCTGGATTATTCAATTAAATAAGGAGTGCAAAATTTATTTCAACATGAATCCTTTGCACAGTCCTGTAGCAGCAAGAAAGGGAGAAACAACATAGTGTAATAATACTTTCAAAGAGTTCAATGCTAAGTAAGAGGCCAGTGAGGCATAAAATAAAAGTTCTAAATAGGTTTATGGGCAATAAAATGGGTCCAGAATTGAATAGGCTTGGGAAACATGATCTATTTTTGGTAATTTAAAACATTAGTGTACTACAACCTCTTGTAGTAAGGAAAGAAGTTACCTTATTTAACATCGAACTCCATTGGCCATGGAACACCCCTATGACTTATTTTTATTCCAAAACGCCTACTAATATCCCTTGGAAAACTATACTTTTGTGGAACACTTAGTTGGGTAGTTATTATACCCAAAAGTAGTGATTAAATATTAAAAATATGACTGTGGAAACCATGGCAATATAACAGAGCTGATGGTTTGCGGCACTGAAGAATGAGGAGAATATTTCAATAGGTGAATTTATAAACTAAAACTGCGTGTATGAAGGTGAAGGAAATAAATGTTTCAAACTTTAATAATCACATAGGCAAACATTCAAAGAAACATTTCTGAAATAAGGAATAAATATATACTTATAGCTATTTTTGAAAAGCAATGACTACAAAGACTTGAAAAGACATATATATAGTATTTTATATCAAAGAAGAAATACTCTTTAAATAATATTGTTACATGAAAGTTAACTAAATTGTTACATTTTAATACACTATGAAAATATTAGAATGCTAAATTAAATTATTCATTTATGTATTCAATACATTCATTGAGTATCACATGCCTGGTAAATTTTGAGAGTTGGAGGAATCTGAGTCAAAATAAAACATTAATCAATAAATAAACTCCCTCATGCATAGGACTGAGGATTCAGTTCCTCTTTCAATAAAAAATAACAGGAAAAAATCTAAAATTGCAATACATGGTACAAAGGTAGAACCTATGATAATTGTGTTTAAAAGACAGACATGCTTGAGTTAAAGTTGCAGGATGAGCAGAGGTGACACGGTGAAGGTGACGATCCGAAGTGTGCACAGTGGAGGGGGAGCTGGCGCCTTCAAGGACGGAGCAAACTGGCTGGGCTGAGACAACAGGAATAGTGTGGAACATGGGACTCTTCTCATGTAGTGCCCAACTGTAATAGTTGACAAGAAAAGAGTTTTATTTTATACATGTAAAACAAATGCAGTAATAGGATTTCAACAAACTAGACTGTTGTTTTGGTTTAAAAATTGTGACCCAATTGATCTTTGGAATGGATACATTTGATACCGTGAAAGTTCAGTTTAGTGCCACAAATGTTTACTGCATCAGATTCTAAATGCAGGAAAATGAGTCTGATGTAATAATCCCTGTTGTGGAAGGAGACAGACCCAAAACTCTGTATGTACCCAAGATTTCTAAATGGCCTTTTGAGTGAGATGAATCCCAAACTGACACACGATGAATAAACATGCACAACTTCTATCTGGGATGAAAAGGTCAATTGAGATAGAAAGGACTGTGTGTGAGGGTGTGAGAAAATGATGTGACAGAGAACAATAAGTACTTCAGTGTTACTATAATGTAAAAAGGAGGAAAAGAGAGAGAAAGAATTTAAAAATTTAAAAAGCATGTGTTATATCACAGTGGGTTCTGTAAAGCCATTCTAAGGAACTTGGGTTTTATCAATCAGAGATCAAACTCTGGGCCAGCAGGATAAATTTGGCTTATTGCCATTTTTTGGTAAATAAAGTGTTTTCGGCTCATAGCCAAGTTCATTCACATAGTGTTGTCTATGGCTGTTTTCACATTTCTGCAACAGGGCTGAGTAGTTTGTGACAGAAATCATATATCCACAAAAGCAAACATTATTATCTAACATTTTACAGAAAAAGGTTGGTGATCCTTCTAGGCATAAGGGGTCATATACAATTTCCAAACAAGAGAATGTTACTTTTAGATTTTACTTGATTTAAAATATAGGTACCATTTTTAAAAGTTTTCAATGATAGTTGATGTTAGTTTTAGGTATGCAACATAGTGATTACATATTTATATAAGCTATAGGTATCACTTTTTGATTATCTAACATATGTTAGGCCCCAGACTAAATAATTTATAGACATTAATCAGATCTTAAAACTACCCTCTTAGGTATACATTAATATCTGCCATTCAACTGATGTAAATTTGACATTTAGGAAGGTTAAGTAACTTCCAAGTCCCAATAATTTTGACATTTTGGAATCATATACAAATTCTGTTCCTTCTGACACAAAGACCTGTACTTTTGCAGTCTGGCGGAGGACTGGAAAAATGAGGACTAGAATTAGATGCAATTTAGTTATAAGGAAAATGTTGCAGGAATCCCACCAAGCCATGGTCTGGGTCTGAGTTAGGTAAAAGAACAATATAGACAAACTCAGGAGCTTAGTATGAAAAATAAGGTCGTGAAGAAAAAATAATCATTAATAGTTTAGACAGAATGAATAAGAAAGAAGGTTGAAAATAATTTTGGTTTTCTGTTTTGGGTGCTCAGAAGGATGATGGATAAAGAGAATTCAGTATATAAATCAGATCCATAGGGGGAATAGGAATGGCAAATGATGTTTTGTACAGTATGTGTATTTTCAAGTGCTTCAAATAGATCTAAAGGAAAGACACTTTTGACTATGAAGGGTTAAAACTCAGAATGGCATTCTTGACAGACATTCATTGTCTTTAGTAATGATGATCATGTTCCCGGAGCAGGTCTGCCTAGGGCCAGCTGTCATGTGTGGGTTTTTGACTCTGTATAGGAAAAATTTCACAACCGGTCCAGTTGACTATGAGGATACATTTATTAAAGCTGGGGACAGTGCCCTGGCTGGTGTAGCTCAGTGGATTGAGTGCGGGCTGCGAACCAGGCATCGCAGGTTCGATTCCCAGTCAGGGCACATGCCTAGGTTGCAGGCCATGTCTCCCAGCAACCGCACATTGATCTTTCTCTCTCTCTCTCCCCCTCCCTTCCCTCTCTAAAAAAAAAAAAAAAAAAAAAATTTCTTTAAAAAAAAAGAAAAAAAAAAAAGCTGGGGACAGTGAAACAAGGAAGGGTGCAGCATAGAAGAAACAACAGGAGAGCCTAGGCTGGGCCACCTTAGTTCACTGGGAAGTCAGAGAAGTGGAGGCCTTGGGACAGGTTCAGGGGATTAGCCTGGGACCAGTTGCCAGCTGCCCATTGCCTTAGAGTTTAGGAGACACATGCCTGTAAAGAAAGAGGTGGGAGAAAAAGAAGGGAAAGGAAAAGGGGCAGGCTGCTCCCCAGAGAGAGAGGAAGCTGGCAGGGTCCTTTGTCTTGAGGCTTATCTCAGGGGAGACCTCAGGGGAGAGTTTCAGTAGAATATTCAACAGTTTTCCAGGTGTGACTTTCAGGGTCATGATCTCCTCTGACTGGTCAGTGACAGAGCAGGGGGTCTTTCAGCCATTGCAGTTAATCTTGGCATTGCCTGCTTGCTTTTGCTGCTGTTTTGGGTCTGGAGCTGAGGCCTGCATGTTACCTCCAGGAGGGAAAGGCCAGGGGAGGAGAGGTTACCCTGGGGGTGAGGTTCTTGCTTTCCTGGTTTTGCCCCTGTCAGGTCTTCTACCCTGGTGACCTCCTGCACCTGGCTGTCAATTGCTCAGCCACCAGGTTTAGCTATTTAAGTCTCTTTATTCTACTTGCCAAGGAATTCCTAGCTTCTCACTATCCTTTCTCATTCCTCTCTCGAAGACTTCCATCCCTAAAATCTTTTAGAGGTGATTAGGAAAGAGGGTTTCTTGTTCTTCAGTAAATGATTCCTGCTGACAAGGATCATTGCTCCTGCCCGCACAGGTGTGGGAGTCTTCCATGCCTGATCTAAGTGACACAGGGGTTGGATTATGAGACTGGAAGAGAGACACTGTGAGCTGCATTATACACTTGAAATATTTATAAGTCTAATAACTAATGATGCACCAATACATTTCACTAAAAATGTTTACAAATCACCTTTGAGGTAAGTGTTTTTAATCATGTTCTTACAAATGAGAACACATTCAACAAGTTTTCCACTTTAAGATTTCATCCCTTATTTATGGCAAGTTCAAGTTTGATAGTAAAATTCTCTGTCCCACCAATGCTTCATATCTCCCAATCATGTAGCACTTAAGCTCAGAGAGTAAAAACATGTCCTGATAATAGGGAATGGGGTGTTCTCGTCAGGGTACTCTCATCAGACTTTGTACAACCAACTCTGTGGAGCTCACTTCACAAATTCTGGCCATGAGTTCTCTGTATGGCACAGGTCAGTGATGGTCAATCTGAGGGTGAAGGGCAGCAGGGCTAGGCCATCTGCTTCAGTGGGAAAGAACAGAAGAAGTCACACCTTCAGAATGGCTCAGACCAAGTGTAGGGCTATGCCAGGCCCTTCTCATACACACCTATATGCTCTTTCCAAAGCCATCTTCTATAGACATATGAAGAGTTTATTATGGATACAAAATCAGTTAATTTTGTACATGGTCTTATGACCCATCTTTCAGGTCAGCGTTTGGAAATGCATCCAGATGCACAAAAGGCTATGAGGATAGCATCTGTGACATATAAAGAAGAGACTTCAAATGATGTCTGAAGTGACTAACACTTTTATGGTTCTTCTATGGAATCCCAAAGAATCATCTCAATATGGAATTGTATCCAACTCAGTCTTTTAGTCCTGAAAGTGTGTCAATCCAGTCAAACTACTGAGTCTCATTTCAAGACGTGGGGATACATATTAACTTTCAAAGTGAGGTTTATGCCATGCTAACAGGCAATCAGGTAAGTGAGGCAAAGACATACATGCTATGAAAACAGAAAGAAAACAAAGGTTACTGATCACGGCAAATCTTAAACCAGTTGAGTCTGTAAGGCTCAATTTGTGGGTCTGTAAGACTCTCAGTTGGGAAAGTCTTTCTTTACACTTTATAAAAACCCTGTAGGTTTTGAAAGGGGGACTGTGTTGCAGTGTTTGAGAGAATGCTGGGAGTTGATTGCCAAATTTCAAATTTTGACTCTACCTATTGTTGTAATCTTAGGCCAATTATTTGACTTTTCTATGCTTTGGTTTCATCTTCCATGAAATGGCTACTAGTAACAATGCTTACTGTATAGGAATTTAGCAATGATTAAATGACTTCATAAATGTAAAGGTTTTAAAATAATACTTGCATATGTTAGGCACCACCATACAGTTGTTAGTGTCTATTATATTTACTGGTTTATATTAACAGAATTTTCTTAACATTTAGTATATTCAGATAGAATCTTTCTACATAGTTTACTCACTAACCCCATACCTTGATGTTTATTCTAAAGTGAAAAAATCATGAATATGAGCTAGAAAAAAAGACTAATCTGAATCCAACGTTTTCTGTATATGTGTATATCTCATCTATTTCACCTCACTTTTTAAAAAAGCAATCCATCCTCAAAAGAAAAAATATCAACTATGACCTTGGAGCATTTTGTAACATTAACATGTCTTTATCAGCATTATTATCAAACCAGGCTCTGGACTACTGGGTCAACAGGTGAGACGTGTCTTCCTTCGCTTCTAGCCTCCTGTAGTAAGTTCTCTGTTAGACTGTAATGGTGAGGGCCCTGCCTTTATTTCCCCTCTGGCTGCTCATTTCTAGCTGCTGCCTAAGTGTTAAAAGGTATTGCCTGTCAACCAACACACTAGCTGCTGGCCAGCAATAGCTGTGAAGTCTCATAGTTCTTCCTATGCTATCTCCTGCATCAAAGGGATACAGAAACCAACTGAAAGAGCTCCCAGTGGACAAAGCTCAAACTACTTGAGCAACAAAATAATTGCTGTATATTAGATTAATAGCCAAAGTATAAAATATATATTCTTGAATATATATATATATGTAGTTATTTGATAAAATACTTAATTTTATTAAATAAAAAAATGGGGAAGAAAAGACAAATTTCCTACACAGAAGAATTCCAAATAGTTCATGTAGATATTCTGCACTTAAGGAAGTGGAGCAAAACTCTCCACATGTTGAAAGTGCATAGTAATTCCAGAGTATGAAAAGAGAGGGGAAAAAGTAACTTACAGGGGAGAATCTGAAAACACGAACTCAGTCCAACGATTCAGGTCAGCATCAGCAGTGAGTCACGTGTACATTAGATAAGGTTTGATGAGAATAACATTTTATCTCTATAGTCTTCCTCCAAAACCATAACCCAGGCAAATCATGAGAAAAATATCAGACCAATTGAAGTCATTGTACAAAAGGTACCTCGGACACTGTTATAATCACTAAAAATAAGTAATAGCTGAAATACTGTGACAGCCAAGAGGAGCAAAAGAAGATGCGGTGAATAATGTACTGTGGTATTCTATAGGGGATCCTAGCACTTGGGAAGAACATTGAAAAACCCTGTGGGAATCTGAATACAATATGGACCTTAAGCAATAATAATGTATTGATATTGGTTTATTAATTGTGACAGATGCACCTTACTAAATGTAAGTTATCAATAATAGAAAAAACTCAGTGGAACTCCCTGTATTATTTTGTAATTTTTGTAAAATTCTATAAAAGTTCTAAAATAAACAGTTATAAAAATAGTCACATTATGTAAAATAGGAATCGTGAGGCTATGCCTTCTTTTAGACTCACCAAGAGCTCTTATGATAATCTTTTCATCTATGCAGCTGATTAGTTTCTCTAAAAACACAAAGTGACAATTTCATATTAACCTTTATCACATTGTTTCATTAAATGTGTTTTTTAAATTTATTTTTTAATCGTAGTTACATTCAACTCTATTTTGTACAGCATCATGGCTAAACAAATACTTTACATAGTGATTCCCCCTATATCTCAAGCAACCACTTGCCCTCACCCATAGTTATTACAATTTTATGGACCATACCCCCCACACTGCATTTTACACACTCATGACTATTTTGTAACCACCCCTTAGTACTTCTCAATCCCTTCTCCTTTTTCACCCAGTTCCCCGAGCCCCCTCCTCTATGGCCATCATCAGTCTCTTCTCTGTATCTATGAGTTTGTTTCTATTTTGTTTGTACACTTATTTCATTCTTTAGATTTCATTCTTTAGGTTCTTTATATTTCACCAAGTATAAGTGAAATCATATGGCAATTGTCTTTCTCTGTCTGATTTATTTCACTTAGCATAATACCCTCTATGTCCATCTCAATGTTTTTTTGACTCTATATAGTTTATGTTTTCATCATTTTTAAAACTACTGAAATGAAATTATTGTGTTTTCATTACCTGATTCTTTTGCTCTTAATTTGATCACTGTTGTAGTAGCCACTGAAATCTTGAAGCTCTCTATGGTGTGTTACTTTTTCAATAATTAAATGGGGGAAAAAAGGATAAGATATTTTAACTAAGATTTTTGTAATTTGATTCTTTACAATAATTTGTTAAGGAGAAAGCTATAAAAAGCAAATGGTTATTAAGTACAGTTTTCTAAAAATATTTCCAGAGAGTTAAATACCTAGAACCACTTTTTAACAAATTATACTTATTTTGAGTAATAAGTATATTTTCATGAATATTCACTTTTGTCAGCTTACTCTTCTTCATCTTATGCTAAATGAATGAACTTTACATACATGTGGTGACAAAGGCAATTCTTGACTTTACAATGACCTACATGTTCTCACATTATATGTTCACACCTCTAAAAGGCCTTCCCTGTACCAGTTACTCCCTTTGAATACACTGTTTTTGGAATTGCATGATGATATTTCCTAACACATCAGCAAGTTCATTTTGTTTTATTTATACAGAAATGTCTTCAAAATTAATTAAATATCTTATTTTTCCCACGTTATAACATTAGTAAAAATTAAAAAAATAAAATTGCCGATTCTTGTGATACTGCAATCAAGATAATGATGAAATCATTCTGTGTGGCAAAGCAGTGAATCTTTTCATCTTAGTTGGATGTATATTAAAATTAAGTTGTATAAATGGCTCACAAAGGACAAGATCCCCCCAAAATACATACAAAATACCCAAAAGAGTCTTGAAGAGAATTTCTGAAGAAAGAGCTAGTGTTGTCAGCACAAAAACAAAATTAAAACAACACTTTTTGTTTTCCTGAGTCCAACACAAAGTTAATAGGCATAATAAAGCTGTTGAAAAAGTTAGATAACTGTTTTATAAAGAGGAGAAAGTTGATGTCCAATTTGGAAATACATAATAAAATATGTTTTGTTTGGTTCCTGATGATTCTCCTACAAAATCTCTTTTAAAAAATCACTCTAAGCATGCCCTTTTATATAATGAATTTTCAAGACACAGTGCAGAGAAGTGGGAACCCATGCAGAGCCTAGTGGGTTCCCTGAGTCGATCGAAGAGTGAACTTGGGAGTTTGAAAAGGTCAACCCAGCTCTAGTCCGAGGGCCGATTACCACAGAGAGAGCTGCACATTGACGGAGCTCCAGAGACATGCAGTATAAAACATTGTTGAAATAAATTGAAGATATATTAAATGGAAAAATATGAACAAAAAATAAAATAAAATTAGTATTTTCTAAGAAATGCCATTTTTAAACTTGACGAAGTTAAAATGAGGTAAGATCTATTATGTAAAATTACCATTAAGTAACTATACTTAGTGTCAGATCTGTATTTCTAATGTTTTAAAAATCATATTAGAAATCTGTAGGTAATTGATCTATTCTTCTTAAAATATGCATAAAATATGCATATTCTGAATATTTTTGAAATATAATATGATTATCTCCAATGGAAAGAAATAGAAAATGTTTAATTCACTTTTGTTTTTATATTTTTACAATAAGCATATATTACTTTGAACTAAGAAAACATAACTTTTAAAATTGTACTTCATTGTCTAGAAATTTTCTCTGAATAACAAACAGATTTTGCTGAACAGAGTAACTGTGAAGATGAGTAGTATCTGTTGCTTTTGGCTCTTTCTTGGTCTTAGCTTTTGAAATTGCTTTCTTCCTCTTTCATTGTTTCACTCAAAATTTCTTCACACAGCTACATCTGATTCTATGTTAAGAGGTATTTCAGAGTTACTAGGTACCAATAAACTTATGATATGAACAAAGTCATTTTTCCCATTTATTTACTGTATTTTCGTGAGTTCTTTTTTTTCAGTAATGGGGATATAGCTATTAATAACAAAGAAATAGCAGGCTCCTACTAATTTTCATTTTATAAAAGTTCATGACATTTTGATCTTTTCAAGGACATTATGCAAATGGAGATGGAATAAATCTAATTATAAATATTTATCATATAAAAGTTTTATGTAGTCCCAACTCAATATAAATGCTGCTTCAGTTACCCAAACACACATTTTAAGATACATATTTCAGAGAGGCAGCAAAAGCTAACAATAATGAAAAATTTAGAAATACAAAATACCATTTTCTATGACTAGCCTTGCCACCAAAGAAACACAAAGTTTTTTACCACAGTTTACCATAAGTAAGTGAAAATGTCAACTTCAAAGCAACAGGTTTATAACTCAGATTTTATTCCATTTAAAATGATAATGATTTTATACTTTTAATGTTTATTTGATCTTTTAAATTTATATATAAATATATATTCTTTCAAATTATCTTTTTATTTGGGTAATGCTTTTATTTGGAAATGTTTCTGTGAAGTGTTAATATATAATATGCAAATTTTTCATTTATTAAGTGCTTAAGGTCTACTATGTACTGAACAAAGATTTTATATTTATTCTTTACAAAAATCATATAAAATAGGCATTATTTCTGTTTCAAAGATGAGTAAATCTGAGTCTCAGAGAGTTAGAGAAACATACCTAGATTGACACAAATGTTAAAATTTGATTCCAAAAGTCACATACAAATGTATTTACACATTTTGAGCAATGCCTACATTGATAAGACTTCAACATATATAAGTATTGACTATTAATTAATGTAACCTTTCACTTAACACAGGTATCAGGCATTTGAGTAACTACTGAAACTATTTCATTGTCATTGGCTTAAAACAACCTTGAGATTATACTACTAGAAATGATTCTGTATGATATGGTCCATGTGTAGGATTGTAAATAGAGGGAGAATGGAAATAAATATTCTGAACAAATTCTGATGGACCTGTAGGGGACCATGGTGTCCTTCAGAATTTCAGGGATTCCCTTTGGTTCTGGCATCCTAGAATGGGTCAGTGAGTCCAAATATGATCTACAAATTTTGAAATTTTTTAAATTCTAAATAAACACAGTGTTATTTTCATAATTCCCAAATGGAGATCCCTGAAATTTTAATTCTCCCATCCTTCAGACGTGATTCCGTGATCCTGGTCAGTTCAATGATACAACTACAGAGGTGATTGCTCAATGTGTGTATTAAAAACCCTAAAGTCTGGAGTATAGTCATTCCATATTTGACAGCTTATAAGAATCTTAATTCACTTAAACAAGCGTGTGGCTCCATTTCCTGACTTTAGAAAAGTTTGCTTGTCCGTGAGCATCTCATTTTCCTCGATAAGTAAACGCCTAGGCAAAAAAGAAGGCAGTTGTACATGGAGTCATAAATTAGTATGTTTAGAGATGGGAAGGGAAGGTCCTATTTGGAGCATGGGAAAGAATGTAGTTTGGCTGGAAAACTGAACACAGGGAGCAGAGCAGAGGGTGATTAGTTTGAAAAATCAGCTTTTTTAATGAGAATGATAATAGAACTGTCAAAATATAAAGTGCTTTGAAAGCTCAGTAAAATAACACCTTAGTGAAAGTAGAGAGGAATGTCATCAATGCTTTTTCAAAGAAAAGACTTTTTAAAGAAAAATATTAATCATTCATTAAATATTTAGTAATTGAGCTCTATTGGGTGTAGAGATTAAAATAAAGAAAGAGTTAAAGACAATGTCAAAGTTTCTTTTTCTACTGGGTGGTTAGAACTGCCATAAATTTACACAGGGAATAGACATGGACGGAAGGGGGAATAAATTTGGCGGGTGGGCAAGGGGTTAGGCTACATAGGTGGAAAATTCATCCTACACACTGGAAAATGTTGGTAATTGAGCTGAGGCATTAGGTCTGAAGATTTAGATTTGGTTACAATTTAAAAGCATAAAAACATATGTGATCATCCAGAATTTTGTATAAAGAAAAAATATAAAGAGGGAAAATAATAATAGTGATATTTAAGGGATAAGTAAAATAATAATAATAAAAGTAGAGTTTATATTTATATATATTATTTAGAACTTTAAGAAAAATATTTATTAAAACTTTGTACTGCATCCAAGCAATTAATTTTATTAAAATGTTTTCCTTACCACAATGCTGGTGGATTTATTTTAATTCATCAATATAAATATTTCATTATTATCACATAATAAGAATTAAAAACTAATAGGTGGTAATTGAGTAGCATATTTGCTCTTTTAAACAGCAATATTTGTAAATACCAAGGAGAATTATCCATTATTTTAAGAGGTAATTCACTACCCCTATCCTTTATTGCAAAATAACAAAAAGGTTCATCATCATTAATTTAGCCTATAGATTTAAAATTCATATTTCTTGCCTTGGCTGGTGTGGCTCAGTGAATTGAGTGTGAAACAAAGTGTCACTGGTTCAATTCCTAGTCAGGGCATGTGCCTAGGTCATGGTCCAGGTCCCCAAATGGGGGTGTGAGGGAGGCAATCACACTTTGATGTTTCTCTCCCTCTTTCTCCCTTCCTTCCCCTCTCTCTAAATATAAATAAATAAAAACCTTTAAAAAATTAAAAAATAAATTTCTCAATTCCTAAATTTGATCTCTTGATGTCGGAAACTATTTTTCTTCTCCGAAAAAAAAAATGTTATTTTAAATAATACACATGATAGAATAAGTTTTAAAATTTTTATTGGCTCTACCTATTTATCATCTATTCATCTTTCCATCAATATTTTTAAAACTTTCTCTATATCTGGAAGACATTTATACTGTTTAAGTGACTTGTTTAATGACCTAAGGAAAGAAGAGTTCTCATTCTTGTCATAGCAGATATTGATTTATTTGTTTGTTTGTTTTTTAACTATAAGGATGCAGCATTAACTATGCAAACTATAGCGTAATCAGAGTAGCTTGAAATTCACTAGATGTAATCATGCACTATATATCTCAATTAATCTTTCAGGCTGTGGCTAATCGCGTTGCCACCAGGTAGGATCACACAACTCATAGAGCCAGGATTATTAAAATCCATTTTTCATGTTAAGAGCCATGTGGTTGAGATTAGTTCCCAAGTAGTAATGCACCTGCCATAAATTCCTCCTTGATGTCATTTTCTGAAATACTGCTCTGTCAGAAGATGAAAACTACATGATGTGCATTCAGAGCCAGTTTAGAGTCTTTTTTTTTCTATTGGTCAAGTAAAATGTATCCTTACCCCTCACTGATTTTAAATGCACTGTAGAACATAAACGGTATTTAAACATCTTAGGTGAAATGTGATAAAGGCTGAAGTGATCAGGTTGTCTTTTAAAGCATAAGTATTTTTATTTTGTACTAAATGAACCTAAATAAAATAATAATTAAGAATTACAACTTCAAAAAATCATTGCTACTTGAGTATTTAAATTAATTTTTCTTCTGAAATTATTAAAAATTAAAGACTTCTGAATAATGTACACATTTAGTTGTACATGAATTCTAAATGAAAATTAAATAAACTAGAGTGAAGATAATAATGAACTGAGAATCAAAATGCCCAGGTCGTGGCCTTGGCTGTGTTGTAAAGTGAATGGTTTACAGCTAGTCGCACAGTCTCTGTTTTCCATAAGACTGGTGTAACATTGCATTTGACTTTGTTTTCTTCAACTGGAAGGCTAATCACTTGGAAGAAAATGAAGAAGCAAGCTCAGACTTTATTAACTTGAGTGTGAAATATGTCTATGTGCGAGACACCAAGAAATACTTATTCTTCTTAAAACTTGGTGTTTCCCTATGATCTCTCAGCAGGCCTGCCTAAAACATTCTGTATTAAAGTATTTATGTGGTGAATAGGAAAGTTTAGAAATGTCTGCATTTTGACCAAAATGGGATACCTCATTTTTGTCATTATTAATAAAATAATGGCATATATAAATGATTTAAAAGATGTAGAGAACTTCCATAAGTGCGTCAAGAGAATCCTTAAATTGCATGCCCCACATAGGTCTAGAGTTACGATTAATATACTTGGTTTGTTACCAAATCTTTTTGTGCATTTCTTTTACAGAAGTTTAATATGGAAATGAGCAACCTTCAGAGGGCTGACTTTGAATGCTGGAGAATAAATTACGACCTAAGCCATTGTCCTTGATGATTAAGTGTAGAGAGATTTTCCCTGGCTTGGTATAGAATTCATATCTTTCCCTACCGTGTGAAATACAGAGAAACGTTTACAGCTGTGAAAAATGAATACTGCTGCACAGCTTTAGCTTTCAGACCTATTAAGAAAATAAATGTTGCCCTGGCTGGTGTAGCTCAGTGGACTGAGTGCGGGCTGAGAACCAGGCATCCCAGGTTTGATTCCCAGTCAGGGCACATGCCTGGGTTGCAGGCCATGTCCCCCAACAACCGCACACTGGTGTTTCTCTCTCTCTCTCTCTCCCTCCCTTCCCTCTCTATAAATAAATAAATAAAATCTTAAAAAAAAAAGAAAGAAAAGAAAAAAAATGTTAAGCCTTGCTATTGAGTTAGTATAGTTTTCACAGGTACATATGTAGAGATACCTGCAATAATTTCCCTGTTCAATAATTTAAATATTTAAATACATGCATTTGACATTTGCATGACACATACAGATTTATCCATAGCATAAGTAATGCCACAGTCAAAGAACTTTAGAAGATTGAAAGAGTAAAGCAAACAGAAATAAAAGTTGACAGTTACTTTAACTTTTTTTAGACATATTGTTGATAATAAGATGCTTTCAAAGTTCTAATTAGATACCAGAAAGAAAAATCTCTGATTTGTTAGGGATTAAACTTTGCCAAGCAATCAAATATAACTAAATATTACATCTTTCTTCACTTTTCTTCTAAAATTGCTTTTTTTCCCACTCCTCGGTAAATACATTTCTACTTGAAGCTAAAGAAAGAAGTGTCACAGCTTCTTTTCTACCATTGTCACCAACATTCTTGCAATTAATGGGGCTAAACAACTTGGGGGTCATTTTGACTAATTCCACTCTTTTCTTTTATTCAAAGTCATAAATTCTGTCAAAACTGGGTTATCACCTAAATTTGTCACTTCGTTTTTGTCTTGCTATCCCATTCAAAACACACAGTTTAGAATTTGCTCGCAATTTGATTATGGCAAGAGCCTCCTACTACTTTCGGCGTCCCGTCCTCCCTTATTCAGATCCACGCTCCTCACACTTCTACTTGTAGCAGTTTTCAAACACAGTGCTGTGGATTCTTGCCGTCCCTTTCCGTGTAAAACCTTTCTGTGGTTTCTAAATGTTTCCACAAATAATGTAAAAATTACTTATTTAAGGAATCTTATGAGACACATCTTCTATTTTTTTCAGAGATAAGCTTGATATTCTAACTGTAACATTCTGTTTACAAAGAATTCTTTTACTTATTTTACTATTTATTTTAACTAGGATTCCCAATGAGCCTAGGTTCTTGTACCTAAATTGGCTGTTCATCAGAATTCCTTAAGACGTTTGTTAAACACACAGTGTCAAGATAGCTGGGAATCTGTTTTTAACAGTTGTCTGAAGAAATTCAGGAATCACAAGACTTAATAATCTATCTTTTTACAAGCTCTATCAATTCTTCCTACCTAACACAAGCATTCCCTCACATCCCCAGCAAGCCTTTGCTAATCCGGTAGAGTTTCAGGATGGATTAACAGATTCTTTATATCACCCAGAATTAAAAGATCAGAGATTAAAATTAATGTCAGTTGGATATCACATTCTCTAACTTTTTTATGAATATAAACTACCTTATGCATATAAACTGAATTTCAACCCAATATCAGTGTTTAGACCAAGAGGTAATGAGATATAATAACCCCTTCGATGTTCTGAAATTTTCATCTCTCTGACCTCCTAATCTTTGCAATTTGCTCTAAGAATATTTGCTTTTTAGAAATACCGTACTCCTACTTTATTATTCTATTTCATTTTCTTTTGACTCCTCTCGACTTTCAAAGTCAAATTCTGAAAAGAGAATTACTAGTTTATAAATCAGTCTTGTCAGTGGGTTCCTGTAATCCCATATCTTTAAATTTGGAAGACACTACAGAAATAAAGTATAAGTGTTGATGCTTTTAAAACTGTTATGGGAGAAAATGTAGGAATGATTTGTAATATCATAGAGAAGATGTCAACTGAGATTTTCTTTTATGAAAAAATCTTCTCACTTACCTAGAGGTATTTGAATAAAAGACAATATGATTTAGTGGAATGAGCTCAATGCATCTGGGTTTGATACCCATCTAACCAGATCATGACATACTTGGGTAAATTACTTAATCGCTTTCAGTCAAATATTTTTATCTGTGCCTACAAATGATATATAAATTGTGTTGTAAAACTTGACAATATATGTAAAGCATCCTGTACAATAGTAGCTTCTTTAAAATGATGGTTATTATTACTTAGATAAGAAAGAAATAAAACTCAACTTGTGCTCTTCATAGTTGCTAGAATTTAAATCTAGTAACTTTCTATGAGCGCCCGGCAGAGCATATCTAAGCTCTCCCCATGATGCCACAGTACCTATTACATAATGGAAAGAATACTGAAATTAAAGTCTCTAAAATTGGGTTTGAATTCAGGTCTTCATTTTTCAGCTGTTATTATCCAGAGGAATTTTCTTTATCTCTCTAAGTTTCAGGTATTTTTTCCTTCTGTAAATTAATAATAATATATCTTCACAGAATTGTAAAAAGGATTGAATTAAGTATGTGAAAAAGGCCTAGAACAAATCTTAACGTAACTTAAATCTACAAACATGAATATATATTTCATGATTGTAATGGCAATGAATTTTAATTTTTTGCTAGTCCTGATTTTACTGCATTCTGTATATGATTTGTTTCCAAAAATTTAGAACTTAGAACTTATTTTTTTTTTCGTAAGACAAAAATTTACAAACACATGGCACTCACCATGTGTCTGGGACTATGTATATATTTTATAAATATCAAATCATTTAAAACCTAAAACAACTCTATGAACAAAAGTAAAATTTTACCACCATTTTATCAGTAAGGAATTTGAAGCAGAGAGAGACTGAATAACTTGCCCACAATCAATCAGCCAGCAAGTGGCAGAACTGGAACTTGAACCCATGACGTTTCAGTCAGCTTGCATTAAGGTTTAAGTGACTTGCCTAGCTAGACTGTAGCAATGTTCCAGCCTGGGACTGGGATGATTAAATATGTCCCATAAAACTTTGTATAGCAAAGGAATCTCCCCACTCAGTGAGTTAAAGGAGCAACAAATTTTGAATGATTGACATTTTGATCTATAAATTAACTAAAGAAGATCATACATTGGGCTATTTTATTTATAAAAATTACCCATAGGACTGTGATGAAAATGTTCTTAATAAAATGTCTTTATCTGAATGTACATGACATCTGGGTCATACACATTTAAAAAAATCACTCAACCACTACATGACTGTCAATAAGATTATTTTAAGAAAAGTGAACAATATCCCTGAAAATTAGGTTAAATAATGCCAAGATTTTGCCCTAAATTTTTCATTTATGTGAATTTTTATGGAAAATGTGGATTTTTATATTAAGTTTTAGTGTATTTATTTCATGTACCCAAATTTTAAATATTTAAATCATTCAAGATTTATGTAAACACTGTCTATGTGCAAGTCCATGTAATTATATTCATAAAAATAAAGACACAAACATACATACATGTGTGCATAATTGTATATATAAATTTCATCAGAAAAATAGGTAGGTTTCTGGAAAGTAGTTTGTAAAATGAACATTTCGAAATTAGGAAATATTTCAGTTAAACCAGGATAATTGCATATTAACAAATTTTAATAAGCAAACAATGCTTTTATGTTTGGGGTAAATCTTAGTGGAAATTTTAAAAGGACTTTTTAAGGTGTACAACACATCAATGAGTTTGGATTAGTTAGATTTTTATTAAGGGAAGGATATTGAAGTGAATTCATGCCTTTTGGGGTTTTTGTCCAAGCAAGTCCTTAGGTATAGAGTTATACATTAGAAAAAGATCTAACAGAAGTTAATTCTTAGAAAGTTTTCTTGATGTTTAGTTTACAACTGTATCAGTGAGAAAAGTTCATTTGGGATTTCTGCATTTGCTTATCATTAAACAATTCATTCTCTTCCTTCCTCTTCCAGAAATATTTCATCTCATATTCTACATTTATTGCACTACTAGTATTTGTTGTTGTTCTAAAGACAAAGAACATACTTTGTAGGCCAAATTTGCTGGATTTTATCCCTGAACTAGCTTATAAATGCGACAAGCACTTCCCTGGCTAACGTTCCTACTCAGTAGCAAGAATCTCATGTACACTCCTCCACAGGGCCTTGCCCCATCCATGCCCTTGGTCCCCACTCTTAACTATCAAGAATGAAAACAAAACAAAACAAAACAAAAAATCTTTCTACACATTTGTCTCTATTCACTATCATAAAACTATCACAGTCACACTGCTTTAGCAGGAATAAAGAAAGAGAGAGAAGGAAAGAGAGAGAGAGAAAAGTTGTCGTTTGTGAATCTGTGTTGGAGAGGAAGGCAGGATGTGAGACTGAATAGCACATGTAAAGGGGCATTACCCCTACCCCAGCCCCTGTTATAGCTGTGGGTATATGAGGATGGACAGCAACTGCCTACAGCAAGTTTGACATTCTTTCTAGAGCAGCAATCACGTACACTGGGGAATAAAATAATGCCAAAACAAGTTCATTATTGTGGGTTTAAGAACATGTGCCAAAATTAGAAAATGTTCTGGATTTTTAAAGGAGGAATAGATATAGTATGTTCAACAAAGGACAAGAGACAAAGGAGGACTTAATTTTAAATAAGTAAAAAATCATTTAAAAGTAGATTTTGTTTATAAATATATTTATTAAACATATTTGGAGCACAACTAAAAGGTAAGATGGAATTAAGAGTTGTTACATAAAATATAACATTACTAGTTAAATTTTAATTTCAAATGGATTTTTTAGTATTCATATGTTCCATATATTGCATTTAACATATGAGAATCTTTTATTTATTAAATATGGTAATCCTAGTTGGATATATTCTCTGTAATTCTAAAATTCTCAGTGAGGTCTTACAAGCCATCTTTAATTCTTATTTCATCTTATAAATTTGATTTAAAAAATAAACTTTTATTAGACTTTTGTAGAAAAAAAGGGAACACTGACCAAAGTAACTCTATAGAGATTGATGATACTGATGAATCTATTTTTTGGCTTTTTATAATTCCTATAGTATATTCTTCTTTTCAAAAATCTAACATGTATATGAGACAAAGAAAATTTTTGATAGGTATATTGTTATTACATGGCCCAAACCCAGCTATAACTTCTAACTTTTTCTTAAAATTTAGCAAAGTTAAAATAAAACAATTTTATTTTTATACAAGATATTATTGCAAAGTGAATATTCTATAGTCTTTTATTTGTATTTTGAGAGGTACTTTTTGAGTGAATCCTTCATGTAAATTCTAGGCTAAAGTGAAGTGCAGAACAAATTGTTGGATTGGAAATTGCTTTCTGTATTTTAAATGCGTATATACAAGGTCTGTCAGGGAAAAAAGTCCAGCCATTGTTAATATCACCAGAAAAGTTTGCATGAAATTGATTTGATATAACCTGGCAGCCAAGGAATGCACATGTGGAATGCACATGTGTGAACAACGATGACTTCACTGTACTACTAGTCAGTGGGGGCGGCAGATGTCATTGAGTGAGCATGTGTACTGAGTGACCATTACATTCAAAATAACTTAGCAAGTAGAACAAATCTGTATTAAATTTTACATTAAACTTGAACATTCCACTACAAAAACTATTCAGATGATTCAGAAGACCACAGCTATAGGCAACTGGTGATTGGCAGCTTCATCACAACAATACATCCACTCATGCATCATGTCTCATGCAAAGATTTTTGGCAAAACATCAAATCACCCAGGTGACTCAGCACCCCTACAGCCCAGATTTGGCTCCCTGCAACTTCTGGATTTTCCCAAACTAAAATCACCTTTGAAAGGGAAGCGATTTCAGACCATCGATGAGGTTCAGGAAAATATGAAAGGGCAATTG
The DNA here is from genome assembly GCA_004024845.1 of Tonatia bakeri. Taxonomy (NCBI): domain Eukaryota; kingdom Metazoa; phylum Chordata; class Mammalia; order Chiroptera; family Phyllostomidae; genus Tonatia; species Tonatia bakeri. Next base: position 111,263 of record PVIA01000255.1, on the reverse strand, counting down.
ATGGTGATTGGTGAAACTGAGTGAGGTCCCAAGGTGCCTACTTTGAAGGGTACTGAGGCCTCAATGTCTTGTGTACATTTTTTGTATTTTGTATCTTCTTCAATAAATGTCTCTATTTTTCATATTACATGGCTGGATACCTTCTGAACAGACTTTGTATGTCCACGGATAGAAATATGGAATCCAGTATACTGTTAACTGTTAAGATTTCATTTTTCACTCAAGGGCAAAAACTACACATTTCCAGAACTGGGGAAACAATTGAAATACTTGTACTTTGAGTTTGAATGCAGTCAAACCCAGGGCATTTTATTGTAGCAAGAAAACAATTCATTTTCTTTCTTCACTTAGAGAATGTGTTACTGAAAAAGGAATTTTTGCTGTCTGTGTACATTGTAAAGAAACAAAAGCTGGAGAATTGAATTATCTGCATAGTTGAGCAAAAAAAAAAAAATAGTTGTTCCATGCTTAATACGAGTCACATACCTTTAATAGAATACTTACATTTTCTGAACAGAATTAAGACCAGGCATGACATTGAAATTTGCTCTCAACACAGAATAACTTGTAGTATAGATATAACCCATAACTATGGGCACATATTTCCTTATAGTCTTAGAGTTTAAAAATTAAGCATTATATTATCAGTGTAAACATTGTACTTCTGAACTTCAAATATAATCATGGTACTAATACTATTAAGTCAATAAAATATATTTTAATATAGCTGTAGAAAAATTATTACAATAAATTATAGAGTCCTTGGTAACAATAGCTGTGTCTTATTTTACCAAAGGGAAGTATTACATTTCATTGTAAATTCTCTTTGTGTTTACCTGTGTATACACACTTCAGAGGAAAAAAAATCAACATTTGCAACTAGCCTAGCATGGGTTTAATTTTTAACTTTTACTGGTAGCTTATGGGGAAATTTGTGTATTATGTACAATGTTAAAAATCTTGAGCCTGACCACCTTCACCATCTGGAGCTCTACAGTACAAAAGGAATCTATATAGTGAAGCACAGTACCGAATTGTTTACTTTTATTCTTTTCTAGATAAGTAAAGAAAAAAGAAATTAATACTAAGTGGTGGCCTTCCACATGCTATGTGAATTATGCTGGTTGTTTTGCATACATTATTTTACTTACTCAAAAAAGAATATTTATGTTTTAAGGGTAAGCATTATCATCCCATTTTAAAGACAAAGAAATGGGAGTTCAAGGAGTTACAATAAATAAGCCAAAGTCACACCAAAGGAATAATGACATTTAAGCCAAAAGCTGAGTACCATTTATTCATAAATCTCATGGTCACTGTATTCAGCCTAATTGAGAGCAGATGATCATTTCTGATGGAAATATCATTACAGATACTATTATCGGAGCAAACCATTTAGTCTGATTGACCTACAGCTCATGGAGGAGCCACCTTCGAGCTGTTCACTCCTCGAGGTTGTTTTGGGGAATGATGGGGACTGATAAGAGTGGTGAAGAGCAAGGGTTGTGGAATCTGAAAGCTGACATTTCACTCCAGGCCCTCCCATTAATCAATCTCTTCATGCCTTCTTCTTCTTACCTTTAAAGTGGAGCTGATATTACCTAACTTAGTTTGTTATTAGGACTGAATGAGATAATATAAAACTCTTAGAATGATTCCTGACACATAGGAATTGTTCAATAAATATTAACTAATTTATTTGCATGGGAAATTTTACTTTGTAACAGCAGGGAGAAAGAAAAAGTTTTGAGGAGAGAGGAACCTGAATAAAATAAAATGGTTCCTGGGGTTTATGATTAGATAATGAAGGCCAGCATTTTGAAAAGGTGATGGTATGCTTGCTTGCCTGTTTGTTTTAGAGGCTGTATGTAAAACCAGCAGTAGAATCCTTCTATATCTAGCTGCCAGAAGCAAAGGCAGCCTGAGGGCACCAAGAGACAGAATGGTCAATGGCTTTTCACAGTAGTGCAAATGGGAGACCACTTCAATATTTGTCAGGTCATGTATGTTGTCAAGGTGAGCCAGTGAAAGAACAGAACAGGTGAACCCCAAAGTTTGGTTTATACCTGTGTAGTTTTAAGAGCCTTATTGCATACTCTCTTAACTACCTGAGGAGACTTTCTAAGGAAAGATGAATGAACAAAAGGCCGCAGCAAGAATGGCAGGTATCAATTGTAACATAGTATAAAATGGCATCTTTATATTGGGAAATTTAAAGCTATTGACAGATTTTAATATTTATATCATACATATACATATGTTTATATAGATGATATACTTGAATCATTATCTCTTTATTTTGTCCCACCCCCTAATATAAAATTAATGCCTAATGGGTTGGGGAAGTAGATTTTATCAAGCAAATACAGTCATACCTCAATACTGATTGGCTTCAGAGCTCATCAAACCTGGTACTCATCACATTTGATGAGGAAAAAAAAATGTTTCGGCACTCAGTGCTTGCTCAGGACTTGTCACACTTGCGGCAACTTGAATGAGTCACACTGCTACCGCACAAGAGAATCTGCTGCATTGTGCAGTACTCGGTGCTTTTGGCACTCCTCATGAGGTCCAGAACCAACTAATGGTGGGTATGGAGGTATCCCTGTATGTGTTGAAATGATAGAACCATTGACTTCCAAAATTTATTTTTTGTTGTTAGAAATAAAAAGAAAAAATAGATCATTAACACAATCACAGGTATTCATTTCTTAATAATTATAACATATTTTGTTTCTACATGTGTTTTTAATCATCTAATTAAAAAATGCATTGTTTTGAAGATTTCCATTAGCAATATGGCCCTGAGGAGATATGTAAGCATCTATACTCAGTATCTTAGAATTTAACATTATATTGCAATCACTAAAATTTTATTTTATGTTATTTTATTGTCTTTTCAATAGTGTACTCTCTTGGATCAGCCACTATTTTGTTTATCCTTCATGAGCCTGTAGCAATTCCTAGTGGAACAGAATGTACATATAAATTATTTTAAAATATTATTAAATGATTGAGACAGTATCTAATATTCTGCCTGTTTTTCCTAGACTTTACTATGGTATTTTGAACTGATGACTTCTCTCTCTTTTGAAAATTCTCTTCACTCTGGAAGCTTACTGTGGCTTCCAGAATATTCTGGCTTCTCACCTCCTATACCTCTGTCATTCCTCCTCAACATCCAGAGTTCACCTGCCTCTCCTGTCTCCATCCAGACCCTTGTCTGGGTGCTGGCACGTATCATCTGCCCTCCAAACTGCTCCCATGCAAGTCTTACAGAGCACTTCACCTCATGCGTCCTGCTGGACTCGTCAGCTTCAGCCTCGTTGTTGTGTCTTTCATCTCTAACTCAAACTACAGACAAACTTTAGAGATTGTAATAAACTTCACACCATCAGCATTCACAGAATTAATATTGCAACAAATAGGAGAAAGGCTAGAACTCAATAATTTTAGACATTTTGCTTTAAATGGTTTTTGTCTCCCAACTCTAAACTGAAATATATATCCCAAGAACATATTAGGAGAATGACTTAAATTTTGTTTTGGATGTTCATTCATTCAACAATTAAAAAAAATCATGGTCAAGCGTTGTTCTAAATTCAGCTGTGTTGGAGAAAATAGAAGAAATGTTAAGATGTATTTCCATTTTTCCATTTTTAGGGAGCATAAGAGCAAGTAAGCAAATCAACTATGCTTTCATTTCTGTACTTTTTAAAATGTCTAGTAGCATTGGTGAAATTACAACCGAGCATCCCTGTTCCATTTGTTTTTTTCCTTTGCTTAGTATTGGAACCCACAAACTGTACATCTGCACTTGCTATTTTTAGAGACCATGCCAATTGGTTTTATGTCATTTTGTAATAAGAACTGCTTTAATCTTTACTACCTGTAGTTTTATTTTTTAACCTATCTATGTCTATTAAACTTTTTAGAGTAAGAGTAAATCCAAAGTTGTCACTATCCTCTTGAATATAACAGATCAGTGGGAATACTGGTATACATTATAGATTAATAAAAATTATACACATTGTTTATTTTTGACTATTTAAAATAGCACAACAAATTTGCAAAAGAGCTGCAACTGCTTATAAAAATGTAGGAATGTTTCTTCCAGGGATTATGGGAGTGTACTACTAATACAATATTCTTAGAAATTTAAAAAAAAGTTACGGGGGGAAAATGGAGACAACTGTACTTAAACAACAATTAAAAAATAAAAAATTATGAGTATAGTTTTGCCATTTTGTCTTTTAGATGGAAGGAAAAGAGGATTTTTTTAAGTTTTCTGTTTTTTTATTTAATTTTTTAATTAAACAGGTGTTCCAAATCAAACTTTTAAAATCCACACTTTTAAAGAAACATTTGTTCAATTACATGCATATAAATCAGAGGTAACATATGGATGTGTCTGCAATATGGTTTCCAAAAATGAGTGATAACAAGATGATAGAAAAATGTGTAATACCAAAATCCAGGTATTCCTCAACTGTGTATACAGGGGAAAATGTAATAATTTACATAGTGCCTACGTACCTTAAATATTATTTTTAATTAAATATTTCTAAAAATGTTCAAAATGATCTTGAAATTGAACACTTTATTAGTTAAAGAAGATTATAGTTGAAAAAATTTGTTTGAGTTACATGGATTCAATTCATCCATGACCAATCAACACTCAGGACCAACCTAGAATCTTTACTACCTTGCTCTGCTATCCCTCATTGTCAATTCCCTTCCTTATGTTTTCTTTTCTGCAATTTATTAATTCTCTAATTCTGAAATGTCAAACTTTGTTAAAGAATATCATGTAACATTATTAATGGCTCTCCATTTGGTCATGCCAAAAATCATCTTCAGGAGTCAACATGCACTTTTAGGAATCGTTTTATGTATTTCTTGCTAATGACCTCATTCTTCATCATGGTTCTATTAAGCCTTTTCCATTGTCTTCTATTTCTATTTATTAATTTACTTATTTATCCCTGGCTTGTTTAGCTCAATGGATCGAGCACAGGCCTGCAAACCAAAGGGTCGCTGGTTCGATTCCCAGTCAAGGCACATGCCTGGGTTGTAGGCCAGGTCTCCAGCAGAGGGCATGTGAGGGACAACCACACACTGATGTTTCTCTCCCTCTCTTCTTCCCTCCCCCTCTCTCTAAAAATAAATAAAATCTTTAAAAATTTACTTACTTAACAAATATTTATTAAACCATCATGTGTCAGGCATTGTTCTAGCTATATCAGAAAATAGCAAAAAAATAAATAAATACAATACTTCCCTGACTGGGGGGATACCATGACCATGAGGGCAGTTTTCCCTGGGTGAGGTTTATCTGCTGCACTCTGGATGTTCTGGCCCCTGTGATTTCCCAAATGTGGGAAACTCCACTGGATGATTTGTGGTAGTGGGCAACTGCATTCTCACCCTCCCTTGAAAAAAAATACAGTAATGCACTTTTTTGACAAACTAATTGGTTCATAGTATATATCATTAATTTCTAAATTTGTCCTACCATAGTTATAACAGATCCTGTTTTCAGAGATTCTGATCTGGGAGAGGACCCAATGTTTAAAATAGTCCTTCGTTGTTCTGATATACAGGTGGTTTGTATAGATGAGAAGTACATGCTTGAAAATTGGAAGATAAATTTGGGAATCAAGGGCTTGGAGATGCTGCCTTAGCTGTATGAAAATGTGTAAAGCTAAGAGAAAAACAAAGTACAACGGAAAAAAGACTAAAAGTTTGCAACACATCTTTGACCTGGTCACAGGTTTGAGAGCAATAAAGTATAAGGATGGTTTTCTGCAGCATCAAATACTATAGAGAGTTGGCACATGATTAAAAATAATTGTAATTGTCATTCATTGTGATGTTGCTATGTATGAAACACTGTGCTACATGTCACAAACTTTAACATGTTCCATTAATTTTTAATTTATTTTTTCTTAAAATAGAGTTAACATAGAGTATATTGTTTTAGGTGTAAAAATAGAGATTCAACATTTATATACCTTATGATGTGATCACATGACATCTGACCTGTTATTATAGTTATTACATTACTACATTGTTCTTATAACAATCATTACAATATTACTGACTGTATTTTTTTTGCTGTATATAACACACCCATAACACTTATTTTATAAATGGGAATTTGTACCTCTTATTCCCCTTCATTTTTTTCACCAATCCCTCACCCTTCTCCTCTCTGGCAATCATTAATTTTTTCTCTGTGTCTATGAATCAGTTTTTTTTTCTTGTTGAGTCTACATAAAAATGAAATCATATGGTATTTATCTTTACACATTTTGGATATTAACCCCCCATTGGATGTTCATTGGCAAATATCTTCTCCTGCTCATTTGATTGTCTTCATTTTGTTAATGGTTTCCCTCACTGCACAAAATCATTTTAGTTCCATGCAGTTCCATTGGTATATTTATTTGTTTCCTTTGTCCAAGGAACATATCTAAAAACTATTGCTAAGAGCTATGTCCAAGACTTTTCTGCCTATGTTATCTTCTAGGAGTTTTATGGTTTCAGGTCTTATACTTAAGTCTTTAATCCATTTTGAGTTTATTTTTGTGTATGGTGTAAGAAAGTGGTCTAGTTTCATTTTTTTGCATGTATCTGTCCAGTTTTCTAGACACCGTTAACTGAAAAGATTGTCTTTAATGTACTTTATAGTTCTGCCTCTTTGTCATGGATTAATTGACCAAATAGGTGTGGGTTACATTGATCTACATGTGCCTGTTTTCTGTGCCAGCACCATGATGTTTTGATTACTATAGGCTTGTAATATAGTTTAATATCAGGTAGTATGATACTTCCAACTTTGTTCTTCTTTTTAAAGATATCTTTGATTACTTGGGATTTTTATGGTTTCATGTTAACAATGGACAGCCCTCAGTCTTCCCTCAGAAGTAAATGCTGTATATGTAGGTATATATTTGGTGGGTCTGTGGGAATAGGTAAGTTCAAGGTCTTTCTACAGTATCACTGTGGACCTGCTTCCCTAACATGTTCAATTCTACAACACTTATCTAGGCCATTAATCTTCATATGCATTAATATCTTACCCAAAGTCTTCAGTATAAAGACTAGAATTCAGTCCTTTATCTGCTACATTGTCATTGTAGTGGTTATTTAAATGTCATTCCCCTCAAAGATTTTAGTCCATAATGAAAATGTATAGATTTTTACTTAAGAAACAAAGAAACAATTGATAGAGTTAAGTTCCAAGGAAAAGAGTAAGGAATGGGATTAAGATCACAGAACTGAATTTTATTTAAGAAAGTTACTGTTTCCTAAAGAGCTTGTGTGAGGATATACTGAAAATGTGTGTAGAAATGTATTTGAGGAGGTTCAATGTACATGAGTGTAAAATATGATTCTTACCATGTAGCAAAGGTGGAAAAGACAGAAAGTATAAAGATGAAGCAAGTTTTTGAGGCAAGGGACTAGACATTTAAGGAAGTTCTAATCAAGTTCTAGTCAACCCTAGTATTTGTAATGTATGAGGAAAACTAAAGGTGCTGAGACAAGTTTTAGCCGGAAAACTGGATAATCTTAGTGAGAACTTATCCTTCACTGTACCCACAATTCTCAGACTTTTTCACTGCTACCTCCTCATACATATATACATGAAGACTGACAGGCTTCCCAAACAGCCGTCATTATCACATTCTGAACCCTATGTGGATTTTTATTCCTTTTTATTGAATTTATTGAGGTGACATTAGTTAACAAAATTATACAGGTTTCTGGTGCACAATTCTACAACACATCACCTGTACACTGTGCTGTGTGTTCACCACCCAAGTCAAGTCTCCTATCACCATTTATCTCCCTATGCCCTCCTCCACCTCCACATTCCTGCAATCACCACAGCCTTGTCCATGCCCATGTTCAAGCCCCCACCCAGCCCTGCAAGCCCCTGCCCCAACAGCTTTCAGCCTGCTCTCTGATACTATCTCTATTTTGCTTGTTAGTTCATTTTGTTGATTTTATATCTTTTTTAAATCTGCTCTTATTTCTCACCTATCACACTCCAGAACCCTTTTACCTCTCACAGTCAAGCTCAGCAACAAAACCTCTGAGCCCTGAAGCTCTTCTCTCAGTATTGCCTCAAATATGATGCTCTAATTGAAATCTGGTAGTCTCCTAAGCACACATTTTTCCCTGAATCCCTCAATCTTTCAATTTTACTATCATTATCATTATTACATTATTAATATTCTTGCCTTATTCTGTAAATGAAGCAGCCCCCCAAAATCTACTATGACGATGAAAGAAATTAATCATTCTTTATTTATTGCATTTTTTAGACTATTGTTTCTTCCTGCCTCTTGAAAAAAAAATGTTCAGACAACACTACCCATGACTATTTATTACAGTCAATTTCTAGTTCCCCATTTACTTCCTTATATGCTAAAGATTTAAGCTCCTGGTTCACTGATATTTTTTCCAAATATACTCTTGTCCTAATTCTTAGTGATGCCAATACCCACACACTTCTCTTTCTAATATCCAGCCCTACTTTGTTCTCTCTTTTAATCATCTTGTCCTTCAAAATTTCTCAGATGCCTATTCCCATTGTCATGTAATAGATGTCATTACCAATAGTCTTAATCACTTTCTAACCACACTGTTTTCTTTTCCAAATCATACACTGTAGTGTTCCAATTTCAACAGTATTTCTTCCATTGGTATCTAGTCTATTGCTCCTAACACTTTTTCACTGTCCATCATTATTTTCACGCCCTCACTGTCTTCCTTACCTAGGAATGCCATGAGTCACCATATAATTGGTCTCCCTTGAATATACCTCAGTTCCCTTCCCCTTGTCTCCTTTTATGACAGATCCTACCCCAGAAAAAACTACACACAGGCCAACATCCTCTATCTGTTCCATGCTTCCACCTGAACAGACGAACATGGCTGGAAGAAAAAGTAAAAGCATGCTGTTTGGTTCCAGTGAACCCCAACCTTAACTGGCCTATTAGTTTTTCCAGGCAAGCACACCATTCTCTCCTAGTCATTTTCCTCTCCCATTCTCCTGGATGATCATTTTATAGCTTCTCATCTGTAATCCACCCTCCATCTTCTCTATTCCTGTCCTCACTCGCAGCTGGTAACTTTGCTTTCCATTTCCCTGATAAAATAAAAACACAAGAATATTTCCATAAGCTTTCACCACCACATGTACCCTGCATTTATGCCCTATTTTTTTCATAGCACTGCCTCCATCTAATATGCTATATTCCTTATATAGTTTGTTTATTGCATATTCCTCCCTTCACTGCTGTCATTATAAATTCCAAGTGCGTAAGATTTTTGACTTTTGGTTGCTCTGTGCTTATAGTATCTACAATTCTGGCAAAGCAAAATGTATAATAAATATTGTATACAAACACACATTCTATTTAAAGAATGTTGTGATGGATCATATCACCTTCCCTTCAAAAATGATGTAACTGATGTTCCAACAGTTTAAGTGACTTTCTGAGGACCATTGGATCGCTCAAGTGGTGGGGCCAGTGTTTCCACCCGTGTCATTCTAAACCCAAAGCTTAAATATGTGTGAAGTCAAGTCTAAAGTGTTAACTCCCACGGCCTGATTTCTTGGTGTTTCTTCCCCAGAGTATCTTTCCAGGTTTATCTTGCTCTACCTTCCTACACCCTCTGCTCTTCAACAAAGAAAGCTTCCTGCATTTCACCATGTCCTAAGCTCAGAAAGCCCCCGCTCCATGTGAACGAGTGTCATTTTCAGTGCCCCAAAAGTGTTCTGCCTTCAGTCTATGGAAATCTGTTTATTCTTTTGGATTTATGTAAAATAATCTCTCTCCCCACCACCTTTTCTCCCCTCTCTTTCACATTCTTTTCAACTGGACTTTATTGCCCCTTCTTTCAATTCTTAACAATGTTACAATCTATCTTATAGCACCAATCTAATTTACAAAATCAGAAATGTATCTATCATTTCTGTTTCAACTTCCTCCAGACTCACTAGCAGACCCTGAGTTTCTTGCACTACTTAATCATTTTTATATTTTCCATACAGGAACACCACTGCATGCTTTTTACCTGACAATCATAACTAACACCCTTCGACCTCTTACTGCCGAACATTGTTCTAAGCCATTAATGTGTTAATTAATTCAGTCTTCATAATCCCACAAAAACAGGTAGTATAATTATCCCCAATTTTCAAATGAGGAAGTGAAGTACAGAGATCTTGTCAAAGTCTCATAGCTAGTAATTATTTGAGCTAGAATTTTAACCTAGGCACCTGGCTCTGGAGGAATTGAACTTAACCTTGAAGAAATACTTTCAACTAGTGATTGATAATTGTACCATAAATATTGGTTGAATCCAATAAACTACAACATCTTAAAAATATTACAGAAACACAGGGAGAACTAGAAAAGTGGATGTAAGCTAGTGGTATCTTACCTATTGACAAAAGTAAGTCACTATAATTACAAGCTTTGTATATGTTGCCTATTAGGAGAGATCACCAAGGGCTCATTAAGGCTAATTGTATTGAATTAAGATGGAATTTGCATTGTGCATGCATGAGGCAAGTGCAAAGTTTTAATGTGAGCTTTCAAGATTAAGTAGAATATCTGATTATATAGAAATACATTTAAAATCTATTGTAGAGTCTCTAGGTGGTCCAAGAAAGGGTGGAAAATATCTGAATTTTCTAATTTCTTGATTACTTCTGTAAATTGATGTGAACTATCCCTTTCATAATTTTTCTTCAGCCTCTGGCAGGCCTCAGGAAACAGTGTCACCATACTGTTTCACACTTAGGTGAGAAGCACCAAGATTTGTCTAAGGGACCCTGTAAAACCGCAGTTAATTGCAGACTGTAATAAAGAATAATAAGCAACTTTGCCAGAGATCTACTTTCAAAGTATCCTCCTAAAGATATATTCCTAGCATGTCACTGAGAGATATTTTTATTTTTTAATTATATTAAATTTTGGTGTTTAAAAATACTTCTGTGTAGTATTTATGTACCTGGGCAGTCCTTTGATTCAAAGCAAAAATGTTTCAATCTCTTTATAACTTTTTCTTCCTTTAATTTTATGAAAAATAAAGAGCAAATGAATGCATTTGTCAAAAACTTTGTCAATATATTTCAATTCATTTATTTTTAATTTAATTTATTTATTTACTTTTTGGGGGGAGGGAGAAAGAGAGGGAGAGAAACATCAGTGTGTGGTTGCCTCTCACACACCCCTACTGGGGACCTGGCCTGCAACCCAGGCATGTGCCCTGTCAGGGAATCAAACCAATAACCCTTTGGTTTGCAAGCTGGCATTCAATTCATTGAGCTACACCAGTCAGGTCTCAATTCATTTATTTTTTTAAAAAATGATACCCATTTCTTGTATTTCAGAAACACAGCTGTTACATAACAGAAGTCTCCCTAGTGTATCTGCATGTCCTTCCGGATCCACTGTTCAGTAATTTCATCTCAAGTCATTAGTGGTCTTCTGCAATTTTGAATGGTCCAGCAGTAAACTTGTACAAGCTTTATTAAACACAGACAACAAATAATACAGATTTTGATTACCTGGACTTCTGTAAAGATGTGGCTTTTCCAATCTGATGATTGGGTGGCAATCTCCAAATTCTCTCCATTAGTCTTTCTTAAAGACACAGACAACTTCAGAATATCCAAATAAATAAATCCAGGGCTGAGTCATTGAGTTTTAGGAAAATGTGAAATTCATTTTAAGCATTATGTCCTTTTGGACACATTGTCTGTGGCACTTGTAGCCTCTCTCTAGTCTCTAGGGCCACTGCCACCACAACTTATTTAATCACTTACAAGTATACACTGGAGTAGACTGGACAGGATCCCTATTTCCTCCCCCAGGAGTCCTGACACATTAGAACGAAATGGAAGCAAAACAGGAACTCACTTGTCTGGGAGCTCTGATGTGTATGCTGTCTTTTGTGTGTTTGTGTCAGAGTTAACAGATAAGTAATAACAGAATATTTTAGGCATTAAGACTTTCTTTTTAATAATCTACAAATTATGCTATGTTTACCTCAGAGTTGTTTTTTCTTTTATTTATAGAGTCTGCATTTATTGCCTGAAACAAAAGTTTAATAACTCACACAAAATATCACAAATTTTCTTCAGCAGGAAATAGAGCAATTCCCTTCAGAGTTATTCTGAACTATTTATTTAGAACTGAACTCTTTATGTAGTGATAATCACCGATACTGCTTACCTTACTGCAGACAATCATCTAAGTATTTAATTATGTTATTTTATTTAATCCTCACAATTAATGAATGAAAAGCCAAGATTTTCACACAGGGTTTTAATTTGCACATTTAGGGGAAATCTAAACATAGTGGAGTGTACATGTAACCACTAGTGCAATATCAACTCCCTCACTATTCTAAGTATACAGTTTTTCCACTTAGTCAAACATTTGTGATAAAATTCTGTAAATTATAATATAGTTTTAGAAAAAGAATAATAAAATTTGTGTTAGAAGCAAATAAAAATAATTTACACTAAAATAATAGATACTGTATTAATCTGTTTTCACTTTATAAACTCAACATTTGTTTTTATAAATACCTATAAAATCACAGAATATATTGTTGCTACTGTGTGTTATTAGAATACTGGCATGTAAATAAACAAGTGACTCCGATTCCAATTTTTAAAAGGTCATTTTGCTGTTATGACAAAATAAAAACCAAACTGTCATTGAATATAATCTGTATAGGTGTTTTACTCTTGAAGATTGCTTTAGTGACGTGTGAATCCAATGTTCCTAGAAACAAATTTTCCCATTTTCAGGCTGAATTTAAATTATTACTGCCCTTCAATGGCATAAATCAATTAAGGGACATTACACATTTTTCAAATCTCCCAGTGGGAAAAAAACTGGAAAGAAGAAAAAGACATTGACTAAGAATGCTGTGATGTCAGCTATATAAATGATTTAATATTAAATAAAATAATATAGAAATAATAAAACAAAATAACTTAAGAATGATGTCAAATTTAGACCACAAATGGTTTTGTTCGTTTAAAAGGAAGTATTTGCTATATAGTACTTACTACAGGCGTAAGCATTCTATATTTGATTCCATCTCCACAGGCATCAATCATCCATCATTACCTCTGTTTTACATATGAAAAAACTTATTCACGGTTTGTCATTATTACAAGGTTTCAAACCCATTCAGTTTGATTATTTAAACACTATGCTAATCCACCTCTGACAATCAAGTAAATCAATCATTCAAGATCAGTGGCATCAGAAGTGAGGACATTTAAGAACTCTGGCTCTTGTAGATCACAATCAGTGGGAAAAGAGATTTTTTTAAGGAGTATATTTGGAAACGCATGAAAAAATGTAGTTTTTAATTTGTGTTAACATACAGTGCATTCTGATCAGATAATTGAGAAGGAGAGAGAATGACTTCAATATTTTCTGCATCACTAACAAAGACATCAAAGCCATTGTACAGTAGCCAGATGGTATTAATGGTCTTCCAATACTGAATAATAAATTAAAAGCTATGCAGAAACATTAATTAAGGTAATTTTAGAATTAATAAACTTGTCTGTCAACAAAGATGATGGCTATAGAAAAAAAATAGCAAGATGTACAGTATTTCTGAACAAAATAAGGGATGCTAAGTATAAATATTTCCTGAGATTTTAAAGATTTTATTTATTTATTTTTAGAGAGGGAAGGGAGGGATGGAGAGAGAGAGAAACATCAATGTGCGGTTGCTGGGGGCCACGGCCTGCAACCTAGGCATGTGCCCTGACTGGGAATCGAACCTGCGATGCCTGGTTCGCAGCCCGCGCTCAATCCACTGAGCTACGCCAGCCAGGGCTATTTCCTGAGATTTTGAGTATGAGGTACTAACTTTGCAAATATGGCAACTCTAGTAACACTCAGGTTACTTAACCAAATGTACCATATTCTGAGAGGGTCAGTAAACCAGTAGTAAAAACAAGAGCAACTTTTTTGTTTTAGTTTTACCAAATATAATACAAATCTACTTGATGTTTCTAAATTTGTCAAGATCTATTTTACAGAAATTCTGGGAGCATTTTAAGGTAGAAATCGATTAATAGCCGGCTGTCAAAAACATTTTCTTTGAAGAGCAGCCTAATAGAGATGCAGAGCAAAGGTGTCTAACGGGCAGCCTGGGGGCTCCAGCTCTTCAGATCTTGACTCCAGGAGGGGTACACAAGACAGCTGACCCTGAAAGAGGATGAGTAATGACCATTAGTCTGTGAGGTCAGAGTGGATACTTGCCTGGTCTTTGATGCAGGCCTTGCTTGAAGAGAAGAGGAAAAGTTTCAGGTCTGAGGAATAGAAAGAAGTCAGTCATCAAAGTCCACCTCGGGAAGAAGTCAGAAATAAAATGTGGTCAGAATACATGGCATCCAAAAATAAACTTATCACTGGAAAATACAGTGTAAGTGGCATCCAGGGGTAATGTTTTCAGGAGCAATGTAACTTTTCTTCTTAAGAAGCATGGGTTTTTGAGCCAAACCACTTGGGTCTTCAGTAGGATAATTTCAACATGAATTGGAGTACCCCCTCTGGTGTGCTAAGTATGGCAGATCCAGCAGTGAATAAGACATGCTCATACTACTCAAAGAAACTCCATTACAGTGGACAGTTACTTGTATAGCTTTCACTATATATGTATTACACATATATATATGGAATTTAATAAATAAGATATAAAATTTAATGCAGAAATTAAGGAGTATGATACTAATTCTTGCCAGGGCAAATTGGTGGGACAAGCTTCAGAGAAGACATGATGAGCGGAAAGGAAGAAAAATTCAGTGCAAACTATTAAGACTACATGCACCACATTGTGTTGAATTAGTACTGTAATCTGTCCATATGCCTCTTTAATCAAGCTGTTAGGAAAGAAAAGACAGGATTATGCTTGAATTGACTTCTGATTATAGCAGAAGGAGGTTACATTCTCAAGGAGAAGGAAGGGTTTGCTAATGAATTTAAGTAGCAATACTAAACTAAATGCAAGCATCTTTTTTATATGACTGGTTTTGCTCTACAAAGAGAAGATATAAGACTCACATATTAACTTTCTAAGTAAAAATCTGGTAAAGAAGACGTGGGATGAAAGTGATCAATAATCCTGCCCTGACTTCCAGCTCCAGGTCACCACTTCCTGGTTTCCCCCCTTTTTGTTTTAGTAATACAAAACCGGTCACGGAAAGACACCAGTTTCATGCCTCTCTAGAGCTGCTATTTGTCTGCTGTTGAACTAGGTATTTACTAAATCACTCATTCAACAGGTATTTGTGATATGTATAGACTCAAATTTTTGTTCATGTTTATGTTTGGATTTGGGGTACTGGGATCTCCAATATGCCATGTTCCTTTTTTGAAATGATAAATGTCAATATTAATTATTATTGTTTAATCATAATTTGTTCTTCATTGCCAAATGAGTATAGGGTCATGTCCTCAAAACTTGCAAATATTTAAGCAAATGGGAAGGGGAAAACAATTATATGGAACTAGACATCTGAGCATTCTAAACTAGATTTTATCTTTTGTTACACTCTTTGCATAGGGAAGGATCTCATTAGTTAACCATCTTCGCTATGTAGTGAGAAGTCAGGTTCTTATTTCTTGTTTTTAGGATGGCTCCAGTCACTGGTATAGTCATCAGAATGCAAATATTTTATCCTGGCCTTTAAGCCCTTATTTCGAGATCTCAAAGTTCCATGGATTTTGGGAAAAAGAACATTTTTAATGTAAAAAGTTGACCAAAGTTCTGGGGGAGGTGGGCAAAGCATGGGGGTTGAATAAGGATATCTGTAATAATGTCAACAATAAAAATTTTTGTAAAAGATTTGACCAAACTTGTTTTATTAAAAATGGGCATATTCATTCTTACTAGTCACCATCCTCCCTATCCCATTTCCAATTTAATTTGCAAGTTAATTCTATCCTTAGATGAAGTCCTCCTTTCCAAGAAACCTTCCCTTCCACCAGGCTAGCACAGCTACTCTCTATACCCCACTGTGCTCCCTTCGCATCTTTGGGACCCTGCTGGAGGCTAGACCACAGATTGCTTCCAAACCACTTCCATCACACTCTATCAGTTAAGTCTAGCACAAGACCAGCCCAGAGACCGGATTCAACAACAGGGGAAAGAAACTCCACCTCTTGAAGGGAAGAGAAGAACACATGGTAGAGAAATAGGAGGAATTGTTGGTACCCATCAATAGATATAATTATATACATGACAATTTGAAATTTAAGGCAATAATTATACATTCAGCATAGTTTTTGTAATTTTATTTTCTATAATTTTTATTTACTAAAATATAGGTATGGAAACAAATACAGGTATGGAACAGGCAAATATTGGAATTCAACAATTGTTTGAGATTTATTGGGCAAGGAGAAAAGATGTGACTAGAAAGGATTCAAAGCACAGGTGGCAAACACAAGGCCTGTGGGCAGAAACCAGCTGTCCACCTTGTTTATCCAGCCCGGCACCTTGTCTATACCCAGTGGCAGTGCCGAGCTCTCCCTGAACTGTTAAGAAGTAGTTACATTTATATAGTCCTAAAATTACATTCAGCCCTTTGAAGGCAACCACGAGGCTGATTTGGCCCCCAGTAAAAATGAGTCTGACACCTCTGATTTAAAGATATCCTCAAAGCAGTTGTTATAGCAGTCAAAGAGCCAAGAAAAGGAATGTGAGAGTAGATATTGAAACATTGCATTGAGGACATTTTCAGGCTAAGCAACTATTTATTGGGATGGAGGAAATAGAGTTATCGAGCTGGAATGACATACAGGGTGATCAGAGGGCAGATGTGAAGAGTCATACAGTTATTGGCAATGATAAGAAGACAAAACAGAACCAGTGATGAACCACTAACAAGACAGTATAATAAGCAAGTGTATGATATATTTCTAAAAGTTAGCCTTAATTTCAGAATAGAGAGTGATCACTGGAGGCTGAAGTGAAGAGCTTCCATGCGGGAGGTGAGAATTGAGTTGAATTCTGGGGTTAAGCAGGAATCAGTCACAGAGGGGTGCAAGAAAAGGCACAGCTAAGATTTTGGTAGCAGCATTTGCATGAGAGTCTTAGGGAATTAAAAGTGCATCAGGCTTTATCGCTCTCAGGTTAGCAGTTTGGAATTTGATCTTTGGAAAATGGGAGTCATTGAAAACATAATTTAGTAAGCAAAGGACATGATTAAAAATAATTTAGGAAGATTAATTTGGCATGAGGAAAATGACACAAGATTGACTTTTGTATGACTGAGAGAAAAATGATCAGTTAAGAGGGTAGTGCAATAGCCTGCTGCAATGAAGCATTTCTTTAACACATTCCTACTAGACGTGTAGAATTAAAAGCTTAGCCATTTTACAGATATGTGGTGGGGGAAGTGGAGCATAAGAAAAAGAAGAGAGAGCCCTCAGGCTTTTTGAACATATGAAGAAAATCATATGGTCTGCAGATGGACCTGGAACGGTCAAGTGCCTCAGTGAGGCCATTTCCCGTGGACCCTTGGCAAGTTTGACTTTGTCTTATGGAACCTAACGTTTTGCCCAGAAAGTCCTAGGAGGCTGTCTGGTACATGGTTTGGAAACCAGTTGAGGAGCATTCAAATGATAACTTGAAGAGTCTATAGAAACAGAATAAAGAAAGTAGCTGAAGCAATAAACAGGCCCATTTCACCAGAGTTGTCTCAGCAATCTCTTTCCTAACTAGAGAAACACGGTGTTATCTCCAAAACGCCTTTTTACAAAAATGCAAGCTGCTGCAGTAGTGCTGATTTCACAGTTCACATAATCAAATTCCTGATTTGCTTTAGAAAGAGACTTCTAAAAGGCATCGATTTTTTTTCTCTATCTACTGGCTTCCAATGGTTCCCAGCGAAGAAGGATGTGTCACTATTTACAGTGTTTATTATTATACTGATATTTTTACCAGCTTCCTATTTGGAATCAATAAACACTAATTCTTACAACCAGTTTAAACAACAACAACAAAAGCAACTGTATATACCATAGCCTATTTAAAAGCTTCTAGTCTATTACATTATGATATAAAGAGAATCTGTCAACATTTGGGATTCATTCTTTCAATGTATATTCATTGGTGCTTACTATGCATAGATATTATTCAAAGGTCTCGTGGTTATGAAACTTACTTTATGGAATTTACATTCTAGAATATGCCAGGTTAACAAATGATCCCCTGAAAAAGCTATTTCAGTAATGACTTGTATCAGAATTTTCCTCCTTGTAAACATAAAGAGAGTAAACAATGGCATAGTCCTCTCAGCTGCCTTTGGTGGCTGCCCTTTTATTTGCATGCTACTTGACACATTTTCTCAGTAGTGAAAATTGAGATACCAAGCAAATACTTCTCTATATGTTTATTGTAGTTTAAGCAGAAACTATAAGTTTGGTGTGTACACCTGTTCATAGACTGTATTTGATTAAATTTCTCTATGAATTTTATGGGCTATAAGAAGCCTGAGTGATGAAGACTGAATTCATTAACTCACAAAATAGTGTGATACCTATTATGTGTTAGAAATTGTGTGTCAATGTCATCCTTGATACTTAGTAAAAAAAATAAATATTTATGTAAGCATAATAAACCAAATTCTTATATAAATGGAAAGTATGCTTCAATAGCTTTTTCATTTGTTCATTTCTTATTTTTTCTTATTTTTTATTTCATCTCTCTGTTTTTTCCTCAATTTCTTAATTATTTTTAACTACTAAAAATAAGAGATGGCTTTGTTTTGTAATATTTAAAGTTTTGGGGGGCTTTTTGATGGTAGGACATAACACATCAATATTGGACAGATTTCCTACTCACAACATTCAAAGACACAGGGCTGCTGGGTGGAGACACAGGGGTTACACTAAGGGCAGGGCAGCAATAAGCTGGAACTGTAGGAGCAAGAAAGCAGCTTACATGCAGCAAATAGGGTAAAACAACCTAGGTTACTTGGGGCTATCTGATGGTTGGCTAATTTGAATATGTTCAGCAGGTTCTGGAGCACAGAAGCTATTCTTAGTTGTGCGTATCTGGTCCTGCAGTTACGTAGTGGCCCAGAGTATAAAGGCCTGATACACAAAGGGGTGGGGATATGGACTTAAGCAGCTACTGGAGAAGGGGAACTGACTGGCTAGAACATCAAATTGGATCAGGAGAACTTTAAAAAATCACATGGCTCTACCTAATATGTTTGATCAGATTTGTGTAAGATACTATTTTCTCTCAATCTAGAAGGATAACATTACTACTCATTTCAACCTCAGGGTTGCCCCAGTGAACCATGCATGTGCAGTCATGATCATATGTCTCCAAATGTGAAAACGATGCTAGGGGTCACATGGTTACAAATATTTTGGATTTCTTATGTACACTGCACTAATGTACATGTGTGTGTTGCCTTATTAATCCTTAGTCACTCTGAGTATATATTATCTTCATTTCACAGGTAGGGATTACAGTTTAAAAATTTTGTAACTTGCTCAGTGAATGGCACAGGTGAAGCTGCTGGGTGCCACAATCCATGTTTTTACCTACTCTACATGAACATATGCCCTTTATTTATTCCAAAACCACACGGGCATTTCGAATTCAGTGGTGAACAAGACAAGCAAGTATCTGCCTTCAAGAGTCTTACATTCTGGTGGAATCATTAGAGGCAAACTAGCCTTTAAAGACAGGTCTTTGAGAGATAGTTGATCACATATTTATCTGCCAATGTCTCATCTCCTGAAGAGTCTTATAGCTCAGTGCTGTACAATTAGGTATGATGGGCTGAACTGTTTACCCTTAAAACGTGTAGGGTGAAGTCTTCTCAGAATCTCAGAATGTGACTATGTTTAGACACAGGGCCTTTAAAGAGGTGGTAATTTTAAACGATGCTATTAAGGTGGCCCTAACCCAATTTGACTGATATCCTTATAAGTAGAGGAGATTTGCACAAAGAGATACCAGGGATTCCCACACACAGAGGAAAGACCCTCTAATGACACAGTGAGAAGGTAGCATCTGCAAGCCAAGGAGAGAGGGCTCGGAAAAACCAAACCTGCTGACACCTTGATCTAAGATGTCTAGCTGCCAGAACTGTAGAAACAAACAAACAAGCAAGCAAATGAAATTCTGTTGCTTAAGCCACCCAGTGTGTGGTATTTTGTTATGGCAGCCCTAGCTGACTAACACAGGTGATCTAAGAGAGCTCTTAGAATGTTGATGTCTCAGGTGAGTCCAAAAGGATGAATTGGAATTAGCCCAGTGAAAATATCATTGAAAGAAAGAAAATATACAAAAGATCACAGGCACATGAAAAGATGTTCTACATCACAACTCATTAGGGGAATGAAAATTAAGATGACAATATGACTTTACACCTGTTAGAATTACCATCATCAAAAAGGCAAGCAATAGCTAAGACTGGCGTGAATGTGGAGAAAAGGGAACCCTTTGTACACTCTTCATGGGATTGTAGCTTGGTACAACTGCTATGAAAAACAGTATGGGGATTTCCTTGAAAAATTAAAAAAATACCATATGATATAGCAATTCCACTTCTGGAAATATATCCAAAGGAAATGAAAACACTGACTTGAAAAGATATCTGTGCACCCATGTTCATGGCTGCATTATTACAATAGTCAGTATATAAAATAACCTATGTGGCCTCCCAGTGCTTACCACAGGCTGTGTTCTTACACCGCCTGTACAGAAAGAGGAGGCAGAGTAAACCACCACCCCCCCCAAAAAAAGAAAAAAAACAACAACCTGTATGTCCATACATATACAAATGGATAAAGAAGCTGTGGTACATATATACAATGAAATATCATTCAGCCATTAAAAAAAAAACAAGGAAACCCCACATTTGCAACAATATGTATGGATCTTGAAGGCATTATGTTAAGTGGAATATGTCAGACAGAGAAAGACACATAGGGTATGTATGATCTCACTTATATGTGGAACCTAAAAACAAGCAAACAAAGAAAACCCCAAACTAATGCAAAATAAAGATCAGACTTGTGTACCAGAGACAGAGGGTGAGGAAGGATGGAATTAGAGGAAGGAGAACAAAAGGCACACATTTCTGGTTGTAAGATAAATAAATGCTAGGGACATAGTGTACCACACAGTGCCTTTAGCTAACACAGCTGTATGATAGATAGTGAAGCTGTTAGTGAGTAAATTCTAAGACTTCTCATCGTAATGATAGTTTTTTTCTTTCTTTTCATATTATCTATATGAGAAATGGTTATTAGCTGAACCTATTGTGGGAAGCATTTCACAATGCATGCGAATCAAATGATCGTGCTGCACACCTTAAAATTATACTGTGATATATGTCTATTATTTCTTAATAAAACTGGAGAAAAAAAATATAATTGAAGGAAAAAAACATTCAAAGCAGAAAAAATAACCCCAGGAGGATACGAAGAAAAACCATTCACTCATAGGACAACAATACAACAACATATATATACTCACACATATATATAAGGGTATATATGTGTGTGTGTGTGATATAGTGTTAACATAATAATTATAGTATAACATATTATAGAACATATTCCTTTATATATTAAAATTATTAGAATCTTTGCTAGCCTATACTTGTCACACACGAGACTAAATATATGTGTATATGTAAGGAACCATGTAAAGACAAGATTCAAGCATAATGAGAATAGGTAATAGATTAAGAATTCAAACATTTTTAGTCTTCTGGAGCCTATTAAACTTCTCTTTTAATTTTACCACTTTCTTTGTATTTCCTACTGTCATTGAGACTTTACTGGCATAGTTATTTCCCTTACATTTTTTACCAGTCTTCTCACATATTATGTAATTTTTATTCCTCCTCTGACTTGAGAAATTTATATATAAGTAAATTTGGAAGTCACGTAATTAACCTAAAGCTTAAATATTACCTCTCTTGAAAATACAAGCAGTACCTTTAGCAACACATTTCATATCACTGTTGTGAAAATAACAATGATGCAATTCATTATAAAATGTATGTATATGTTTAATATGTCAATTATATTTATATTTAAATATATAAGGTCTGTTCAGAAGGTGCCAAGCCACATAACATGAAAAACAGACACTTACTGACGATGATACGAGATAGAAGAAACATTGAACATAGGACGATGACACCTCAGTCCCCTTCAGAGTAGGCACCTCAGGACCTTACACGGTTCTTCCAACTGCCATCAGTTGCTCCAGCATATTTTCCTGAATCTCATCAACAGTCTGAAATCTCTTCCCTTTCAAAGGCGGTTTTAGTTTTGGGAAAAGCCAGAATTTGCAGGGTGCCAAATCTGGGCTGGCACAAGGGGTGCTGAGTCACCTGGTCACCAAAAACCTCTGCACTAGTTGTGAAGCAGGAGCAGGCAGATTGTTGCGATGAAGCTGCCAATCACCAGCTGCCCATAGCTGCAGCCTTCTGAATCTCCTGAATAGTTTCCATGGAGGAATGTTCAAGCTTAGTGCAAAATTTGATGGAAATTTGTTGTTCTACTTGCTCAGTCATTTTAAACACAACAGCCACACAATGCACATGCTCACTCAATGGTGCCTACCACCCCCACTGACTAGTACAGTAAAGTTATCATTGTTCACACATGCACATTCCAACCCACTGTCCTTGGCTGCCAGGTTACATTGATGTTACACAAACAATTCTGTTTATATTAACAATGGCTGGTGTTTTTCTGGACAAACCTCATATATACTACATAGAACATTATTTTTACTTTGACAAAATACATAATAGGAGAACTGTGAACAGTAACATCAAATTTCACTTCAGCCCTGACTGGTATAGCTCAGTGGATTGAGTGCAGGCTGCGAACCAAAGGGTTGCCAGTTGGATTTCTAGTTCAGGGTACATGCCTGAGTTGCAGGCCAGGTCCCCAGTGCAGGGGGAGGAGTGTGAGGGACAACCACACATTAATGTTTCTCCCCCTCTCGTTCTCCTTCCCTTCCCCTCTGTCTAAAAATAAAATGAATAAAATCTTTTAAAAAATGGTTTCACTTCAAAGCAGATTGCACTTTGGAGGAATCTTTTAAACCTCAGATTTATGCTTATATCATCTTAAACATCAGAAAAAATATAGCTTGGAATATAGAAGTATTAAAACATTCATTCAAAATGAATGACTGAACAAATAAGGCACATCTCCGTCTGAAAGATGCTGGGATTCCGGTTTGACTTGAGTATGTGCATTATCTCTAGAAAGAATGGAATGATGTGCGGCTCGTGCAGCAGTGTCCCCTGGCAGAGAGAAGGCACCTAATGTCCTGCCTGCGTCTGCATCCTGAGTCAGTATTGCATTCCTTTGTCTTCATTGATGCTTCTATTCAAACAGATTTTTTGTAAGGATTCATTATCAGTTTTACCAGAGTCTGGTACACAGTAAGCACTCAAAATATACAGGTAAATTTAGTTGAATTATTAAGTTTTGTCAGGGAGCTTTAAAACTTCAGTTGGCATAAATGACTGGGTGTGTTAAATGTGACCATAACCTTGTTGTGTGGTCTGTAGGTTAATATATATTGATCTTATATTTTAGGTATTTGGCAAATGCTGTTTCCCTTACTAATTTGCCCACACTTGGTGATAAATATACCCACAATCCCCAAATGCTAAAAAATACTATAAGATTATTTCAAAAGTTTGAAGATAATATAATTTGGTTGTATTGAATGACCTTGAGAAGAAATAAGTCCAGTCATAAAGCAAGAGTGTTTTAAAAGAATAGAGAAGAGGTTTTCGGTTTTCTGTCCTTCAGTAGGCTTTTAAATATGAGGTGAGGTGAGGCTTTTGTGAGAGGATTTGGTCATGAGGAAGAGACCTCATGAACGTTGTTAGTGCCTTACAAAAAAGGAAATAAAAAGCTCCCTTGCCCCTTTAGCCATGTGAGGATACAAAGAGAGATTTACAGCTGGAAAGAGGGCTCACCTGATCATGCTGGCGTCCTGATCTCGGACTTGCAGCCCACAGAAATGGAAGCAACATTTTTTGTTGTTTATAGTGTTGGTGGCAAGTTAGACCTCAGGTCTTGAGTTTGGCCAAGACAGAATTAAGAGCCAAGAATTCCAGTGCAATAAGTTTATTTAGCCTTTTATAAGGAAAGTCTCAGAGGCAGTAGAAATGAGCCAGCTGGGCATCATGGCCTCAGTGAACAAGTTACAAAGGCAAAAAGAAAGGCCCTTGGAGCTGAGGAAAAAGTAAACAAAAATACACATTTCGGGAAATGAGGAGGGGAAAGGCAGACATGATCTGGACTCTAGATTATAGAGCATGTGTGCACACTGGGCCCCTTGCCTTGAGGGTTTTTTCCCCCCTCTGTTTTCTAAAGGCAGGCATTTGAGGGGAGGTCTCAGGGGCGGATTGCAATAGAAATTCATCGGCTTTCCAGGTGTGTCCTTTCAGCATCATGTTCTCTACTGATCAGTCCGTGCTGGGGCAGGGGCTCGTTAGTCATTGCATCTGGTCCTGATGTCAGCCATGGCATCGTGTCATCTGGTTTTGCTGCTCCTCTGAGCCTGGGGCTGAAACACACCTGAAGCCTAGATGTCGTCTCTAGTTTGACCAAAACTCCATCGCTGTGGTCAACAGACCTAAGGCCTTGTTCGTAAGATTATTTGATGTTGATCAGAACCTCATTGTCCTGGGGCTTAACACTTAAAGGAGTTGTCATGCAAGGGCTTGTATGGAGGTTCTATAAGGCTAATCTCTGGCCCCTTCATTCTTCCTCTAAGGGAGTCTAAGCCACATGACTAATGACATGCTAGGGAGGAAAAGTCACTCCAGGGACAAGATTCTAGCCTATAATTGTTATCTTCAGTAGTTTTGCCTGTTGCTAGGCAGCTGGGACTTTCCACCCTGGTGCCATTCCATACCTGGCCTATCATTTCTACTTTGTGTATGCTTGTCTAACTGCCCACTCTATCAATAAGGCATTCAGTCTGTAGTATTTTTTTTTATTTATTGCTTTTAGAGAAAGAGGGGTAGGGGAAGAAAGAGAGAAATGTTGATTTCTCATACTACTTCTTTATGCATTTATTGGTTGATTCTTATATATACCCTGACCAGGGATCAAACCCGCAACCTTATCATACTGGGATGATGCTCTAACTAACTGAGCTACGTGGCTAGGGCCAGCCTGTGGTATTTTGTTGTAACAGCCCAAATGGACTAAGACACCTGTCTTGCTAATAGTTATCAGTGCATGTTCAAAATAAAGGTTAACTTGCTTATTAAGGACTATGCAGTATAATAGCATTGTCAGTGTATCATATAAATACTATTTGTTTATTGGAGAATGTCAACTGAATAGAATAGAAATAGAGCTATCTATTTTTGAAATAAAAGAGAAGAAAGAAGCTTAAGAGCATATTTGTGTTAGGGCTACATCAACACATTAGAAGTTCTGTGTGAATTAGATGACTTCACTCATATGTGGAATCTAATGAGCAAACTGTACTAATGAGCAAAACAGAAACAGACTCATAGATGGAGAACAAATGACAGCTGGGTGGGGGGAGGTTAGGGGGTGGAGGGACTGAGCAAAAAGGAAAAGGACCCACAGACATGGACAACAGTGTGGTGGCTGCTGGGGGAAGGGGTATAAGGGGACTAACTGGTAATGGAAAAAATACAATAAAGACTAAATTTAAAAATTAATTAATGAATGAAAAAAAACAGGACAATACCCTTCCCTCTTGCTGCTTGAAGTTCCACCATAGTGAACAGATTCAGGCTGTATTTCAGCCCCTGGCTGTGCCCTCAGTAGGCTTCATGTGTGCTGCCCCCACAGAAGTGGCAGCAAATTTGTGCCAGACACTGCAGTGAATTTAAAGTTGAACATATGTGTGTGTGTATTTATCATGTATATGAATCTATAATATGTAATTATATATAATGTACATATACACATCATGCATTATATAATTGTATATAATTAAATCTCTCTCATATATTATAATATATATTATATATAAGCATATATAATACATTCCATGTATATCATATATGTGATACATATCATATATTATGTATAATATATGATATATATCATATTGTGTATAATATATGATATGTGTGCTGTATGTGATATATATAATTATAATATATATAGGAGAGATTTATTTTAAGAAATTATCTCCTGGGACTGTAAAGACTAGAAAATCCAAAAGTTATAGGTCAGGTCAGGTGCTAGACACACGAGACAAGGGAGGACGCTGTGGTCTGGAGTCCAGACTCCACAGGGCAGCAGGCTGAAAATATAGGCAGGGTTTCTATGTTTCAGTCTTGAGGAGAATTGTTTCTTCTTCATGAAACTTCAACCCTTTCTTTTAAAGCCTTCAATGGACTGGATAAAGTCTTATGTAGGGTACCACCCACTGAGACAAAATAATCAAGCAATAACAGTTTAAATTACCAGTGAAATTCTAATTAAACCAACAATAATGAAATGATTTTCTATCTTTCGGAAAAACTCATGTAAATCACTAATCTCAATACCCTGTAAGTTAGCTAAATGGTCAGAGTCACGTGTTTCTTTTTCTGAGTGAGGATAGTCTTATGCTTTGTCCAAGTCAGTGGGGACTTCTTTGTATTGTTAAATAGTGGGACTGTGTAGATCATGAAAACCTCCCCTGTTTTAAGTCTCACATACCAGGAGATATCACCTCTTAGACTTAATTTCTAGCTAAAAAATAAGCCTTTTGTAGGCTTTCTACTTCTTGTCCTAATCAATTTTGAGTTTCATTAAATGAGAATTCCACAAAGTTTATCTACCTCAAGGCAGGATAAATATTTTCTCTCTATTACACTTACTTATTATATCCTGGTGCTGTATGACTGTCTGATATTAGAGACCATTGTATATTCCACTGAATGAATGTTGTGAAAATATGCCTGGTAAGGCTGAGCCGTGTCTTCTGTTTAAGAATCCCCCATGGTCTCCTCTGCTGAGGGTGCAGCATTTCACTAACCAGGAGAAAAATAGCTTAATTTCATGGTTTACAAGTTAGGAAAATAGTACTTTCAATAATGAAAATTAGGATCTATAAAAGAATAGAAAAGGGAATGTAACCACAGTGTTATGGGAAACTATAAAGATTAGTTCATTAAATTAGAACATAACACAATCATGGTATTCAGCAAGTACTTTAACAGGTAGTCAAAGTAGAACAAAGTGTGAAAGGGAAGAGGGCGAGTGTGAATCTTAGGTCACTCTGTGAGCTCTGTGACTTTGGCTAGTTCATTCTATGTTTACTGAGTCTATGTTCTCTCTGGTAAAACTCCAGGGTGGCTATGCTTATCTTAGAGGGTGGTTGGCAATTATGTAATTGTTTTGTAAATTCTAGAGTATATTCAACATAGGAGGTATATTATATCACACTTAACATTTAAGTTTTCTTTTTCTGAGAGGATAATGCAGTGAATATAGGACTGGGATGGGAAGCAAGAAACCTTGGTTCAATAACTAATAATTTGCCCTCTTTTAACCTCAATATTTTTGGATGACAATAATTTTTAAGTGGGGTTGTGGTAGAAAGAAAGAAATGCCCTGTCTTTTATACTCTAAAATTCCTAATATTACTTATAGCTTTATTCTAAATAGCTATGTATATAGTTTCTCTATTTAAATTAGACTAATAAATTATAATTTCAAGAAAGTATTAATGACTTGTACAAGACCTCATAGAGCAAGTCAGCAGCTGTGTTGAGATAAGAAATTGAGCCTAGAGTCCAGAATCTGTCACTGTGGGGCTAATGTTCTTTTACTGAAATTCTCTACCTTGATACTTTTAGTTGCTATAATCTAATTGATTCTGTTACTGTAAATCATTATGGGAAATATTGATATACCAGCACACTTCCATTCAGTGTTTCAGATCCTGTGCTAATAGATTAGAACAACCAGAAGCATAAGGCACAGCTTCTTCCCTGGGAAATTCAGTCTCACAGAGGATCTCATGTATTGCCTTTGTGTGTGAGCGTGTGTGTGTGTGTATCAGACTGTGTGGCAAACCTCAGTAATGTACAATGTGCTTTGCATACTTAGATTAGACAGCTACCTTCAACATTTGCTATGAGGTGTCTCAAAGGGAAGGATTGGAAAAATTCATTGCTTTGCTCATTAACAGTATGGTGAAGAAAGAGATACATCATTCTGAAAGAACAATGAAGAATCCTAGTTATATCAGAAATTTGTACATTAGATATGGCATTTTAAAATCCTGTGCCTGATTATGTATGCACATGTAACAAATATAAATCATCCTCTTCATGTACATTTTTTAAATTTAATCTTCATGACAAACCTGTGGGATAGATTCATTCTGGTATTACAAATGATGAATCTAATGTTCAGATATTAGGATGTATAATTTTGCTATTTGTCTTCCTCATTAAATTGTAAGTTCCTGGAAAAGAGCATTAATAGTGGAAACAACTTGCTTATCCTGAATTATATGTCCTGTGAAAGCTGTGTGTATCTGAGCAACTTACTTAACCTCTCTAAATATTGGTTTCCTTGTCTATAAAGCATAATTATGTGAAGAGAATATAAAGTCTTGGTAGGGCACATATTAGGAAGGAATGCACGCTTACTACATGTAGGGCACCATTCTATGCGGTAGAGGGCCCGTGACGAGCTCAGGAATTGTGTGGGAGGGATGCCATCCATAATATATGCATGGGAGCTTCTTATACAACTGGCTGCTTAGCAGCTCTAAAAAAAGTCTAACCCATTTATTAGTTGTTTGTAAAATCATAAATAAGTTGCAGGTGATAGGGGTGTGCCATTTTAATAACTCAGTGAAAGCTTAAAGGATTCTTACCTAAATCCACGTAAATAATAAAGCCTTTCACTTCAGCAGATATTTTCTTATAATTCATTTTATTCTGTTACTCAAACATACCCAGCATTGTGATACAGAAATGGTAAATGAGGAGTGAAGCTTAAACTGAGGCACACACTTGAGAACTTTATCTTGACTTTTATACCATGGTTAAGTCCAGCACATAATATAAAACTCTCACACTTAAAATAAAATCCATATGTTGCAATTTTGGGGACAAAAACACAGTGTTTACAAATGTATCCAAGTTAATAAAAACAATATCTGATCACCAGGACAGACCAGAGCATTCAGGCTCATTTAATTACCATTTGGAACCAAAGGGACCAGCTGTCAGTCCTACGACTTACATACAACTGACCTCTTTTGCACAGAGAGACCAATGTTAATCACTCTTCAAAACAAAGTTGCTTTGATTTAGAGATGATCAACCTGTGACAAAGACACCAACAGATTAAGAGTGTAACAAATTCCCTGCGGAAGCAGGACACATATAGGATAGTGTTTCTTTCTTTTTTAAAACACATAATCTTTATTATATTTTTTACCATTACCATTCCGTCCCTTAAACTCCCCTATCCTCAACAATCACCACACTGTTGTCCATGTCCATGAGTCCTTTTTTTTTCCTTTTTCTCCTTTAAACAACATTGAAGAAGCATGAAAGAGCTCTAATTATGATATGGAGCTGCTAACCCTGCACTTGAAAAGGCTGAGATTCTTTAAGCACCAAGTAAATAAGGAAATTCTGTCCCTCAATGTTGGAAATGTGAAGAACAGTTTACTTATTTGCCAATGCAAAAGGTGTGTTTTAAGCCCTAAATTCCAAAACTTTAAGAGAGGCCTTATTTTTACCTTCTATTGCTTCATTTCCCTTACTATTCAATTTCACAATTACAAAGATCAATCCTTCCAAGTAGTTGATTGATTGCTATCATTGATCTTGTACACAGAAGGTGGGGGAAAAAAGCACACATAAGTCTTGCTTGGCGTTTCAGCAAATTTCCTTCATTAAGTGTTTATATTGGCAAACCTGAAATGTATGTTCTTGGCTTGAAAATGGTTCCCTGATGGGCATAGATTGCTGGCCATCCCCCTGCTCACTCATAAATTTTTAAATTAGGACAGTGGTAAAACAGAATCGAAGAGAAGAAAGTACCACTTTCTAAACACAGGAGGAAGAAACAAAAATAAAATTTCACTAGGGTCAGTGTAAACTGACTCTAAACTTCTAAAATCCTTCCAGAAATGCCAGAAAATATTTTTATCCCTAATTTCTTTTCTCTCCTTTCTAAAGCTTCCATTTTCTGTTTTCTACAGACCTTCTTACAAGGGCATATTGGTATTCTTAGCTGGAATTGAGACCCTTTGGCTAAGAATGGAAAATAGAGCTCGGATGCTCAGCTAAGCAGCGTTTGCCTGCTCACATGTGTGGCTGCCCTCGGAAACAGCTTTCATCTCTTCGTCAGCCTTCATTGCCTGACAGCACCTACCCGCGTTAGAAAGATTTCTCTAGGTCTAGCTCAAATTTATCCAATGATTGTTATTTTATGTCTACTGTTGTGGGTACCAAAATGGAGCCCCACCAGTCCTTTCAAATATTCGCTCTCCTTTGCGCCTTCAGTCACGTCTCCTTCCTACATGCCGTGAAGACATTTCATCCAATTCAGTAAATATATGAGTGCTTAGTACTGTGTTGGTCCTAGGAAGAACACATTAAAAAGACATGAACACCATTTTTAAAAAGTTTATAAACTAGTAAGGAAGACAGGCAAGTAAACCCATACAGTTAAGGATGATAAGTGAGCAAATTGCACTACACTGAAGGGGTTAAGTGAGAGGTTAAGTGAGAACAAGCAATGATGAACGTTTCCATTGGTGGAGGGGAGAAAGATGATCAGGAAAGAATCCTCAGAAAGACAACCTGCATTGAATTCTGTAAGATTGTGAGGTTTCGCCTTTTTTTTAAGATCAAAAGAGACAAATAGGTGGTCAAGTTTTAATTCGGAAAAAAATAACGATAGTCTAATCTTGGAAACTTTCTTCTCTTGAAGAAGAGTAGTTCTTGACCCCAACCTGCTCTTCAGCTAGCCACCTCTTCTCATGTCGGATGAATCACACTTTCTCTGCTCAGTTGGACAGCGTACCCTGCTGATTAAGGCAGTCTATGTTTTTGCTATAGCCCCTGTACTAAACTGGAATTTTTTGTCTTACTGTCCCTTTCTTACTTTTCTTTCTTTAATGCTGCCTCAGAATTAACAGATTTTATTCCTATATGCCTCATCAACTTTACTTATTAAGCTTTTCATATCAAAGTGTTTTGATTGTCTTATCTCTAATATGATAGCAACCATACCAACATCAAAGAGTCCTTGTGAGCAGCAAGTTACTATGTGAAAAGGGCTTAGAACAGTGCAAGGCACATTGTACATACTCAGTTTATATTCTCTGTAATGAAATATTCAAGAAAAGCACCTCACATCCAGGAGCCTAATCTTACTTTTTCACGTAAATCACCTGTTTATCCCCCTGGAAAACTCCCAGTTTGATACTAGATCTTTCAAAATTCAGTAAATAGTTGAAAGAGTGTAAAAGGCTGTTTGGACTAGACACTGTTGGATTAACATCCAACAGAACTCTCTCAAGTGTGGGTAAAAAGGACAATCAACTATACTTCTATCTTTTTATCTAACACACATCTTTTTTCATCTAAAGCAAGTATATTTTATTTATAAATTATTTTATGGTAACTCCTAGTGGGGTTATTAGGGGCCAGTACAGAGGCTGCAACCATACCTAGTTTCCCTCATAGCTAAGTGTAGCCATGAAAGTATGCTCTGGCCAATGACAAATGAATATCACTACTAGCTCCTGACCTTCAAACCACAGGATGTTGAATTCCCTGCTTCCTTTCTTATTCTACTATAACATTAAGGAATTGCAATAGTGAGGAATTGTAACCCACCCCACCACTCTTTTGACATTGTTTCTGTAAGTGCTGACTCTGACTAGTATGTGACTAGTAGATGAACAGCATGTTTGTGTAAGAATCCTAGGAACTAACTTCAAAAGATACAGACCTCAACTTTCAGGCATCCCAGCTCCAGATTTGCTGACCTTCATTGTAGAGCCAGGATGACGTGAATCCAGGATGATGCACACCAAACCGTCACTTGTCATATTGGAATGGGCTGTGTTCATCTACACATAGAGAACTTTTCAACCCCCTCCCTTGATCTCTTTGTTCTGTTCCCCTCCCCCTCCTTATAAAACTTCTGCCTCCACTGAGATGGGGAGATGTGCTTTGTGATGTGAGTCTCCCATCTTCCAGATAGCTGGCATCTAAGTAAAACCACTTTCCTTTACATCAGCACCTGCCTCAAAAAGCCTTCTCACCTTCAGATGGATACAGGAGAAAAGGGGGGATATTAATTCTGACATTATCATAGGTTAGTCTGTACCCACAGAAATATGCAAATCAGTTTTAATTTGCATAAAGATCAATTAATCTCCATAGTAAGTGTAAATCTACATTGAATTTATGTACTTCAATATGCTGGATTTTCTCTCTATACTAATATTTTTACTACAAAATATTTGCAGCATTTAATATAACATTTATCATCTATCCTACTTCTAAGTAAGAAATGTTTCTTTGAAAGCAGGGGCAGAAAATTTCAGTGGTTATAGTCTCTTTACCTCATCCACTTTTACCTTTTCTATGTCAATTTAGTTGTAGAGCAGAAACCTATAAGCAGGCATTGCACCAATATCATGACTCCATCAGACTGATATATCGCTACACAACCTTGTACGGGCTCCAGAAATCATGAGACTGAAGTTTGAAAGATGAGGAGTTCTATTCCTGGAAACTAAGAGCCACTCTCACCTCTTCTATCAGTGAAAAAAAGATAATATATTAAATTATGTTTTCCCAAAAAGAAAGACTGCTTATTGTCAAAATCTAACTAAGAGCTATTCCTTAGGAGATAGAAGAAATGCAAGTATCACTTGTAATAAGTGAAATTAAGTGTGAACATTCATGCTCATCACAGAATAATAATTTTCTAAACAATATCTCTGAGAAAATTCCATCTTAAAGCCTCAGAGATAAAGTGCAATTTATATTCATACTTTTTCATCTCATTAGAATCTTTTGTGAGAAATCTTTAGCCTGGAGCATCTGTTGCTGCTTGTAGAAATGTGGTTAGAAAGCAAAATTGAACTATTTGGGCTATCAAAGTTTGCATTAAGTTGGTATAGACAAAATTTACTTTGGTCTTTCAATTATTTAACAAACTTAACTATTTTTTAAATTGCTTAGTTTTTTCCTTTGCCGTTTAGTCCCCCCACACCCTCCACCCCAACATTCACCACATGTTGTCCATGTCCACAATCCTTTTCCTTTTGCTCAGTCCCTCCGCCTCCTCATCTCCTCCCTTAGCTGTCAGCCTGCTCTCTGTCTATGAGTCTGTCCCTATTTTGCTTGTTAGTTCAGTTTGTTCTTTAGATTCCACATATGAGTGAAATCATATGGTATTTGTCTTTCTGTGAGTGGCTCATTTCACCTAGCATAATGTTCTCTAGGTCCATCCATACTGCTGCAAAGGGTAAGATTTTCTTACCTCACCTCTTACAGTGTGACAGAAGTGACATGTTTGTCTCTCACAATTGTAATTTAAAGCTTGCTTAGAACAAGATGATCATTTTTCTCACCAACATAATGTTCTTCCCCCAAATAGAAATGTGCATTTAAATGAGAAATATAGGATGTATTAAATTTAATATAATAACTTCTTTTGAACTTTTCAAAGTTTCTACTTTCACCCTTAGGGGAATTTACTCATTTCTCTCTTTTAACATTAAATAAGACATTTCTTGTAAAATATTGTTTAAAGTCTCTGCACTCTTACATCCTTCCCACTGCATATTAAGTTATTATTATATAAATTCTTTCTACATAGGTTGCATTTCAAATATTGGCTTAATTATTTTGAATTTTTTCAAAAGCAAAGTATAGTATATATATATGTATATGTATACACACATATAGTATTATATATAATATTTATTACCACAGAAATAAATTAAGATTTTTTATCTTTCATATTTAAAGGTTATTATGGTGAAAATCTTTATTGAAGAATTATTTTAAGTTGCTTGTTTGCCTTAGGAGGCTCATTTATTCTAAGCCCTCGCCCACTCCTCTGTGCAGTCACTTAAGGCCCTGGGACACCATGAACTGAGCTCTTCTTTTGTTATCTTTTACAGCTATCCTTTAGAGAGGTTTAAATGGCAAGTTATGCATCATTAGCAAGCTATCTGAATATCTTGAGAAAAAGCTAAAGCAATTAACAGATAAGTTTATTTATAGATCAATACATAACAAAATATAGATTAAGTGACACATAACTTGAGATATTCTTGGAATGTTGGCATTCTTGGAATGTAACATTCTTGGACTATTAGAGATCAAAATAAATGGCCTAACAAAATAACATAAATGAGCTAAACATCACACTTTGATGTTTTTAATTTCTTCTCTTAACCCAACACACTAAATACATTCAATGCTCTTATTAATATTATTTTTTAAAAATCCATGATTATTTAAGTTTTGGGTATCCTACTTACATTTTCCTAAATAATAAACTCCACTCAGCTTCTGGTTTTGAAATTAATTACCCCTACAAACACATGTCCTGTGGCACATCAAAAAAGCATCATCCCAATGTGACTCCCATTCTGAACTACTTAAGAATGTTGGAACAACTGAAGTACTTAAGAATGTTGGAATCCAATCCTAGCCATGCCATAGCCACACAGTTTCCTTCAAGAGATGAAAATTTTAAAAATGATGTATGGAGCAACACGAAGGACAGACAGAGGTATAGATGACCTCCAGGAAGTGAAGGAAGAGAGTCTGTGGTTGGCCGACAGAAAGTCATCTTTAACTTTGCTTATTTTCACTATCATATGGAGAAAAGCAGAACTATGCAAAATGTTCTGTATATTGTCTCGTCTATTGTGGAGACTCAGTAAAAGGTAACAAGGAATGGGTGTATAGAGTCTGAGGTCCACTGATAGATTTACAGCATTTCAGGCATTATTTCTCTTTGTATTTGCTTTTTGTCATAATACATTTTTTTGCAAACATTAGAAAGTGCTGCAGTATTCTGCAAATGGACATAGAAAATGATCCAGATGTCAGCTTTTTTTCTTGTCTCTTAAGGTCTCAAAAAGATAGACTTGCATCCCCCGTTTCCATTTCCTACAGAAATCTCGCGCCTGCTCCAAGCCAGCGGATCTGTGGAGCTCTCACCTCAGGACCTCCTTTGGTTCCGCTCACACTACTGCCGTGCATTTACCACCTTGTGGTTCCACATGTGCCACCTCGGCAGCATGCAGTTTCAAAAGATAGGAACTTTAGGAATCTTTTTCACTTAAACACACACACACACACACACACACACACACACACACACACACACAGGAAGAAGAGAAAAGAGAAAAAGAAACCCTCCTGCAACATACATCGGCGAGGGTAAGTTTGGAGCTATTATTCAGGTGATACTCATTGCTGGTAAAGTCAAACTGGTTTTTACAGCTTATGGCTGTTGCCCACTCTGATTGCTTCACTGTGGTCGTCCATTCTACACAAGTTGTCAAACATGTTAAATGCCATCCTTGAATGTGGGTGGGAGGAAAGATGGAGACCTTACAACTTCAAGAATATAAACGATTTCAAGAAAGAATATACACATCTAGTTTTAAAGTTCTTTAGCTCACCTACCCAATCCCTTCTTTCTCACATCTTTTTGACCCTCTTTTCCCTCAGCCCTAAATTCTGTTCATTCATTATGTTGAGCAGCTCAGCTATCACTTTCCTTCATTTAGTGATTTTCCTTAACCCATGCCCCAGGTTCACCAATTCTACCAAGTAGTTTAGGGATTATCTTTCTGGACAGATAAAATTGCTTTCTTAAAAGTAGGCATGATGCCAATTATAAGGATCACACTTCATTTAAATATTTAGTTTTAGAGCAGTTTTATGTTCATAGAAAAACTGACCTAAAGGTAGAGGGTTTCCATCTACTCCCTGCACTCCGGCTCCCACGCAGTGCCTCCCCTACTATCTGGATTTGGGTAGGAATGATCCATAATTAGGATGATGACAACAATAAAAACAATATAGCATAAAGTAACTTCAAGAAATCAGTATTCATATGCATGTTAGTTATTTTTAAATCATTCTCTGAAGTTACCAGATAGGTAATCTGTTTATAGCCCACATACCCAATTGCTCTCATATGGACCTCCAAAAAAAGGACTTCATACTTAGCATAACTGTGACATTTCTGCAGCATAGGAAATCATTGTTTGTTTTAAATATGTCTTTCATTTCACCAGTCCCTAAGAAAAATAAATCAGACTCCTCTAACACTTCAAACTACCTATTTATTCAGAACTGATCTCATATGTTAGCATTTCCAACCTTGGAAAAATGATTTGATGAAAAACAGGAGACATAATCACAAGTGCATTTTTTCTCTTGCTGCTGCACATCCACATTAATAATGTATATTGATTGATGTGCACTATCTGGAGACTAGTGGAAATGCTGGTTGGATATTTTCCTGTAATCTCAGACTCAGTGTTATATCTCACTGTACCCCATGTAATCCTCGCTAACTCAGACTCCTTTAGCAAACTTTTTATCTCTGTTACTTACATTCTTATTCTTTGTCTTAGCTAACCAAGTTTAAAATTAGATAAATTTTAACCTTTAACTTTTCTCTTTCAAAAAAAATTCTATCTGCTTAAGCCCCATTGCCAACAAACTTCCTACTGATAACTATTCCCTGTCTGACCCCAGGTCATCACATCAGACCTGAATCAGCATTAAAATGGCTTCTTTGCTTAATCTTCATGTTCATTGATCTCAGTCAAATAAAACTGACTGAAATTGTTTTAGAATAGTTTTACTAACTTCCTAGGAAGCTACATCATTCCCCATTATCACTCTCTTCAAATCTGTGCTTGCGTTTATGCTTATCTGGCTTCACTCTGTGTATCCAGAATTATTTAAGTAGTTAAGTAGCTTGGTTGACCAAACATCTACAAATATATCATAAAAGGTCTTTCCAGAAAAAATCCATCCATTGTTAATATAATGAGAACAGTTTGCGTGACTTTTGTGTAACCTGGCAGCCAAGGAAAGTGGACTGGAATATGCATGTGCGAACAATGATGACTTCACTCTACCAGTGCTCAGGGGCCATAGAAGCCATTGAGTGAGCATGTGCACTGTGTGGCCATCACATTCAAAATGACTGAGCGAGTAGAGCAATGAATCTGCATCAAATCTTGAAGATTCCTCTATGAAAATTATTCAGATGATTCAGAAGGCCGAAGCTATGGGTAACTGGTGATTGGTAGCTTCATTCACAACAATGCACCCACTCAATTATCACATCTCGTGTAGAGTTTTTTGGTGAAATATTAAATCACCCAGGTGATTCAACCCCCCTATAGCCCAGATTTGGTGCTCTGCAACTTCTGGACTTTCCTAAAAATAAAATCACCTTTAAAAGGGAAGAGATATCAGACAATTGATGAGATTCATGAAAATTCAACAGGACAGCTGATGACAATTGGGAAAACTGTGTGAGGTCCCAAGGTGCCCACTTTGAAGGAGACTGAGGCATCATTGTCCTATGTACCATGTTTCTTGTATCTTCTTCAATAAGTGTCTCTATTTTTCATAGTGCATGGCTGGATACCTCTGGACAGTCCTCATATAAATTTCACTCATAGAATTTTTTCCAGGGTTTTATCACAGTCCTTATGTTCAATCATCACATACATGATGTCTTTATTTGATCAAATCAGACATTGTCATTTACTTGTACTGTGACCTTGGGTAAAGTGTTAATGTTTTTTACCTAGTTTACTTCTCTGCAGAATGGAGTTAATACCCACCTTGCTGATTTGCTATGTTGATTGCATAGATAATGTATACATGAGGGAAGACCCCCTAAAAATAATTTATTTATAAAAATATATTTTACATGTTTAAACTTTAGTCACCTTCAAAGTACTCTCTATTTGATGTGATACATTTATCAAGACTTTTTTCCACTGCTCAAAATATATTTTGAATTTGTCAATTTTAATGCCTCTTAGTGCTTCTGCCATTTTCTCACTTCCACATGGGCAAAACATTTCCCTTGGAGGATTTTTTCATGAGGGAAACAAAACAAAAGTTTCTTGGGGAGAGAGTGGGTGAATAGGGAAGGTTGATTACTGGGGTCATGCTGTTTTTGGTCAAAAACTGGTGGGCAGTCAGTGCAGTGTGAACAGGCATGCTCCTAAATTACCCATCACGAA
The DNA here is from genome assembly GCA_004024845.1 of Tonatia bakeri. NCBI lineage: Eukaryota > Metazoa > Chordata > Mammalia > Chiroptera > Phyllostomidae > Tonatia > Tonatia bakeri. Next base: position 72,905 of record PVIA01000255.1, on the reverse strand, counting down.
ATGGGCAAATGCATTTAAAGAGTCTTCAAAAAAATTCACACAAGCCAAATGCAGCCTCTCACAACAATGCCAGCTGGTACACTGACACAGATGTGTTGCTAGAACACTCATGTTGTAGGGGAAACCTGTACTATAAGGAACCCATCTTCCAGAAAATCACTTTGGGTTTTTTTGGATCCCCTCTTGGAAAAGCACATTGTATCTACCTGAAGCATGAAGCCAATAAATGCTCTTTATTTCTCCAACTCTCAAGAAATTCTCTCAGAACTCTATTGCAATTCTGTTTGTTTACACAAATAACATGGAATCAAATCCTAATATATCAAAAACACTTCAAACTATGGTCCTGCTTTTGGCTCAAGACCCATTGCATGACCTTTCTCAACAGTGCCTTTAAATTCTACCAATCTAAACTATGAATAACTTCAAAATACTTATGATTTTTCCCCTGTGAGTTTTCTCACAAACACTATTTTTTCTTCCTTATTTTTAATCTGTCCTCCATTATTTCCCTAATGTAGTATCCATTATTAGGGATTTAATCATCAACTCAATGTCACCATCTCCCAGAATGCTCCTTTGCATGCTTCTGTTTTGATCTAAGTATTTATCTGTTATATAGCATTCCCTATAAGTTTATCATCAAAGTTAGCAATGTTCTCTAGACACAATCTACTCATTATTTTGTGTCTCACTGGTCTGACAGCATCTTGAAGAAAAAATCATTTCAGTCATTTTATTGAGCACTGTATACCCAGTGCTCAATATATTCCTGACCCAATATAAGAATTTGAAATATCTTTATTAAATAAGTTGATCCCTTATTAAAATTACAGTTAATTTGCTTAAGTATGCTTATAATTTTTATATGTTAGTCTGCTCTCTTAAATAAACTATAAGTTCCTTGTACATATGATCATATAATATTTCTGTTATTCACACTACCTAGCATATTACCTTACATATATGTAGTAGGAGATAACTATTGATTAGTTGATCATAGATATAAAAATGATACTTATAAAGGGAACAGGGTGGATAGAATAGTTCTTTTGAAGGGGTGTAGAGCACTCTGTGTCATACATTGCCATGAGGATCAAGCCTGGGGCATTGTGTTCCAATGCCTCCCACAAAGCTGGCGGAGCTCTGAGAGCATGCTGCTAGCAAGGGTGGAGGAAAGTGATATTTTAACCATCAAAGTGATAGTGTGACACTTTTATAAAAGTTCTCCATATGTGTTCATAAGATTTATTTTTTTCCTAGAATTCTACCCTAAGTTTTAGTGGACTAGAATTTTAGTAGAGGCAGATGCTGTGATTCTATATAAAAATAATAATTATAAAAGTGATGAGTTGACATTTTAGAGGCTTCTATGTGTCAGATAATTAGTTGACAATTTACAAATATCATTTCTAAACTTTACAATAACTTGGCAATGTACATATTAATCATCCTTTTATACATAAGACTGATATATAATCAGAAAGGTTAAATAACTATTCTTAAATTATAAGACCATTAATTATAGTCAGAACTAAATTCAGAAATATATGTGCCCAGAGTTTATACATTATATTTTGTATTGGATTGAATAATATTACGCTAAATGTCCTTTTTCGACTCTGAGAATGTGACCTGTTTTGGAAGTAGGATCTTTGCAGATGTTATCATTTTAAAACCAGACTGTGTTCAACTTAGGTAAGCCCTAATCCAATATGACTAGTGTCCTCATAAGAAAGGAAAACAGAGACACAGTCATTGAGACACAGGGAGAAGTAAAAGTGAAGACAGAGGAAAATATTTGAGTGATGCGTCTACAAACCAAGGAACATCAAGGACTGTCGACAACACCAGAAGCTAAGAGAAAGGCATGAACAGATTGTGCCTTACAGCCTTCACTAAGAACATGGCTCTGCTGACACCTTCATTTAGGACTTTTTAAGCAATCCAGTTTCTGGCAATTTGTTACCACAGCCCTACAAAACTATCACATATTGTGGGAATATAAAAATGTTATTGCCAGAAAGTTTGGTATTAGTAGTCATACATCTCAGAAAGGAATAAAAAACAAAAATGCTATTGCTTTCCATTTTATTTTTGGCTACATTACATTTTAAAATTACTAAAGTTATTATTTCTTCTTTTACATTGTACATCACTTAACAGTTCTTAACATCTCTGTCATCAGAAAAAAGTCACACTTCTGTAACTGGTGATTTGAGCATGATTTCTTTATTATACAAACATGTTATGCTTGAAGGAGTCGATGAAAATAGTTCTATAAGATCTGGAAAACTATAAAGTGTAAATACCTTGAGAATGGGTGACAATGATGAAATTTACCTAAGCTACTGTGTAAATGTTCAAAAGTCTTAACTACACCAAGTCTGGTGAACAGATCATTCTTTGTTTATTTAAAGGGACAACTCTGATCTTAGCAGAGACAAATATCTTCAGTTCACTCACTGTGCTTCGATTTGTGACAATATGCAATCTACCTTTCCTTAAGCTTCTTCTTACTTTAATGGCTCATGGTATTTATATTGGCAGGAAAATAATAAGAAATTGCCTGGGAAAAGGCTATGTGAACCTGTGCAAATAATACAGGATTGTGCTCATACATGTGTCCTTCAGTCGTATGCTTAGGGACCTACTGAAAAAAAAAGTGTAAGTAGAATTCATACTTCCAAAAAAACAATAATTGAATATAATAATTCTACTAACCACTGTTTTACAAGTTACCTTTACAGGTCCCATTCCATTGTTCTTAAGTGAAGTTGATGCTTCTTCACTGAGAAAAACATTGAAGAAACTAAATAGGACAGTCTGACTTTGTTCATACTATTCTTGTTTCTCAGAGTTTAAGAATGACAACCTGAAAATTAATAAGCTGCTAATCATAAACTGTCTTTAGCCCAGACTGATCTTATCTGTCAGCTTTTGTGCCCGAAAGTTCGTTGCATGTTAGGATCCATCACTGTACTAGTATGTGGGGCAGCATGTTTGTTTTCATTTCATTTTCTTAATGTAAAGCAGAATCTTGGCAAACTCAATGGGATATTGAGGGCTTTTATATATTCACGAGTAGCTTTTATGCATATTATAACACTTAGTGATAATTTGTGATGTCAAAAATGCCATTTGAAGATGCACTGGAGGCATTTAGAGATGGAAGGCAGCTTAGAAAAATAACCTAGTGAAAATTTTTAGAGTCTCTACATACCCATAGCAGTTATTATAATAGAGCTATACCAGTGTGTGGGAATATGAAACAAACTGGCAATAGAATGAGAAAACAAACCACAGATTAGGAGAAAATATTTGCAAAAATATATGTGATAAAGGATTGTTATCCAAAATACACAAAAAACTCTTAAAACTCAACGATAAAACAAATAGCCCATAAAAATGGTCAAAAGACTTAACAGATTCTATACCAAAGAAGATAAAAAGATGGTAAATAAGCATGTAAAAATATGCTGAACATCATATGTCATTGGTAAATTGCCAATTTAAGGTACCTTTATCACCTACTCAGGGTGGTAAAAACCCAAAACACTGACAACAAGCTGTCAGTCAGATCATAGAGAAATGCTGGCTAGTGTGGGGAGCAACAGAACTTCTCACTGATTTCTATTGGGAATGCAAAACTGTACAGCCACTTTTGAAGGCAGTTTGACAGTTTCTTACAAAACTAAGCATACTTGTATTATACAATCCAGCAACTGCAACCTTTGGTATTTACCCAAAAAGGTTGAAAACATAGCCACACAAAAACTTGTATGGAGAGGTTTATAGTAGCTTTATTCATATAGACACAATTTAGAAGCAACTAAGATGTCCTTAAGTTCATAAATGAATAAGTACATTGTGGAACACTCAGACAAAGAAATATTAATCAGCAATTAAAAAAGTGAACTATCAAACAATTAAAAGACATGGAGGATACATATTGCATATTACCGAGAAAGAAGTAAGTCTTATCCATAAGACTTACCAATAAGTAAGTCTTATCAGGCTACATACTGTGTGATTTCAACTATTTTGCATTCTAGAAAAGGAAAAACTGGAGAGACAGTAAAAGAAAAGGGAACAGTGGTTGCCAGAACCTGGAAGGAGAGGAAAGGGTGAATAGCAGAGCACAGAGGATTTTCAGGGCAAGGAAACTGCTCTGCTTGATCGATAATATAATAGTGGGTAAGTGTCATTGTGCATTTGTCAAAACCCACATAATGTGCAACTCCAAGAGTGAATTCTAATGTAAACTATGACTTTTGGGTAAAAATGATGTGTCAGTGTAGGTTCCTTGACTGTAACTAATATTCAGTTCTGGCATAAGATGTTTCATAAGGTTAAGTAATATTATTTTTGTTGTATCATATTAATGCAACTTGACAGGGGCATCTAGTGAATATCACTGATGTAATCGTTCCTCTAATTCAAATATAAATTCAAAAGAGAAAAAAGTAAATGTTTTAAATGACCTCTTTTTGTTTTTGTTTTATTATAAAATGTTTACCTACATCTCAATTGTACTAGGCTCTGATAAAAAATAGATGAGTTACAAAAGTTCTGCATTCTCAGGGAACTTTCTAGTAATATAAGGGTAATATATGTGTGAAAATAATTATAATTTCAGTTAAAAAAATAAATGCAATAAAAATTATGTAGGGATTAAGAGATTGACACACTTTTAGAAGTATGATTGAAGAATATGGTAAAGATTTCATACAAATTAGGTGATGATGGCAATGATGAAATACCTTCCCTTGTTTCCTCATTCATTCATTTATTCAATGATTTGAGAAAGAAACCATTCTAGAGATGAGGTCTCCAAACTGCAAAGTCTGCACACAAACACTTTCCAATTGGCAGAAAGACAGAGAAGTTTTGAAGACAATAACTTTCCAAGTCCTTATGTTCCTTATAATATTTTTCCTAAAACTGACCTTTGTATCACTCTGAGGTATAAGCTTCATCCATGGTCTCACTATTACAATCTCCTACACTGCTTTTTATTGAAGAGCATCCTTAGGCCACAATTAACCTTACAAAGATGAAAAGGTCAGGGGTGAAAAATCACCTGAAACACCAAACAAAATGACTAATGCATCTACATTTGTAACTCAATTTTTCCCAATTCTTCTTTTTTAATAAAATTACAGGCAAACCAAATTGAGTTGTTTTCTCATAAATTCATGAAAACATTTTGATTATAAATAATTGTACTTTTTAAAATAAAACAGAGTTAAAAGTAATAAGTTGTTAAAACAAAATTATCTCTATTCTCATCTACTTAATACATAAATAAGTTTGTTAATGCATGTATTTAAAAAGTGAAAAACAAAAAAGCCACATCCATCTTATTGAGACATATTTTCAATAGCATTTTGTTTTATTTAAATATATTTTATGTATTTATTTTGTTTTATTTGTTATATACAAATAAGTATATTGATAATTCAGAGGACTCAAAAGGAGAGAAGAGGATTCTCACACTGATTTCTTTAATAAAATTTCAAGAGGAGAGAAGGCTCCTAAACTAATTTTTTGAAGCCAGAATTATTCTAATTCCCAAACCAGATAAAACACTACAATGAAATAAAAGTATAGGTGAATGTCACTGATAAACATAGATGGTAAAATTCTCAATAAAATATTAGCCAACTAAATACAGTAATGAATCAAAAAGATCATACACCATGATCAAGTGGGATTTATTTCAGGAATGTAAGGATGGTACATATTCACAAATCAATAAATGTGATTTGCCAAATAAACAAAGTGAAGGATAAAAACCATATGATTACATCAAGAGATGCAGAAAAGGCTTTTGATAAAATCTAGCACCCATCTATGATGAAAACTCTTAGCAAAGTGGGAATTGAGGGAGTATACCTAAATATAATAAAGATCATGTATGAAAAACCCATTTTCAGAATAATATTCAATATGCAAAAACTACAAGCATTCCCCTTAAAATCAGGAAAAGACAGAGATGTCCACTTTTACCTCTCTTATTCAACATAATATTAGAAGTCCTAGCACAGTAGTTGTACAAGAAGAAATCAAAGGCATCCATGTTGGAAAGGAAGAAGTAAAACTATTTGCAGATGACATGATATTGTACATAGAGAAACCCAAAGATTCCACCAAGAAACTACTAGAACTGATAAGTGAATTCAGCAAAGTAGCAGGATACAAAGTTAATATTCAGAAATCAGTTGTATTTTTATATGCCAAACATGAACTCTCAGAAAGGGAAATTAAGAAAACAATCCCATTCACAATTGCTTCAAAAAGAATAAAATACCTAGGAATAAACCTAACCATGGGTGTGAAAGACCTGTACTCGAAAAGTATAAGACACTGAAAAAAGAAATTGAAGATACAACAAAGTGGAAGCACATACCATGTTCATGAATAGAATGAATTAACATCTTTAAAATGCCTGTACTAACCAAAGCAATCTATAGATTCAATTCAATTCTTATCAAGATTCCAATGATGTATTTCACAGAACTAGAATATTTCAAAACTTTATGGAACCACAAAAGGCCCAGCATAGCAACAGTGATCCTGAGAAAGAAAAACGAAGTTGGAGGAAACTCACTACCTAATATCAGACTATACTACAAGTCCACAGTAATCATAACAGCCTGGTACTGGCATAAAAACAGACACACAGATCAATGGAACAGAATAGAGAGCCCAGAAGTAAACCCACACCTTTATAGTCAATTAATATTTGACAGAGGACACAAGCACATACATTAGGCCAAAGACAGTTTATTCAATAAATGGTGTTGGGACAACTGGACAGATACATGCAGAAAAATGAAACTAGACCACCCTCTTTCATCACACACAAGAATAAATTCAAAATGAGCCCAAGACTTAAATGTTAGAACCAAAATCATAAAAAACCTAGAAGAAAACATAAACAGCAAAATCTTGGACATTGCTTGTAGAATTTTTTGTTGTACATATCTCCCAAGGCAAGGAAAACAAGAAAAAATAAACAAATAGCACTTCATCAAACAAAAATGATTTTTTGCACAGAAAAGGAAACCATCAACAAAATCAAAAGACAACCCAGAGACTGGGAGAATATATTCACCAATACATCTGATAAGGGGTTAATAGTCAAGATTTATAAAGTACTTATAGAACTCAATACCCAAAAAACAAACAACCCAATTTAAAAATGAGCAAAATACTTGAATAGACACTTCTCCAAAGAAGACATGCAGACAGCCAATGGACATGCCACTAATCATCAGAGAAATGCAATAAAAACCACAATGATCTACCATCTCACACCTGTCAGAATGGCTCTCATCAATAAATCAACAAACAACAGGTGCTTGCGAGAATATGGAGAAAGTGGAACACTTTTGCACTGTTGGTAGGAATGCAGACTGCTACAGTCACTGTGGAAAACAGTATGGAGATACTTCAGAAAATTAAAAATGGAATTGCTTTTTAACCTAGCATTCTCATTTCTGGAAATACATATGAAGGAACCCAAAACACTAATTCAAAAGAACATCAACACCCCTATGTTCACTGTAGCATTATTTACAATTGCCAAGATACGGAAGCAGCTCAAGTGTCCATCAATAGATGAGTGGATAAAACAACTATGGGACATCTACGCAAAGGAATTCTATTTTGCTATAAAAAAGAAGAAAATTTTACCCATTGCAACAGTGTTGGATGGACCTGGAGAACATTATTCTAAGTTTAATAATCCAGTCAGAGAAAGAAAAATACAATATGATTTCATTTATATGTGGAGTCTACCAAACAAACTGAACTAACAAGCAAAATAGAGACAGACTCATAGATGGAGAACAGATGACAGGTAGGGGGGATGTGGCATTAGGGGTTGGAGAGATTGAGCGAAAAGGAAAAGAACTCATGGACATGGACCACAGTATGGCAATTGCTGGGGGGAGGTAGTTGTAAGGGACTAAATGATAATGGAAAAAATATAATAAAGATGATATATTTTAAAAATTGAAACAATAAATAAAACAAAACAAAATCTAATAGAAAAGAAAAGATTAAATAGACTAGAAAAGAAAAAATTTAAAAGACTGTGGAGTCCCCACAATTCTAAGGAGTCATTGTCTAGGTTATTGCTATCCACTAGAAATATAATATGAGTCACTTGTACAATTTCGCATTGTATAAAAAAGAAAAATACAGATATAATTAATTTTGATAAAAATAGCCATTTTATTATAATATATTTAAAATATCTTACGAGATATGATCAATGCATAGATACATCTTTGAATTCTGGTGTGTATTTTATACTTATAAACCATCTTAATATGTGCCAATAATATTGAAAATGCCCAATAGACACATGTGGCCTGGAGTGACTACTGGACAGTTCGTGCCTAGGCTGGTGTTTTACATTTTATTCATGCATATACCACTGCTATAATTTCTATATCTCTGTAAACAACATAATGCATTTTCTTATTTTTGCCCTTTTACATATTACTTTTAGTATGTAGACTTTTTATTTTTCTTTGAATGGATTTATCATTTTACATAAATTAATTAACAGTAATTTTAAAAAGCAAATCTTTTTTTTCACTTTTCATAGACAGAAGATAACCATGAAAACAAATGCAATTTAAAATGCCATTACATTTCAGATAGATATTTTTGCCTGAGATCAGTTCTCTATTAGAAAGACTAAGGAACAGTTATGTAAGAACATAAAATACATGAGAAGTTTCTCTTTACAATACTCAGAACTACAGAGACAAAGCACGAACTTCTTGCCACGGTATTCAGCACAAAGTCTGTGTACTACTAACGATAGTTCTGACGCTCTAGGTGTCACGTGCCCATAGTCAGATTCTATCACTGGGATGGTTCTTTCATTCTTCATTGGGGCCCATGGGACAAAACTGCATTTTCTCACTCATTCAGGCTAGTGTATCATTTAAGTACTAGATTTTTCTTTTAGGTAAAGGATTAAAAACTCTAATTCTGTTATCTTTCTACATTGTGTTAGTGAGTTTTACCATATTTCACTGGGACCTGACAGACTACCTGAAAGATACTGTGATGAAGATAGAAGCTAAGAAATTCTTAATTTTTTTCTGTGAGTGAAAAGTCTCAAGAAGGTTACAAAATAAGATATTTTGAAAATGACTGGTCTCTACTTATCTGTAGGTAATCAAATGTCAAAGACTTTGACTTGTGTTGACTGGTTAGATTAAATGAGAGTAGCCCAGAGTCTAATACTACATAATATTAAGATAAAATAGTGAAGGTATATTTATAAGAGATTTTTTTTTTAGATTCTATTTATTTATTTTTAGAGAAAAGGGAAGGGAAAGAGAGAGAGAAACATCACTGTTTGGTTGCCTCTTGAATGCCCCCTATTGGGGACCTAGTCCACAATCCAGGCAAGTGCCCTGACTGGGAATCCAACTGGCGACCCTTTGGTTCACAGGCCAGCACTCAATCCACTGAGCCACACCAGCCAGGGCTGAAAGTACACTTATATCTGTCAAAAAATAAAAATCTCTAGGCACCTAGGTTTATATTACTCTGACTAATTTTATTAGTATCTTGAATATCATCTGTGGTTACAGAACATGAGTATTTCCCCTGTTAATAAAATACTATTGCAAATAATATAGATCTTTCTACTGATAACATATTATTCCATTATGAATTACCTGTTAAGGAAATACATTTGTAGAAATTTAAAAAATCATAGTTTTATGTTAATAATAAGTATTTTATTAAAGCTAGAGGCAGTTCAACATGATATTTGGAGAAATTGGCTTTACTGGAATGTAAATACAATTTATCTCCAGAATATGAGAGTCCTCCACTGTTCCTAGCAGAAAGATCTTAAAAAATATATATTTTAAATGAAGAAGTAATTTTACTCCCATTGCTAGGCCTTTTAACTAAAATGCTTAGAATGTCATACCCCCCAAAAACAAGATACAAAATTTTATGTTGTATAATTTCCTAAGTAAAATAAATGCAAGGGTGAATTGTATTAGATGATAACAACAGTGAGGTGGGTCTAGAAGGATTATGTTTAACTCTATTTTATTTTCCATTTCCATGCAATGAAATAATACTTTTTTTGGTAGAAAAATATTATACAGTTGCCAAGGAAAATGCAGTCTGAGTTACTAACTTCAAGAGGTTTAGACCATACTATTTGCTAAACATTATTCCATATCACCTTAAGCCTTCTGTTAATGTCCCCACACTCTTACCTAACTTCTTTATTCATTGTTTACCTGTCAAATTTATGTGGTCAGTTGGGTTTAATACACTTTAAAACATGCCCAAATTATGCCTGTGGTAACTGAGGTGTTTTTAAAACCTGCATTAATTCTTGCTGTATATAAATGATGACTGCTGTATTCAAGAGCACTTCCATTTTGTGAAAAAAAAAACAACAACTTTGAGCTTTTCAGGTCTATTTCAGATTCCAAACATTTCTGTTTTAAAAAAGAAATTGTGTTTGGGTAATCATTCTTATTCTTCAGATACTTATTTATCACTTAATATCTTCTGATAACCCCAGCACATTCCAGTCACTTGCCATTCTCTGAATTGTTTCCCACTTTTTTCCACTATTCAGTAAATTGTAGGTGTCCTCTGGGTTTTTTCACAAGGATTTTGTTTGTACTAGGTGACAGAGTATATCTCTGTCTCTGTCATCTATCTATCTAATCTATCTATCTATCTATCATCTATCCTATCTATCAATTATACATAGCAGTCCTGAATGTACAGCAGCCCCCCTTTATCTACATGGAATGCATTTTAGGAACCCCAGCGGGTGCTTGAAACCACAGATAATACTATCTCTATCCATAACATTTTTTGTATACATACACGCCTATGATAAGGTTTAATTTATAAATTAGATACAGTAAGAGAATATAACAATAACTAATAAGTAGAACAGGTCTAACAATATGCTGTATTAAAAGTTATATAACAATGCTGTTATTAAGTAAAATAAAGGTTAATTGAACACAAGCACCGTGATACCCTGACAATTAATCTGATAACAGAAATGGTCACTAAGTGGCAGGGAGTGTGTAAATAGTGCAGTTCGCTGGACAAAGGGACGACCCATATCTCAGGCAGGACAGAGCAGGATGCTGTGAGGTTTCATCATGCTACTCAGAAAGTCATGCAAATTAAGATTTATGGATTGTTTTTCCATTTAAGACTTTTTTCATTGTTTCGGTCCCTTGAGTGAGACAATGGGTAACAAACTACTGAAAGTAAAACTGCAGATAAGCTAGGACTATTATAGTGATTTTTAATGATTAGTTTTGGAGAACTTTAAGCTGTCTTCCCATGTAAAAACTAAAATTGCTTTGCTCTAACATGTAATTAATCTGATTTCTCCCCTTTAGCTTCTGAAATTTCCCATATTTCATGATCTCTTAGAGCTACAAAAGATCTTAGTGATTCAGGCCAAAATCTTGAGCAAATTAGTAAGAGAAATAAAACTTCCAACCAAGATGGAGGTGTAGATAGAGACACTCTGCCTCCTGCCACAACTAAATGAAAGACAAACACAAATTTAAAAACAAAAAATAACCAGAAGTGCAAGAAAATCAAACTGTGTGGAAGTCCAACAACCAAGGCATTAGAGAAGAAACATTCATCCAGACCTGTAGGAGGAGTGGAGATTGGCACCTGGGGCAGAGAGGATTTGCAGCAAGGCAGCGGCTGGCAGAGTGGGTGAGGGGGCAGCTGGTGAGGAGGATGGTCCCACATTTGCATGCAGATAAACCAGGAGGAACAACTGGGGATCAAGACAGACTACACAACCCAGGGTTCCAGTGTGGGAAAATAAAGCTTCAAAACCTCAAACTGGAAAAAATCTGTGAGTGTTGAGGTGGCAGGAGAAACTCCCAGCCACACAGGAGAGTTTGTTGGAGAGACCCACAGGGTCCTAGAATGTGCACAAAAGCACCTACCTGGGAATCAGCACCAGAAGGGCTCAACTTGCTTGTGAGTAGTGGAGAAAGTGACTGAAAGACTGCTGAGAGCTGAGCAAGTGGCATTGTTTCTTCTCTAACCCTTCCCCCACATATAGCACCACAATGCAGGGGCATGGGTTGTCCCACCCTGGTAAATACCTAAGGCTCCGCACCTTACTACATAACAGGCATGCCGAGACAAAAATTATGACCCAAATGAAACAACAGATCAAAGCTCCAGAACAAATAGAACTAAGGGATGAAGAGATAGCCAACCTATTAGATGCAGAATTCAAAACACTGGTAATCAGGATGCTCACAGAAATGGTTGAGTATGGATGCAAACTAGAGGAAAAAGTGAAGGCTATGAAAAGTGAAATAAAGGAAAATGTAAAGGGAACCAACAGTAAAGAAAAGGAAACCAGTATTCAAATCAACGACTTGGAGCAAAAGGAAGAAATAAAAATTCAACCAGAACAGAATGAAGAAACAAGAATTCAAAAAAATGAGGAGAGGCTTAGGAACCTATGGGACAACCTTAAACATTCCAACCTCTGAATTACAGGGGTGCCAGAAGGAGAAGAGGAAGAGCAAGAAATGGAAAATTTACTTCTAAAAGTAATGAAGGAGAACTTCCCCAATCAGGCAAAGGAAATAGACTTCCAGGAAGTCCAGGAAGCTCAGAGAGTCCCAAAGAGGTTGGACCCAAAGAAGCACACACCAAGACACATCATAATTACATTACCCAAGATTAAAGATAAGGAGAGACTCTTGAAAGCAGCAAGAGAAAAGGAGACAGATACATATGAAGGAGTTCCCATAAGACTATCAGCTGATTTCTCAAAGAAACATTGCAGGCAAGAAGGGGCTGGAAAGAAGTATTCAAAGTCATGAAAGGCAATGACCTACATCCAAGATTACTCTACCCAGCAAAACTATCATTTAGAATGGAAGGGCAGATAAAATCCCAGATAAGGTCAAGTTAAAAGAGCTCATCATCATCAAGCCCTTATTATATGAAATGTTAAAGGGACTTATCTAAGACAAAGAAGAAGACCAAAAATATGAACAATAAAATGACAACAAACTCACAACTATCAACAACTACACCTAAAAAAAAAAAAACACTGAATTAAGCAAACAACTAGAACAAGAACAGATTCACAGAAGTAGAGATCACATGGAGGGTTATCAGTGGGAAGTGGGAGGGGGAGAATGGGGAAAAGGTACAGGGTTAAGAAGCATAAATGGTAGGTAGAAAATAGGGGGAGGTTAAGGATAGTATGGGAAATGGAGAAGCCAAAGAACTTATATATATAACCCATAAGCATGAACTAAAGTGGGGAAATGATGGTGGGAGAAGGGGGTATAGGACAGAGGGGAACAAAGGAGGAAAAGCTTAGGACAACTGTTAATAGCATAATCAATAAATATATTTAAAAATAAAGGAAAATAAAAGAGAAATAAAGACATATCTTCTTTGTTACACAAACTTAAAAACAGAACACCTTGCATTCCTCTATAAGAAATGTAAAGCCCAATTGTCTCCCTAACTGTCCAAAATGGAGCTTGGGATAGGCAGTCCTTGGTAATCATCCTTTCTTTCCCTATGTCCCCTACATTTACTCTTTTGCTTCATTCTTTCCAATAACTTCCTACATTTTGTAATAGCATCCTCTATAAATGAGCAGGATTTCATTTCACCAGGAACATGAGTCTGTTCTAGCTACTAACCATAAATCTGCTTTTGCAGATACAGGATTTTATACCATGTTAAAGGTATTATAATTAAGTATAAAATAAAGAAAATAACACTCTTGAAGAAATATCATGTTCTACAGGTCCATCCATGCTGTCACAAAAGATAAAATTTTTATTTTTTTGTGGCCAAGTATTATTCCATTGTGTAAATATCCCATAGTCATTTTATTCAATCCTCTGCTACTGGACACTTATTGCTAAGTGAAATAAGCCAGAGAAAAACTAATACCATATGATTTTACTCATATGTGGACTCTAATGAACAAACTGAACTAACAAGTAAAATAGTGACAGATTTGTAGATAAAGAGCAAGATCGACAGCTCTGGGGGCATGGCGATGGGGTGGAGGAATCAAGCAAAAACAAAAAAGGACTCATGGAATGCACAGCAGTGTGGTGATTTAGGGGGTAAGGGGTATCAGAAGGATAAATGGTAATGGAAAAATACAATAACAAAAGAAATATCAATAACCCCAGTATCTGTTTCTTGGTGATTTGGTTGTAGTTCAAAGTATTTTGATTAGGGGATATGTTTTACAATCACTTGAAATCATCACTTTTGTGTGGATCATGCCTGTAGACCTGAAATAAACTGACCATGCTTTGGCAAAGCCATTAGAGGGGAATAGTAGCCAATCCCTTAAATGTCTGCAGATGCTCTGTAGCTAAGTCAACCCAAACTGATTGTTATTGAGACCACACTGAGTGGTTTTACTGTACATTGGCCTGAGGCTTGACCCTGAAATACTTGCTCTTGAGTGACAACATTTTTTAAAAAATTTCCACTAGCATAGTCCCCCATTTCCAATAACATTAGGAAATAAAACATCTTGTTTTTAATAAGCCATTTTAATTTAGAATTCTTCCAATTGTCCTTTTATAGTGCAAAATCATACAGAATGATATAAAACCTCTGAAATGCAGTTTTCCTGGGAATAACTGGCTGAGTTGATTAAATATCTATTCGTTGGAATATTCAGAATGACTCTTCAAGTCATTTTGGAAATGAAGGTTTAAATTTATATCTAGCTAAAGGAATATAAAAGTATGTGGTGATTAACATTTCATCTACACAAGAAATTTATTGAAACAGAAAACCTTTAAAAAATACATTATATGAAAGAAACAAAGAATTATTTTAAAAATAATTTTAAGAATTATTTTACAAATTATTATATTTTATGCATGCATAGGTTTTAAGGCAGTTTCATTCGTCATGCGTCTAAGTATTATTATAGATAAGTACATAGGCAAGTAGGTAGGTAGAAATGAATACAGCTAGACATACAGGCCTATGTTTTTCTACAATGCTCATATATACAATATATGATATATATTTGTGTGTGTATTGTACAAATAGAATCTTGAATAGTCATTGCCCATTATGATAATTAATAATGCTAAGTATTAATCCTTTTTAAATGAAGTTTTCATGGGGCAGGTGTTTTTTATTGCTTCTCAATTATCTTCTTTGGTATTTCAAATACTTTTAAAAGCCAAGAAGGAAGAAAAAAAACTCCTTTAAAATAATAAAGATGAAATAAATAAATAATACACCACAATGAATAGTGAATCATGTACACTTATCCTTAGGGTAATTATTTGAAAACTTAATTGTTCTCTTCCTCACGACTTTTTAGAATTTATATTTTTATTGTAAGTTTAGTATTCTAGGTAAAAATTTTCTCTTCCTTTGAAATAATTTTCATTTTCATTATTTAGCCATTTGGTCATTTATTCAATACATATTTATTGATCAAACACTCTGTACCAAAAATTGGAAGAAAAATGAAAAGAGGGCTTTCACCCGTAAAGACTACCACTCACTAGGCCCTGAGCATGGATATAACGGTACAAGCTGGAAAAGCCACATGTACAGCACCCTGTGGGAGCATGGAGGAGGAAGAAACCAACTCTCCCATGAAAGGTAGAATTGTCAGGAAAAGCTCTTCAATAGGTAGGGACATTTAACTTAAGTATTAAAACACTGAGTTTCCAAATTAATGTCCAATTTTTTGCAAGCCATTTATAGAAAAAATTGTTTCTAAAGCATTTTTTTTCTGTTCTGTCAAATGTGATTTAATTCTTCCAGGCCATTTTTTGAGGGGGGAAAAAACAGTGGCTAGATATGATTTTATACAATTCATACTGAGATTAAAGTCTTTTGAAAGAAAATAACAATTTCATATTTATAAATAGTAATATTATTAAGTATTGACATTTTAATATTACTCCCTAATTTCTTTGTTATGGTGATTCATAAACTATTAGTCCTGTACATTTTTATTTTCAAGTTTTAATGTTCAAGTCACCTTGGATAAGTATACAGCATTGCCCTCTACTGGACAGAAGCCCATCAAGTTATTGGAAGATGCCACTTTATTGGACATGAGGAAGGATGTACATCTTCTTAGAGGTATTTCAATGACTGATAAACAATAAAGAAGTGCCTGCTAAAAATATCATATTTTAAAATTTATATTTAAAACAACAATACTTTGACCTTTTTACAGCAACCAGAAAAGCTCAGGTACAGCTCAGTTTCATATCTCTAATATGAAGACGAGGTGTAAAAAACTTTCTGTCTTCTCCAAGAACTGTGTTCTCTTGCAATATGTCTCTTTCATGTCTGGCTAAAATATTGTGTTGAGTTTTATTTTTTCATTTTGCTTACTTTTAAAATATTCCCCTTCTTTGGAACAACTATCAATCTAATTCCCAGGTAGCCAAATTTTGAGGTTACTATTACTTTCAAAGTGTTACATTGGGCAAATTTTTATCACAGTGAATATTACATTTACTATAAGATTTATACTTTTTTGACAATTCTATATTCAAGCAAAGTAAGGTTTATAGTGATGCAAAAATATATTTTGAAGTTCATCATGTTCTTTAAACAGCATCTTTACATACTGCCCATGATTTACATTTTTGCACATGGTTAAAAATACAAAATCCCTGCGCATGGCTCAGAAGAGGATACTGTGAAGACTGATAACATCTCAGGCCCCAAACACACCACAGCTCCTTACTCTGCTTCAGTGTTGATGTGGCCGGCAGCTCAGCAGTCATCCTTATGTTTGGGTCCTGCAGTGCTCTCGGGAGATGTTATCATGGCATATGGATCCTTCTCTCCCCATGTTCCAATTGCTCAGAGTTTCCTGTGGTATATGAGTGGGGAGGGAGAAGGTAGTAGTTCAAGACTGTTGGAGTCAGCACACGGATCTCTCAGGGACTGCCATAATCCTCAACGTCGTTTCCGCAACATTGCCTCTTTACCTTACAAATAAACCACTGGTACTTCTGTTTACTGTTGTCATCAAGTCCTCCTTCTTGCAGTTTTGGTTTCTTTCTGGGGTAGGAATTAATCACGCTTCATGTACGCAGTCCCCTTTCTCTTGATGGATACGTATTATTAGCACTTTACATATTAGTAAGAACATGAGATGCGTGATAATACAGTATATATTATTCATCAATGCTGAAGAAGTTCAAGATAAGATGAAGCATGGTTAGCAATAAACAATTTTAAGTGGGATGATCAGAATTGGGTTTCAAAAAGAATGTTGAATTTTGCTGGGTGAAAGGAAAGACATTATAGAGATATTTTAGATTAAAATGTGTGAATAAAGAATGGGTTGAACAAAAGCGGATGAGTCAGATCTTAAGACAGGGACTTTTACTTATTTAGTAAAATACTTAAAAGGGCAATGAGATTGAATCCACACCAATGGGAGACCATACAGTGTAGCCTGAAGGAGCTCACTACAGGATCATCAATGAAATCTAATGCCCAATTTTAAAATATTTTTTTCCAAGTTTGCACTTCTCTTTCATAATATATCTGCTTTTATTATAATAGCAGATATATAATTTAACTACTTTAAGTTAGTTGACCTTCATGCTTAAATCTTTGAGTAAGACTGATGCTTTTTGAAGTTGTGAGTTTTTGTTTTTCCTTTTGTTTTTATGATACAGAGACACACATTGTGCACCGTGTTGGCAGTAATTGAATTTAAAAAGTGCACTACAGGAAAAATGTGTTAAGGGCATGGTGGAAAAACATGGCAGATAATTTTTGGTAAATAAAATGGACTCGAGGTATAGATGATCTTGAATGTTAGGAAGGGAAGCTAATAGAAACATATTTAGCATCTTAGAGCATTTGACTACACATTTCAGATATCCATCAAGTTTTGTGAAAAAAATATTAGTGGATGTAAATCAACCACATTAACCATCTTTGCATTTACTTCAAATTCAAAATATTGTTTTAGTCTGGCACAAGCATGTCTTCTTGAGAGGATATGTTAGTTTATATGGTAATTTGTAGCCATCAAACAGCATTCAGAAGGGAAACAGACTGTGAATGGCCTGAGGACATGAACCATCTATTTCCATGGTCCCTACACAAAGTTTCATGTACATTTAGTGCTGAAGAGGCATATGCTCTTAATGAATATTTACTGTAAGAAATGTGCTTAGACACTGAAGTAAAAGAGTAGCTGGAACATATATTTTAAAAAATTATTGTTTCCACAAGTTTTTTGGCATATTTGACTCAATACACCACTTATCTAAGGTGCAATTATAATGTATATACCTTAGTAAAGCTTCTTAAGATTGAAAAGAGAAAAAACTTTTCCTATAACAAGTGACATACTGAAGTTAGCATCACTCTGCATGAATATCTTCTTTAAGCCCTTCTCATTTTGAAGGTCCTTGATCATATTTTTATTTAATTAATCAATTAATTAATTAAAGAGAGGAAAGGAAGGGAGAGAGAGAAAGATAAAGAACACACATTTGTTGTTCCTATAATTTATGCATTCATTGGTTCTTTCTTGTATGTACTCTGACTGGGATTGAACTAGCAACCGTGAAGTATCAGAGGATGGTCTAACCAACTGAGCTACCCTGTCATGGCCCTTGATGTTTTTTTTTTTTTTTCACTGCTTTGTATTTTAGTGAATATGCACACACGTTTACCCTCTCTTGTCCCCATTTGCATGCTCTGACAACCACATCAAGTTCAAGCACAGAACAGAGGACCTGGCACCCAGGAGATCAGCCTTTCAAGGGGTTAATTAAAGCAACACACATTGAACATCCAATAAGATTACATATCTATAAACAAGCATTTGAAAAAGCTAGGTGCAAGTGTTTTATGTGCCCCTGGTTTCTGTTCAAACCTAGTAAAAGCTATGGGCCCTCCTCTCCTCAAATGCATGGATACAAAGTTTACAGGTGATTATAGGGGTTCATATAATCTCTAATATTTACCAAGAGATCCAGGTCAATAACTTTTGTACAGTTTATTTCACTATGCTGGAAGACATAGAAAAAATCTGTATATTAATTGATAGACACATTTTTATTTAAATAACTTATTTCTCAGAAAACATACAGATATAAGAATATAAAATATTGATTTATAGTGATTGTCAAGTATATTCATATACATTAAATGCTATGAAATGAAAGAAGCTGTTCATTTGCTTCTAAAAAATTAATACAAATACTGATTTTAGAAGGTTAATCATCTCAACCAGGGAAGGAAAAAAGAAGGTATGGCATAGAATGAGGAATGTTCTTAAATACACTCTAAAAAGGAGAGAAAACGTGTGACATTGAATAAAAACCAGAGTTCGTTCATTCTTTTGAAGAGACAGCAATCATGAGATTAGGATCAGTTCAAGATTGTATAAACTATTTTATCATTTATTTTAACAAGAAAATATTTTTTATGTTACTACATAAGATCATTTCTTCTAAAAATTCCACTTATAAGATATAACATTAAATTAGTATTTTTATAAATGAGATTATATTTGAGGTTATAACTTTAGCCTATATTTCTCAAGAGAAATTAGTTTTTCCCATGGAAAATCTGACCAAAGGATGGTCCAACATGACATTGTGCTGTAGAGTTGACCCTTCTGATTAAGGAATTGTAATTGCTATTAAGCTGAAGGAGAAAAGTAAATAAATAAACAGATGATTTACAATTTGCCGTTGCATTTTCTTTTAGGGAAGAGAAATGTTACAAGTATGAGTCAAGACTATGTGCATATACAAGTACATGATTTGTTTCTGCTGACTTCCACCAGAACCAGTGGAAAAGCAGATCAGTTGTGCATCAGAGCTCTCATCAAGCCTTGAAAATAAAAGTCAAATTCTCACTCATGATCTCATTCTATCTGGCTTAAATTCCTAAATAATTTCTCCCAAAACTTTGCAAAAAATGTGGTGGTAAATAGAGGATATGTAGATCTATTTTCAATTACTACTTACTTTTTAATGTGGTTTATTTTATTATGTTACTATTATAATGCTGGGCAATTAAGAATGACTTGTAAATGATACAGCCTTTACTTAAATCTTAACTTAGTCAAACTCCCTCTGTGCTCTTGGCTCATCTCAATTCCATGGTAAAAGGATACAAAATCTTCGGTAGTTTTGCCTCATCTCCCAGGTCTGTCTCCCACTTCTTACAGTTTATCTTTATTTATCTCCCTGATGTGCAATGTTTATACAGTTTCCCCTGGTAAACTTGTTTTCAGTTCTCCTAAGCTTGATATCTTTATGAATTTTTTCCTTTAACAGATACTGCCCACTCATCAAGTTTCACTGCTTTTTATTATCATAAATAGAGCTGCTTTTTAATAATGTTTGGCCATAAACTCATAATGCTATGGAAGCCATTTCAAAATAGATGTTCAAACTGTTTTGGACAATAAAAGCCAGTAGCACTAACAGAAGTGAATAATTTTAAAAAACCGAACTTTTTTGATATATAAATTCTGGCACAGATGTGATAATATCTTTTTTATTCATTGTATAGCCCATGAGCAAATTATCATTTTTTATTACCCATTTTGTAATGAGAAATTACTGAAAATCAATTATTCTTTTAGCTTTTAGTTCTCTTTTCTATTCAACAATAGTTATTCAGTACTAACCACAAACAAGGCACCGTGGTAGGCCTTGTAGGGGGTTAATTCAACTTTTATGTTATTGTAGCAGATGAGAACTCTATCGTTTATGCAGATTTTGCTAAAGACTCCTGTGAGAAAATGCATATGATAACTATCACTAGGAAATAGAGTTATTAAAATTTTTATTCACTCACCTCTTGGCCAAATTAAATTTCTCCTCAATAGAGAAGAAAAATTACTCAATTTTGCTACATATATTTTTTTCATCTTTTATTTCTAAAAAAACTATTCTTTTAGCCGTGGGGAACACTTTTATTAAAGGAGCTCAATTTTGGATTTCACAGCAGAGATCTTTGAATAGTATGTATTAGATCACTTTATGACTAAAAATTTCTCTTCAAAGCCCCCAAATCTAGTGGTTTAATATTTTGTTAACCTTTTCTTTAACATTATGATATAAAATCTAACAACTATCTCAAAAAGAACAAATTATTCTGGAAATCTCTATTTTACTAAGATAGCAAAAATAGTTATTAGAAACAGTACCACATTACTTTGCAGAATTAGTAGTCGTATTTCACATTGATTTTCATTTCAAGTTGTTGTAGTGCTATTAGTTTTAATAACAATAACAAAAATAACAATCATGATATAATTTATAACTTCTTATTTTGTACCAGTGTACTTAACAATCACACATGTTTTCTAATTCTTTAGAACAGCCATTGTGAAGTAGTTAATATTATCTGATTTAAGAGAGGACTAGAGAGATTCAGTAATTTACCTAATGTGAAGCTGATAATAAATGGCAATTGAGATTTGAACTTAAGGAAAATACTTTTGAGGATTTAAAAATTGTATCTTTAAAAGTATTTTACATCCAGTAATGTACATTACAAAATAAAGCACAGTGAATAAAGAAAAAGTCAACAAATACACTTTACTGTAGAAATAATGGACAATTGAGTAATCTTCATTACCTTCCTTTGTTTCCAACAACTGTATAAGATTCCTTCCAGATTTTATGAGTTTCTTGTACTTTTACTTCCTACCATATTTTAGAAGTTGTATTTGAGTGTTTAAAATATTAGACCTTTTTAATATTTTTCTCTCTTCAGTCTATTGTCTTCCGCACATCAGGCCCCATCACAACGGTTCCTCAGTGAGGGAACATGTTTCTCTCGCTGAGATGAGGGAACTGATGCTTGTGATGAGGAACTGAGTGAACTTTCAGCTATGATTTAAAGTATTTTCTCGTCACCAGTGAAAATTTCATCACAGCATACATTAGAAAACATTGAGTAAAACATGCCTCCAATCTTCTACTTTTCTAGTATCATCAAAATTCTGGGAGTTTATATATAGTTACAATTTATTGAATCAGAAGAATAATTAATAAAACTGAATATAGCTGTGACATTCTAATTTTGTTTATAATATGGTAAATGCATTTATTTAGGAAAATATATTTAATAAACTGACCAAGGGAAAATGAATTGACTGAATATGTGTCCATATATGCAAAATATTAAAGATTTAATATAAAAATATTTCTAGTGAAAAAATTAAACTTGTCTCAGCTGTGTTACTAAACAACAGTGCGATATTTGAGAAATGCACAACTTATCAAAAAAAAGTTAGATTGTTGAACTTACAATTCATCAAAAACACATTCAGCTTCTAAAATTATACCTTGCCCTGGCTGGTGTGGCTTGGTAGACTGAGCACCATCTTGTGAACCAAAGAGTTGCTGGTTTGATTCCCAGTCAGGGTACGTGCCTGGGTTGCAAGCCAGGTCCTCAGTGGGCGGGTGCACCAGAGGCAACCACGCACTGATATTTCTCTCCCTTTCTTCTTCCCTCCCTTCCCTTCTGTCTAAAAACAAATAAATAAAATCTTCTAAAGAAGTAAAATTATACCTAATCTGATAATTCTGTGTATTCTATGGGCACACCCAAACATCAGTATAAGATTAAGATACTTAAGTTTCCCCAGTTTTATAGAGAAATAATTGAAATTCATCACTATATAAGTTTAAAACATAAAGCATGATGATTTACACATATTATTGTGAAATGATTACTATAGTATATTTTGCTAAAATCTGTCTTCTCCTATAGATAAAATGAAAAGAATAGATAGAAAAAAACAAGTCTCATGATGAGAACTCTTAGGATTTTCTCCCTTATATATCATACCACAGTGTTAGTTGTATCATCATATTGTACATTACATCCCTAAAAGACACTTTTAAAGGTACTGAAAAACCTTACTAGAGTATATACTTTGATACTATGATAGATTTAATTCTATGGTTATAATCTCAAAACTACACACAAAATTTTTAATACATTTTATTGATTATGCTATTACAGTTGTCTGATATTTTTCTTCCCTTTATTTTCCTTAACCCTGCACTCTCCTCCCACCCGCATACCGTGCCCTCCCACCCCCCGCTTAGTTCATGCCCATGGGTCGTACATATAAGTTCTTCGGCTTTTCTATTCCCTATACTATTCTTAACTTCCCCCTGTCTATTTTGTACTTACCATTTATGCTTCTTTTTCCCTGTACCTTTTCCCTCGTCCTCCCCTCTCCTCCTCCCCACTGATAACCTTCCATGTGATCTCCATTTCTGTGATTCTATTCATGTTCTAGTTGTTTGCTTAGTGGTGCCAGAAGGAGAAGAGGAAGAGCAAGGAATTAAAACCTATTTGAAAAAATAATGATGAAAAACTTCCCCATCTGGCAAAGGAACTAGACTTCCAGGAGGTCTAGGAAGCTCAGAGAGTCCCAAAGAAGTTGGACCCAAGGAATCACACACCAAGGGCCATCATAATTACATCACCTAAGATTAAATATAAGGAGGGAGTCTTAAAAGCAGCAAAAGAAAAGGAGACAATTACCTACAAAGGAGTTCGTGTAAGACTATCAGCTGATTTCTCAAAAGAAGCTATGCAGACAAGAAGGGACTGGAAAGAAGTATTTGAAATCATGAAAGGCAATGGCCTACATCTAAGATGACTCTATCCAGCAAAGCTATCATTTAGAATGGAAGGGCAGATAAAATGCTTCTCAGATAAGGTCAAGTTAAAGGAGTTCATCATCACCAAGCCCTTACTATATGAAATGTTAAAGGGATTTATCTAAGAACAAGAAGATGATCAAAAATATGAACAATAAAATGACAACAAACTCACAACTATTAACAACTGAACCTAAAAAAAAAACCTAAGCAAACAACTAGGATAGAAACAGAATTATAGTAATAGAGATCATAAAAATTTTCAAGAGAGTTAAGTTCTTTTACATCAACTTTGCATGTTTTCTTAATACAGATAAATATCCTAATATGGGAGTACTACAATATTGTTAAATATAATAAAAAGTTAAATTACATATTAAATATGTTTGATTTTATCTTTGAATTGTAATTATATTTTATAAACTAAGGTAAAATGGTTTATGAATCTTTAATTCTATAAATAAAAGTGTGGCTATTTATATATAAGTAGACATACCCCAAATTACATTTTATAACATATTCACTGCTTCATGAGCAACACATGACAGCATATTATTTCACGAAATTCTGGGGCATGGATTGGAAGGCTCCGAGGAGGGTTTGAAAGAAGATAGTTGACTAGAGCAATGCTAACGGGTAGGGAGAAGGTAGAGTTTGGTAAGTATGGAGGTTGCGGTGAAGCTGCCAATATCTTTGGAACATCTGGGAGATTTCACCCAGGCAATTAGATATAAAGGTAGTAAGGTGAGAGGAGAGATCTGGAGTATTTTTAAAGAAAGCCAGAACAGTTGAGCCCATGTCAGATCCCTTACTGGTTCAGAGGAAAACAAATCAGAGCTATTATTTGGCATCATAAAGGCAAACGAACTTGTTCATTGAATGACTTCTCATTTTCATCTGGTTATTTTGGCAGCTAGTAGACACAGCCTTGCAATCACTGCTCATTAGGGTACAGGAACTACTGCTCCCCACTCTCCAGGGAAGCAGTATGGTTTCACGAGCCATGGTAAATGAAGAATGAATATTTTCAATATGATATAATTGAACATTATGGGAAAGAATGGATTAGAGTTCTTTGTGACATTTGGCTAAACATGCTAGCTAGCAAAAATACACAAATGAAGGTCACATTTGCAATTATTATAAAAGTGTCTACATTTTAATTAGGTAGCTGATAAATGTCATTGAGCCTTAGCCACTGACCAACTGTCATTTAAAAAAAAAGAATAAAAATGTCACCTAAAAGTCAATTTTTTTGCATTGTCATGAAATTAAAACTTGTAGCCACAATAAAGTGCAGCACTAGAGTGTGAGTAGGCTTAGTGACAATCTCAAATAAAATTTTAAAAAGAAATATTTTGACAGCATGTAAAATGCCACCAGCAATACAGATTTTCAAGCATTGTTTTGTAAAACAGTTTTGTCTTTCCTGTGGAACCATATGGAGTCACACTAGGTTTGAAAGGCCCTTCTTACCTTAGAGAGGGCAGTTTAAAGTATATTTTGGCTTGTGAGTTTAGCATAAATTCATTCTTTATTAATTTGGATTAAATGTCCACCGACTCCATGTCAAATTAATCTTCAACCTCAGGCAACTTTGTACCTAACATAAGAATTAAAAAAAAATTAACACCATTTCTTAGAAATTAAAAAAATATTTTGAACATTACAGTACTACTCAAAAAAATTTTCCCCTTTCCACTGGAGAAAAAAAGTAAAACTTGTATCATTATATGCTACTATGAATTTCCTTTAAATTAGCATTTAATTTCCTTTAAATTTCCTTTACATTAGCATATGTAGTGCTTTTATGATCAATCTGACATATTTCTGTATATGGATTTTTAAAACAGTCATAAATAAATTCAAAAAGGAATTTTAAACAGCCAAAATAAATAAATAAATAAACAAGTAAAGAAAATCATAAAGAAAATGATCAAGAAATTTACCTACATAAAAAAAGTAATCTATAGTACACTACCATCAAATTAAAATTCACACTATGGTAAATGGAATTGTTGCTAGTCGTTGTGTACAAAGTGCTTTTAAGAATCAAGGAAAAGAAATCAACTCAATAGGATAAAAAGGAAAAATAGTTTATACATAATCCAATGAGGAAATATGGACATGTGAGAAAATGAAGTATATGACTAATAATCAAAATGCAAATCCAAACAAATATGAAATACAATTTTTCATTAAGAATTTTTAAATTTTTAAGATTTTATTTATTTATTTTTAAAGGGGAAGGGAGGGAGGAAAAGAGGGAGAGAAACAATGTAGAGTTGCCTCTCACGTACCCCCTACTGGGGATTTGGCTGGACCCAGGCATGTGCCCTGGCTGGGAACTTAACCAGTGATCCCTTGCTTTGAATACAGGCATTCAATCCACAAAACCACACCAGCCAGGGCTTAGTGAGGTATTTTAAAAGGTAATTGATGTTAGCAATCATCTAATAAAATGGTATACAAAATATGATAACACAATGTTCAAAATTACTACTTTCTCATGATGTTAGCAAGAGTATAATTAAATCAATTTTCCTACACAAAAAATTGTAGCAAGAGCTATTTCATATTAAAAAATTCCACTTCTATGATGTTCTGCTACAGAAATTACTAGTAACATAGACAAAAATAGTAAAATGTATTTCTGCAGCATTATACATGACAGATAATTTAATGTGATCATAGAGATATGGTAAATAAATTATAACAACACACATCATTGGAATGTTATGTTATCAGTAAAATGCTAAAGAATATTTGTAACAGGATTCAATGTTTACAATATGATATTAAATAAAAATTATAATTTTACATGTATAAACTAATCCCACTTTCTTCGAAGCAAAACAACATATCTACTTATGTCTCTGTTGGCACATCTGTCTATAAATCAAATGAAGAATCTCAAAGTCTGGTTTTGTAAAAGGTCCTACTTCTGTATACCAGGATCAGAGATGATTTTGATTCTACAGTGAGCATATATTTTTTAAATCAGAAGGTTTAATATTAGAATTCATGAGGAATTTAAGTTACTGTTATTTCCTTTGAATCTGAACCTCATAATTTATTCCATAAGAAAAAGGACTAATAGAATGACCACTCTGAACAAAAGGATTAAATGGCAGCTGAGCTAACCATGCTCACAGATTGAGATGCCTATTCTTTTGGGATTAAATTCACATGTAAGTAAAACATATGAGTTGTGAAGTAGTAGAGTTATGATCTGTAAGTACCAAGAAATAGCAATTCCACAGTTGGAAGCCACTTTCTGGAAACAGAGTCTATTAGATACTAATTGGCACAGATGAGGCAGCATTGGAGGCCCTGACAGAGAAAGTGACACTAAGAATCAGGCTGCAACATTTCAGCCTACTTGATGTCTGTGTCCTTAACTATGTGACTGAACCAGATCAGTTGTCAGTTTAGGCTAGAATTCCACAACCACAGCAGATGAGTGAATTTAAAAGATTTGCAAGTTTTTATTTGGTTAAATGAAAATTTGCCCAACTTTACTAAAATGTCATTGAGAAATTATCTTTTGATGTCTTTTTTAAAGAAATTACAGTTAGTTGCAGTTTTTAATTTATTCCAGTACCTGCCTCACTAGTATATACTTACTATGGTCAAAGCTGTCGGACTGGCTTTGAAGAAAAACTGTCTTCATGTAGTGAGGTTGTTTGAGGACTTCAATAACTAAGGCCCCTTGAAGGGATTTCTAAATGACTTTTTCATGTGCTAAATAGCAAAATAAAATTCATATACATATTTTATTTTTAAAATGATTATTTTTCCATTTGTGAGATGTGAACAAAGCTCACTTCAAATTCCATCTGTAGCTCCGAGGCCTCTTTTTATTGGCATCAAATGCTTCTTCATAGATGTTCCCATACAAGTTAGATTGAATAGTAATTCATTCATGAATCTATTTCACTCTCCCTTTTAATATTGTGGTTTGTGGCTTGGCCATCACAGTGAGACTGTGATCACTGGAAAGAGTAACAAACAGCTGAAGAAACCAATGTGAAAATTTCCTTAGTGGTAACATATAAGGAAATTTATCTGCTCAGAGCAGCTGCACTTACCAGGAGCTAAGGCACCAACCCAAGTGGGAAGGTCCTTTCTATGACCTTACCAATTTCCTTAGAGTCACGCCTCTGAACAAGCTAGTGCCAGCATGGAGGGAGGATTCCATCAGGCCTGGGAGGAACCTTTATCATCTCTATTGGTTGGAGATTGTGGCATTCTGTCCCCTTATTGCTGTATGGCTTCAGCCTATGCAAGTGCAAAAATTACTTCACACACATCCTCTATTTGCAAAGCACTAAACCCCACGAAGACCTTTTCTCTCAAACTGTCAGTATACTCTTCATTTGAATGGCTATCAGCATCAGACTGAGTTTTGTTCATATTCTATAATTATAAAGTGGTGGCCCAGAGGTTGACATTATTCTATTCTTGGTTTGTAAGAATGCTTTGTAGGCAAAGATTTTATGTTTTATTCATTTTTGTGTTCCATAGTTACCTTTCAATTTGTGGTACATAATAGTTGATCGTTTTGTGTATGTTCAATAAATGCTAAACCCTATATTGCATCATATTTGTCTATGTAGCCCATGCATTTCAAAATTATTCTTACCTATCTAAAATTCTTTTAATATAATGACCATCTTGAATTTCATTCATAAGTCCAAAATGATATAGTGATGAATTGAGTTTTTTAGGTAGCATTGTCTCTACAATTTTATAGGCTACTGTTTTATAGATTGCTGTTGAATTTTCTGTAACTACAATTTTATAGACTGTAGGGACAGTACTGAACAGCACAAGAAACGTGGGACATAATACATTTTATATTTTATACCTCTGTGTATAAAGAAGGCATAGCATTCTCATAGAGTATTTTTTTAAAATTGGGGAAGACATTCTGTTTAATTATTTTTAATCCCAGCATTTATTGCTAAAAACTATCAGCTTCATTTGATTTATTATTAAATTCTCTGTGAACTGTCTTAAGTGCACAGGTACTAGGAAAGTAAAAGCTAATATAATTATTAAAAGTTAAAACTTCACTGAAACCTTTAATTATCTAAAACAAGAGGGAATTCTTTAATCAGTAAATTAATTTGGTTATATTTCACAATGAGCTCCTTTTCTAATTTCCTCACTGATTAGAAAACAATATTCATAGTATGAAAGAAATATCAATTTAATACAATCACACTTTATGCTTTTGCTAACTTAAAGAGATATCATCAAAATACTATAGATTTTAAAAAACTTTAACAATAGTGAAAATGCAAAACAAAACTGTAAAAAACTCTTTTTTTGCAATAAAAGCACATATAATATCCAGATTAAAGTGTAATAACTTTCATGATAGAACTATATATCATGAAAGCATTTACCATTTAGAAGAAAAAGATAAAGTTCTCCATAACGTAAATTGTTATGACTTCAGTTGTAAACAGTGTACCTGAGGAGTGGTAGAAGTAATTTAGAGCTATGTTGTTTTTTGTTTGTTGTTGTTTTTACCCTGTAAATATATCAGTTTTTCAATCTTATGCAAAGAAGACTGTAAATATATTGCTACTGAATTTTTTCCTTAGAGCATAGAAGTATTACAGTTTAGATGTCTGACTTTGGTGCTTTAAAAATGTCGTTTCATCCTCTGCACATTCTCTGGCTACTGTAGCTAAAACACTATGATGTTTACTTATAAAACATTTCTTAAAGAAAGTGCTGAGTTGGGACATAGAATACTTCTGACTTGGACCATTTCAAACTCTCCTCTGCCATGGAGGCAGACAACCACATTGAAACGGTGCACATCATTTATAAATTATTCACCATTTTTTAATATGTTTCACACGGCTGGCTTCGCTGAGGTGTTACATCCATCCACGCAAGCATCATCAACAGTAGCAGGCTAAAGTTGCACAGTTAACATTACTTCTCATCAAAGAGAGAACAGCCTTAGCAATTACCCTGAAAAAGGTCAGATATCAAATTTCTTTGTGCTGACTTTGGTGCCAAGTTAGGTCGGACTACGGACTTGGATGTGATCTGACTTCTGCTCTTTCTGTACACGGTGTCATCAGTCTACGGTGGCATTTCTGCTCCCCTAACTTAGGAGTCAGTGATTAAGCATTAAAATTATTCAGAGTATCACACATCATTTGGTGCTATAGTTTATTTATGTTTATTCCTATATAAGAGCTTGAGTAAATATTCAAAGTCAAACTAGAACTATAGGAAATAAATGAATGTATGCAAAGATCTGTTATTTCATGAATTGGTGTTGTTTACCCTCCTTTGCCTCCAAAAACTAACGGCACTGCATGGTGAAATAAAAGAAAAATTTAAAATATAAGATCCAATAGTGGTGCTCTAGTTTTATCATCAATATTTTAAGAACTTTATAGTTCCTTGTAAACATTTTTTTCACACTTAGAAACAGATATAAAATTCCAAAGGTTTCTTTGTATCAGAAAATTCAAAAAATTTAAATATAGTAAGTGATCAAATATCTTTAAATCTGTCCTTTATTATGACATTTTTATCTTTATTTACTCATAAATATTGCCAGAAGAAATTCTAGTTCTACTATTTCTAATTCATTATTATTTCATGAATATGACTTACATGCAATGGCAAATTAATATCTATAAAACATTTTAAGTCATGAAAAAGCAATGCTATTAGTTCCAGAATTGCAAGTGGTGACAATGTCACTCTGACTTAATAGACTGCAATGTTATTAAATAATATAAGTTCAGTGGTCCCAGGATCATTTGATTAGAAAATATTTAATGAAGGCATTAATATTTACTCCTACCCAACCTCCAGCTGGAATTTCATGGTATGAGAGCACCAGGTTAATTGAGTTTTATCTCAAAATCTCTAGACCACTTTAGAAATAACTGTAATGCATGTTCCCTATGGTCTGAACTATAAGTGAGAAAATAGAAGAAAAAATGATTAACTTATAACTAGATTTTACTGACATCTTCAGCATAGATATTCATTAAAAGTTTCAGCAAATAATGAAGATTTTCTAAAAGGGAATTATGAGACACTTTTCTTTCCAAACCCTGAGCAGGAATATGCAGAAAAGATGGAGTGGTCTTACTTTAGCCAATAGAAACACAAGAATTTATAGGCATTCAATTTTCTGTAACTCAATAATTTCCATCAGTGGCCATTTGTTTAAATTCACTCATGGGAATATACCTGTGAGGAAAATAAAAATGTAACTCTCCCCTTCCATTTTCCACTCTTTTAATTCCTTGAAGAAAAATTATTATTAAAATTCAGTGTTTACATATTTGTATTTTGTAACCCAATCAGATAAAAAAGCATGTGCACAGTGTCCAATCATGTCTACCACAAAAAAGTAACTAAAGAGAGTTATCGTTTATTGAGTTCTTATTATGAACCAGGTAAGGTTTAAGTGTTTAATGTATATTAATTTATTTGATCTCCATGACAACCTAAGACGCAAATACTATTGTTATGTTCATTCTAAAGGCAAGGACACTAAGCCACAGAACTATTCACGCATTACTCAAAACCACAATGCTGATGTGAGGTAGATTCCAGAGGTAAGTCCAGGGCATCTAACATTGGAGCATATATTGTGAAGACTGCTGACAGAGCTGCTCTCAACCAAAGTTCCCAATTAATAAAATGAGTGGCCAGGCTATAGGAGAATATACGCACTGGTGCCGAGAAGGGAATGGTCTCCAGGAACTGAGTCATGATGGAAACAATAGAAAGGGGAAAAAAAAAAAGATGTTGGCAAGCATCTTCCTAAGGCACTCTGTTTTGCTTTCCTTTTACTTGATTATATGTATCATAGTTCATAGTTTTATATGTTTTAGAATAATTTTGTTCATTTATTTAATGTTCCTCTACTAATATGTTATAATTTTTAGTCCTTTTCCAATATTCTAAGTTTGCAAATTTTATGAAAGCAGGGACCATTTGTGACTTCCTCACAATTGTATCCACAATTCCTAATAGATAGTAGAAATTCCATAAAGATTCATTGAGAAAAGACAAACAATGCTGAATAAGATGGAGTGAACTGGGGTGGGGTGGGAGGAGCAGGGATGATGTTTGTGTTTGCTGAAAGAAAGCAAGTAGTTACGTGGAAGGAATTCAGTCCAGAGCCCATCATTGCCATTCAGCATTTATAGTTCTCTCAGACTTTGTGAAATCCTGGGTGCAGAATTTAGATGCAACCTATCCTCCTTTTCTTAAATGACAGTCCTTGAAGTGTGACTAAAAACAGGTTCTGAGTCCTGAATAATATTTACCAAATGATCTAGCTCAGAAGATACCTTTCAGGGACAGAGGTCAGGAATTTTTTAAGAGCTGAGGCATAACCACAAAAGGATAGTGAATAAAGAGCTCTCCTACTGTAGGAGTTAGAACAAGCATAGGAAAAGATTGGAATATCAAAAATTTTGAGACTTCTGGCCAAGATGGAGGCGTAGGTAGACATATTATGCCTCCTCGCACAACCAAAAGAAGGACAATGACAACTTAAGAACAAAAAAACAACCAGAACTGACAGAAAACCAAACTGTGTGGAAGTCCAAACAACCAAAGAGTTAAAGAAGAAACAGCCATCCAGATGCATAGGAGGGGTGGAGATAGGCAGCTGGCTAGAGAGGACTCCAGGCAAGGCTGCAGTTGATGGACTGAGTGGTCCCACATTCAAACATAGATAAACCAGGCAAAACTGGGGAGCAGGAAGGACCGAACAACCCAGGGCCCTAGCGTGGGGAAATAAAGCCTCAAAACACCAACTGAAAACACCTGTGGGGGTTGAGGTAGCAGCAGGAGAAACTTCCAGCCTCACAGAAGAGTTCGCTGGAGAGGTCCACAGGGTTCTAAAATGTACACAAACCCACCCACCCAGGAATCAGCACCAGAAGGGCCCAATTTGCTTGGGAGAAGCAGGTGAAGTGACTTAAATCCGGCAGAGAGGGGAGCAAGCACCATTGTTCCCTCTTGGACCCTTCCCCCCACATACAGACCCACCCAGCAATGTGGGTTACCTCACCAGGTGAACACCTAAGCCTCTGCCCCTCACTACATAACAGACATGTCAAGACAAAAAAAAAAAAGGCCCAAATGAAAAAACAGATCAAAGCTCCAGAAAAAATACAACTAAGGAATGAAGAGGTGGCCAACCTATCAGATGCACAGTTCAAAACACTGGTAATCAGGATGCTCACAGAATTAGTTGAATTTGGTCACAAATTAGGTGAAAAAATGAAGGCTACGCTAAGTGAAACGAAGGAAAATATGCAGGGAACCAACAGTGACAGGAATGAAACTGGGACTCAAATCAACAATGTGGACCAGAAAGAAGAAATAAACATTCAACAAGATCAGAATGAAGAAACAAGAATTCAAAAAATGAGGAGAGGCTTAGGAACCTCCAGGACATCTTTAAATGTTCCAACATCCAAATTACAGGGGTGCCAGAAGAAGAAGAGGAAGAGCAACAAGTGGAAAAGTTATTTGAACAAATAATAAAGGAGAACTTCCCCAATCTGGCAAAGGAACTAGACTTCCAGGAAGTCTAGGAAGCTCAGAGAGTCCCAAAGAAGTTGGACCCAAGGAAGCACACACCAAGGGCCATCATAATTACATCACCTAAGATTAAATATAAGGAGAGAGTCTTAAAAGCAGCAAAAGAAAAGGAGACAATTACCTACAAAGGAGTTCGTGTAAGACTATCAGCTGATTTCTCAAAAGAAGCCATGTAGGCAAGAAGGGGCTGGAAAGAAGTATTTGAAATCATGAAAGGCAATTGCTTATATCCAAGATTGCTCTATCCAGCAAAGCTACCATTTAGAATGGAAGGGCAGATAAAGTTCTTCTCAGAGAAGGCCAAGTTAAAGAAGTTCATCATCACCAAGCCCTTATTATATGAAACATTAAAGCGATTTATCTAAGAAAAAAAAGACCAAAAATATGAACAATAAAATGACAGCAAACTCACAATTATTAACAACCACACCTAAAACAAAAATAAAAACAGACTAAGCAAACAACTAGAACAAGTACAGAACCACAGAAATGGAGATCACATGGAAGTTTATCAACAGGGAAGTGGGAGGGGGAGAGAGGGGAAAAAGGTACAGGAAATAAGTAGCATAGATGGTAGGTAGAAAATAGACAGAGGGAGGTTAAGAATAGTATGGGAAATGTAGAGGCCAAAGAATGTATACGTATGACACATGGACATGAACTAAAACAGGGTGGGAGGGGGTGTGGAGGGTGGAGGGGAGTGAAGGGGGAAAATAGGACAACTGTAATAGTATAACCAATAAAATATGTTAAAAAAAACCTTCGAGCTGGGTGCAAGTACCTGAGTAAAGCTGGAATTTGTCGGGGAGGGAGCTAATGTTCATGAATGAGATCATTTAAGGGATAGTTTAAATGGGAAAGATTTTTTCACCCAGAACATACCAACATTTAGAAGATGAGGAGACAAAGAATTGACAAAGGAGATAAGGAGTAGCCAGTGAAATAGAAATATAAACACTAATTGTACAATTCTGCAATCACTCAAAGATAATATTTAAATTAAAAAAAAGAATAGTTAACCCTGTTTAATGCTGCTAACAGGTCTAGTACAGTAAATATTGATCCTTAGATTTAGCGATGACCTGGTTATTGTTAACCTCGAAAAGACTCACGATTGTAGAATCATATAACCAAGACTTCTTGTAGAGGCTCAAGGGAGAAAGGGAGGAGAGGAATTGAATACAGGGACCATCAATGGCTCTTTTCAAGAAGTGTTGCTGTAAAGGAAATAGATGGAAGGAATGGTAAGGTCAAGATAGCTTTAAAGGTTAGAGGAATTTTTGTATAGTTATTGGATCATCAAACAGGAAGACAAAAATTGGTGTTGAAGAGATGCAGGAGTAGACAAAAGCAGGTTTGCAGTTGTGAGTTCATGAAACAGTTTATTCTTGTATTATTTATTAATCATTGTATTATTTATTTGTATTACTTTTGTACAAATGACTATAAATCTCCTTTTGCCCATGCCTGAAAAGGACATTCTTCTAGAAAGATGCTTTTGAGCAGTCACAATGGTATGGGATGAAATGGGATTCAATGTACTCCGGTGGAGGAGTGGGCCTTTAATAGACGCACAGTTTTTTCACAGCATATCCATGAAAGCAAGGCAGGACATAGGAGTGTAGGTATAAGTGGTGCGGCCATGTGAGGAACTCTTTCTTCAGATTGCTTTTATTTTCTCAACAAAAAAGGAATTCCAAGAAAGTGTAGAGCTTGAGCTCAGAAGATAAGATGTAACATGTCCAGAAGGGTGGGATAACAAATGAATTGAGATATGTGATAGTACCAGGAAGCTTAAAAATCTCACTCGCAGTTAATACCATGGATTGAGACTTTTAACCATGATTCTGTGTTGTTCTCCAGCTGCATTCAGGAACAGAGAATGTTGATAACTGGATTTAAATTAGAGAGGAGTGAAAACCATAAAAGGTAAAGACTGTGGTTGAAGGTATATTGAGGGGAGTAAGTAATGACCACAAAATAGAGAATTGAGGAAAGATGAGGAGTACAGGACAGTGAAAAAGTATTATGCCAGTAGCTTATAACTTTTGAAGGGGTTGATATCCACTCTCTTTCCTTCCCCTCAGTGACTTCCCACTTTCTTGCTTCTCTTTCCTTTCAAGATTCCACTGTGTCTGCTTTTCTCTTAAACATTGATGCTCCTCACAGCTCCATTTGCAACATTTTATTTCTCATCTTGCATATTTCCTTGGCAGACTCATCAATTCTAATACTTTTAATAATCACCTAATTGATTGCCATTTAATAATCTCTCATGAGCCTGCATTTCCCTTATGTTTACAGAATCTTATAACCAACATCAGTGCTGTAGAAGTACCTCAAGTTTTCCATTAGCCCAAAACTGAATTAGTGAGCTTTCACCTCTAGCATGTGTTTTCCTGCATTCTTATCTATCTTCTAGTAGCACAGATCTTCCTCAGTTTCTTACTTACCCTTCCTTGCCTCCAATCTATCAGTCAGTCATCTTATTAATTGTATTCCAATGCAGATGGTCATCTCCTCATTGCGGGCCAAGCTTTACCTTTATTACAGCTTTAGGCCCTTGAATAGTCATTTTTCTTTTTGTTTTATTCCAAATAGCACTGTGGCCAGAGTGATCGTTCTAAAACATATTGGTGTCTTTTCAAAGTCATACCATTTTAGCATGATGTATTAGGCATTTCATCACTGGTCCCTTGCTAACTTATTCAGCTTTTCCTCTAATCTCACCTCTCCCCGTGATGCTGAGATCTTGACTATTTTAACCTTTCAAGCATGCCATTCTGCTTTTCCTTTCCAAGTCTTCATATATTTTCTTCCCTTTAGCTAGAATATTTTGCTTCTCTTCTCAGAGCCTTGCTGCACTAATCACTAATAGGCTTTCAGGACTCAATTTGGACAGAATTTCATTTGAAAAGCACTTTCTGGTGGCCATAGGCTGAATGAGAGGATTCATCACCCATGGGAGGGAGCTAATAGGTCCCTGAGTTTGCTTCCATTTCACATTGGATCAAAGTTCTAAGCATAGTTGCCTCTCTTCTCCACTAAACCATACAGTCCTCAAAGGTTGGTGTAATATCCTGTTTGCATTTATATTTCTGCAGTGTTGCCCCTACTAAGTTCTCCTTACATGTTTATGAAATATACAAATAAGTGAATGCATAAATTGTCAAATTTCTAGTAACAACTTTAAGGTTTCCTTTAATTGATTGAAAAGAGATCTCCATTGCAACAGATGCAACCAATTAGATAAAAAAATAAAGCCCCAATGAGGAGCATAAAGCCAAACTAGCATCTGGCTCATCTCTATTTACATGGAGTGGTGTGAGCCAATTATTGTACCATTTGGACAGTAGGTATGATATATATACATCACAATTATATATATAATACAATTAGATATGGGCATGTGTGTGTATATATAATATGTATGCCAACTACTGCACATTTGGACAGTATGTGTTATGAGTGTGTATTGTGTGTGTATATACACACACACATATGGATAGATATGATTTATAACTAAATGGTGATCCTGGTTTGTTTGAACCTTATTATGGCTCTTCTAGCTTTCTACTGACTATCCTTATCTAGCTTTAAGAGCTATAAACCCACATTCTCACACTCCATTTCAATTGTTAGCACTAGCATGGGATTGTGTGTGTGTGTGTGTGTGTGTGTGTGTGTGAGTAGTGTTGACAGCTAAAACAGAAGGCAGCAAACGGCACTGAGAAATGAATAAGCTCCGAGACCACAACTATAAACTACCTTAAAGGAAAACTCATTCTCTTTTCATTTCCTTATTCCTCTAGGTGCCAAAACTTGCATTTAATTTCAGGTTCAAAAAATTTTTATGTCTACCCATAATCTGTTCTCATATACTTTGCCCAGGAGAGGTTGGCTATTTTGAGTTAAAATTGATCCACATTCACCAGACATGTGGTTGAACACAAATACTAAGGGATCTCATTCTCGTTACAGCTTCTGATAGGCTTGAACTACACATATTATTTTAAATGTGGAGATCATCTAAAAATATACTTTTTCAAGCTTCAGAGAAATCACATTTACAATTTTACAAAGCAGAAAATGTTAAACTTAATTTGATACTTAATACCTAATGAGTTATTTTCAAATCACAGAAATCTTTCTTGCATTCTAAAACATTTCTGAGGCAGTATAATGATTCTAAATCATTTAATTATGAGAAAGCCTATTAACAAGATAAATTGTTTTATTTTATCTAAAATTAAGTTCAAATGTCTCATACCCTGAACAAAAATGTGTGATTCTTAAAAGCATTTCTAAGATCAACAAATTGTCAAATTCAATTGATAATGGACCTAGAAAAAATTAAAATGTCAAATTGTTGTTTAGAATTCATCACCATTTGTTTGTAGTTTTAAATATTTGATGTGTACACTAAACTGACTCTTCTCTGAAGACATAAAGGGGTGTTAGTCCAGCCCACTACAGTCACTACGCATGTCTTTTATAATGAAAGTTCTCGGGAATTAAGTAAAATGTAAGCATGACACTTCTCAGTAATCCATGAAAGCAGGAATTTCATGATAGTAGCCCCATTTGATAACATTAAATTTTATAGATTGTACAACAAAATCTACAAAACAAATTCACCCAAACTTTACATTCCACAGTGAATTTGACTGTTCCTCAAGATTATGAGGCATGACTTACAATCTTGTCAAAATACATAGGATATGTTAGATGTATTTTCTGTTTTGTGATATAATATAGATAATGATGGTGATCAGATCTATATTTATATATATTTTTTTCTTTCTAATCTATATGTATAGAATGTAGTCAAGAATGTTTTTTTCTCCCCCCTTTTTATAATGAAAAGGAACTGATCTAATGAATGTAATGAACATTTTAATATTAAGGCAACAAAAAAGATAATTCTCAAATATTCTTGACAAAGAAAATAAAAGGCTTGAAATTTTGGATATCTTCCATCCTTTCTTCTTTCTTTTCTTCTTTCATTTCCTTTCTTCCTTCATAATTTTTCTTTCTTTTTTTCTTGCAGAACCACAACTTTATAACTGATAGAATTTCCAGAAAATATTTTATTTTTTAGACAATTGTATTTATTTATTTTTTAGAGAGAAAGGAAAGGAGGAAGAAAGAGAGGGAGAGAAACATCGATGTGTGGTTGCCTCTCACACACCCACAACTAGGGACCTGGTAGGCATGTTCCCTGACTGGGAATCCAACCGGCAACTCTTCGGTTCATAGGCCAGCACTTAATCCACTGAGCCACACCAGCCGGGGCCAGAAAATATTTTAAAATATAAAAAGTATATATAGATATATTTATATAAAAGCTATAAGCATTTTATTTTTCCCACTTTCACTGTAATTTGCATTTAGTTGCAGCTCCAAGGGAGGTTCTCAACAATGTCTTCAGAAGAAATAACTTTCATTGGAAAGAATGAAATAGCCTCCTCTGAATTCATTTTTTATTATTGTTTTTCTTCTACAGAATATTCTGGAGCTCTCCCTGGTCTCCCTACTTCATATGCTGCTTTGCTAAGAATTAAAAAGAGTTCATCCTCATCCCTGTTTGGTTCAAAGACCAGACCACGATACAGCGGTCCCTCTTTAGGAACACTGAGCGTTTCTTCACCGAGCTGGCGAGAGACAGCCCAACATTATTATTCCCCCATCAACCTTTATCATTCATCGGATGCCTTCAAACAAGATGGTAAGTGTCGGGGGAAATTACACTGCTTGGAGTTAAACAGACAAGAAGACTTTATTCAAGACAATTACAATAGGGGTCAGGAATGTTGCAATAGTAGATAGAAGTTAAACTCAACTCCCCTAAAATAGAAAATGGGAGAATTTTTAAGATGTGGAAAAGTGCAAAACATAGAGGAAAAGGGTGGTCAATGTGACTAGGTTATCTGTGTTTACTAATTGGTGGTTGTCAAAGTTAGTCTCTTACCCTGGTGTAGAGACTAGGAGATAAGGGTCCTTTTTTTTCTTGATTACATTTCAAAGAATGTATCAGAGGGGAAGAGAAGGAATTTCTATTGAAAGTTCACTATGGTGGGGGGAGAAAGGGAAAATCTAAACAAAACAAAAACAAAATGGGGTTTACCAGAAAGTTCCAAACTAAGAACCATACGGCTGTCTTAAGTGTTTCATAGCCCTGAGTATTTTTTAAATTTACACCCTTAAAATTAAAATTAAATTTTAAATTTTACACCCTTCTCTTAAAATTAAATTTAAGAGAAGATAAGATGGGATTGTTTACCCATCTTATCTTCTCTTATAAAGACCAGACCGTGCCATGTTATAATCAATGTGGCATAGTATGGCAATGAGTGGTTATTTCTTTACAAAAGCATAAGGAATTTCATCTACATGTGCCAAAATCTACAGATTTTGTTGTATCTGCCTTTGCATGAAAATTAACTAGGACATTTCCCCGATACTCAGGTTTAATCCTATTAGTGTGTGAGCCTCAACTTTGATGACACAGACATTTTCTGGCAAGACATATCAGGCTTCCAGAAACTTTGCATAATATCCGAAACTCTTGTAATATGTACAGACAGACATTACTTCTTGTCTGACAAGATTTCCCATGTAATTTCACATATCAAACAAGCCTAATTAATTAAAAACAAATCTCCCTCTATAAGAAGAGAGACAAATTCTTTGATGTTTTTCCCATTACCCTCTGAAAAATATTAAAATTTGTTTGGGGTCAAAAAAAGATTTTATTTAGAATTTGATTCTTAAGAAGTTTATTAAAAGTATCAAATGGCTCTAAAACATTTGATCAAATAGGATCACAAGTTATTATGAAACACTACTTAATTATTTTACCAAAGTGACATCAAAAGATTTCAAAGACAAACACAGAAGGTTAGCTCTTATTATTGAGAAGATTCATTTTTCTTAAGTAATCAAAGACCTAGTGAAGACAACATTAAACACAGAAAATTATTTTGATAAAACAATCTTTGTTTTCTTGATAGATCACTCAAAAAGGTAAACCTTTCAGCAGAGGAAACAAAACTAAATTTTTGTTTTATGTAAGTACACTGTTGATATTAAAATTTAATTTTAAATCCCTTAAGATTCACTTTTTAGCCAGCTTGATAACACAGGTAAAATTCTCCTTTTATGTCTTTTTTTAAGTGATTTCCTTTTTTAAAAAAAAATTATTTATTTATTTATTTTTTAGAGAGGGAAGGGAGGGAGATAGA
This sequence comes from Tonatia bakeri, assembly GCA_004024845.1. Taxonomy (NCBI): domain Eukaryota; kingdom Metazoa; phylum Chordata; class Mammalia; order Chiroptera; family Phyllostomidae; genus Tonatia; species Tonatia bakeri. The sequence continues at coordinate 32,317 of PVIA01000255.1, read as the reverse complement.
GAGAGAGAGAGAAACATCAATGTGTGGTTGCTGGGGGCCGTGGCCTGCAACCCAGACCTGTGCTCTGACTGGGACTCAAACCTGCGATGCTTTGGTTCGCAGCCCACGCTCAATCCACTGAGCTACGCCAGCCAGGGCTTATGTCTTTGTTTTCAACATTTTGTATATGTTAACTTGTTCTTCGAAAGCAGAAGTTCTCATTTAAATACAACTTATTTCCCTTGATGAATATGCATCTTCACTCTTCATTCTATTTCTTAGCCCAAAATACCTTGTACTGCTTATGCAGACATACATTAAAACACATCATACTGTCAATTACATATATTAAAATCGTTAACCTTTAAAAACATTAAATTTTAATAGAATCTAAAAGTAAACAATAATAAACAGTCTTCTTTATTAGCTGCTTGTGGCTTAGCAAGTTTATAAATATTTTTAAAATTGTTTTTGGAAATGTATTTTCTCAGAGCAAATTCCTCAGCATGATTTAAGACGTATTCACTAATAAACCCAAATTTGTTTTTAATTTTCTGCACTTGAAAGCCAAAGGTACATGTGTTCAATAATTAATTCAATAATTAATTTTATAGTATTTTTTCTTATTTGAAAATGATCTAGGTATTTAACATATTTCTATCATGCAATTTAATTTAGGAAAACTTTAAGCTTTCAGATTACTGACATAATTTGGGAAATTTATTTGAAAAGTTCACCTGGAAACTTTTCACCTTACATATTACTCACTTTACTCACTTTTAGTTATGTTTGGGTCACTCATAAAAATTATATCATATCAGCTAATTTTTCTTAATTATAAATTTTTAACAGAGATAGCATGCACTTATTTGACGAGTGTTATCGAACAGAAAAATTTGTCCACCCAACACTAGCACAGCCAAACACTAAACAGCAGGAACCGCAGTAGAGAAAGACTGGCTATTTTCTAACGAATGGAGTCACCCAGGGGGATGGGGAAGGTAGTTATGTTTGAAAGTTCAAACTTCTCTATGGTGTGTACGTTATAGACTATATAGGGAGGAATTGTTACCACACAGAAACCTTATTTTCTTTAATATGGGCTTTTATTTTTATTGTTTTCCTTTTCCTCAAGCAGTCCTCACCTAGCACCCTGGTTCACCACCTTCCTTTTCTTTGCTTAATTATTAAGCCCTCAGGACAATGAGGCTGTGCTCAACATCTAGTAGTCTTGGGACTAAGATCCAGGGTCTATTGACTATTGAGACAGAGTTTTTCAATCAAACTAAACATAGTATCTTGACCTCAGTTGTGTTTCAGCTGCAGAGCCAGGAAAGCGGAACAATCCCACAGAACAAATCCTTGTGAAATTAAACAGAATAACTCCATGGCTGACTTCAGGACCAAATGCAATGATTAGTTACTCCCAGCACCAACCAATCAGTAGAGACCAAGACCCTAACTCTATTAGTCACTATGATTAATGATTTTCCCCCAAATATTCTATTCCCTGGAAGCCATGGGGAACCAGGTCTTTGAACATGAACTACCTGTGACTCTGGGCCACATCCTTAATAAATCCTTATTTTCTTGGCTGCAAACTCCTGTTTGTGTTTTGCTGGGCTTTGATGCACACAGGCAAGTAGACCCCTTAAAATCTGGTAACAAAATCAAAAGACACCCTGGTTAGGGAATTCAGGATTGTGGTGGATGCTAATTGGTTGGACTTGAGGTAAGGATTATAAATCATTTTTGCAGGAATTCAGGACAGTTCCGAGGTCTGCTCCAGTGTCCCTCTGTCTGGTTTTATGAGAAAGTAGCCAGGGTGTTGTTCCACCTTAAGGATCAGGGCTGAAACATAACTTAGTTCAAGATATTTAGTTTAGTCTGCCAGAGATCCAGACCTTATGCATATGAGTCAGTCTTGGGCTATTGTCTTCTACTGCTTGAAGGTTGCTGATTATCTGGAAGAAAGTCTAGGCCTCTGAGGAGTACAGAGAGATTGAGATATGCTTTCTAGAACTAGGACTTAAAACTTGGCTTCCCTAGTAAACCCAGGTAGAATAAAGTTGTTTATCTACATTATATGTAATGTTGATAACGTTAAAGACATATCTGTTTTAATTAAAATAACAAATTTAAACTAGTTTTATTTCCTAAAGATTATCTTAGATCACAAAAACTTGAGACAAATATTTAAGATTGCCTCTATCTTTCTGAGAGTTTAGAATGCTCAGTCTTTACAAGCACTTGACCTTTAACCCAATTGCATAGAGCTGTTCTGGAAATACCATCCAGAGGAAGAAAAATACCACTCATTTACAGCATACTGTTGATGTAAGAAACATCCAAACCTGTAGAGAATTTTTATGAGTTCATTTGAGCCAGCTGATAATAATGATAGGGAGCAAGATCTAAAACGCTCTATAGAATAACAGCTTATTTTATGTGTTTGAGTTTAAGGAGGGAACATAAGAAAAAGTACATAAGGATGGAAGAAAGCAATGTGGGGATAGGATTATAGGATAGTTAAAATTATGTGCTCTCCTGGGTGCGGTGACCTGGAGATTAGATTTCAGTGCAGTTAAAATTAGTGCGCTCTGAGGGAGTCTGAAAGAGTTGTCCAGGAGTAGATGGAGGGGTTTAAAAGGGGGCATTTCAAATGTACAGTAACCTGGATGTGCAGGGATTACTTAAGGCAAAGTTAAACCTTTTAGTAAAGAATTTGTATACCCACCATGACCTGCCCTTGTAGGAATTATGATCTGATCACCCTATGAGGTTACTTTCCTTAGAACCCCTTTTCCGTCTCTAATATGAGAATACATATAAAGACACACATTGACAGATGCAAACAGAGAGGTTTTTGTCATGAGACAGGTGTGTTAATGCAAACCTCAATAGTTTATAAAAGAGCTGTGAGTTCTAAATTATGTTTTGGCAATTGGAATAAGTTAAACTTATCTCCTCAGGTGGCTAAGGCTTCACTATATTCATGGGGAAGAGAATTAAGATTTGTATTTGTCCTTTTCAAATCAAGTTTCAAATGACCTTTCCTCTTTTTTTATTTTTAAAATGAAAATTAACTTCCTAAAATTTGCATTTTAGAAAGATGACCTAGATAAGACTTCCTAAATAAGACCAGGTACATTTATGACGGGGGACCCAAAAAACCTGGAATTATTTTTTGGAGGAAAGACCCCTTGTAGTATAGGTTTCCCCCACTAGGCGGGTGTCCTAGAAACCCATCTGTATCAGTGTTCCAGCTGGCATTGTTGTGAGAGGCAGTGTTAGGCTTCAGTTAATTTTTTTTAACTCTTTCAAATAATCTCCCCATTTCATGATGGGGGGGTTTATGAGTACATCTGCCCACACAGTGCTGAGTGTTCAGCAGTTTTTAACCAAAAATGGCATTACCCTATGCCTTACCCTCTCTATTCACCTGAGCTTACCCTGAGCAACTTTTGTTTGTTTTCTTGTTTGTTTTTTGTTTGTTTGTTTCCCTGAATGAAAAAACTCCTCAAAGGGAAAAATTTTGCTGATGTGGAAGAGGTGAAACAAACAAATCAGAGAGTTCAAAAACTGTTTTGAGCAGTGGAAAAATGTCTTGATCAGTGTATTACATCAAATGGGGAATACTTTGAAAGTGACTGAAGTTTAAACATGTAAGAATAAATACAGTATTTTTATAAATAAATTTTGGGGTTTTTTACCCTCCACCGCACCCTGGCCTAGTAAATTTCATAGGCACAGGAAAAGAAATGCAAGCTCCTCCTAGAATTTCTTGATTTCTTAAAAGCTAATACTGACAAGCCTTTTGAGATGAATACAGCAGGTTTTTGGAATGGTAAAAAAGGGTTAGTGGACTTTGGATTTTTTTCTGGAGCCACACCTCTGGTCCTATAAGGGCTAGATTTGTAAAACAGGTACTATTGGGGTTATTTTAGTACCTCAGAGAATTGGGTTGCTGCCTAGATGGCACTAAAGGACTGAAAAATTCAAAGGACTCAAAATCTGGTGTTGAAATGTTCCCTTCCCTCTGGGTACATTTAACTTAGGGGAAAAGAACTAAAAGAAGAAAAAAATATATGTATAGGCTCTAAATATCAGCTTCCAATTTGGTTAAATCTCTGATCAAAAAGATATTAAATCCTTTCAAGTGTCTTAGCTATAAATATTACTGGCAGTATGAAACAACCCCGTGGACCCAAGACAGTGCAGGATGACTAATCTCCTAAGATCCAGTCACTCCCAAAGACAGTCAAAAGAAAAACAGTGTGTTACGTCCCAGGCAGACAGAAAGTGAAGCCAAGTTCTTAGAATAGAAAACAAGACAAGAAAAAAGGCAATAGTCATTCCTGGGAGAAAAAGGATAAATAACCAACTGGTCTGGAGTTGGAAATGAAGGGAAAACATGAAATATTATTTTCCTCTTTCACTCGACTCAGGAGATATCCATTTAAAAAAAATATTTGAGAATCCTCCATGGGTTTCAAAGATTCTTTACCTGTGGTCTTTGATCTAGGAGTGAAAGATATCTGAAAGGGATCATACATAGCCATAGTTGGTTTTATTTTGAGTTGATAACTATTAATAGTCTTTTCACAGCGGAGAGGTGGTTTAGATAGAATTATTAGAATGAGTACTCAAATGCAGGAGGGTAGAGTGGAGCAACAGAATTTATGCTAGACGTTTGCAATGAATCTTTTAATGATACTACTAGAACATTTTGCAAACTTCTGCATGACAATTAAAATAAATTTCTCATTCTATTGGAACAATTTGGGAACCCTTGTTTTCAAGTGCACTTAACAATTTTACCTAACCAGAATTCTCCTCACAATGGCCATTGCAAATCAAGGTGTCTCCAGCAACATTCTCCTTTGCAAATATCTTCAGTTTCTGGGACTAAAGTTCTTACACATAAAATAAGCAGATGTTTCAAAAAGGTGGCACCCTCAATTTTTGGAAGTAAAGGATGCCATTTATCAATATTCACTTGAAGGTCTTTTTTTGGACCCAGTCCTGCTCAGAATGAATCCAGACTGATCCCAGACCAAGTTCTTAAGTTAACCCAATTTAAAATCCGACTCCTGCAAGAGGCTGAAACAGCAACTAAGTTAGTTATTAACTTTTGGTTTGGTGATGTGATTTAGCAAGAGTAATTTTATTTTGGCTTGTTGTTTCTTTTTTTAACAGTAGTGTAGTCAATTTTTGTTCACATATCTACTGATTTTAAGTCCAATACACTTAGGGCTATATTTTAATTGTGATTGATGAAGGACTAAACATCCAAAGAAACATTTTGCGAGCACTGAACTGCTTGGAAAGATTCTAAAAATGTCAAATTAGGCTGTGGTGCCAATCACAAGCAAACACATGCCACGTGATTATACCAATCGTTGCCATGTGAAGTACCATCTAAAAGTGTTGATATTTAAATTATGTTTAATTATAGTGCTAGCACTTTAAAAATGTTTTCTTTTGAAAATACTTAATACAAGTTTTTCAACGCCCATTAAAATATTCTGTGAAAGACAATATCAAGAGAATTAGAAGACAAGCCTGAGACTTAGAGAAAATATATATATTTTTAAGTATCTGATATAGCTCTTGCCATTGTAGTTCAGTTGATTGGAGTGTCATCCTGTAAGTGAAAGGTTGAGGTAAGTGGTCAGGACCCATACTTGGGTTGCAGGTTTGATCCCCTGTCTGGGTGCATATGATCCCCTGTCCAGGAGCAAACAGGAGGTAACCAATCAATATTTTTCTCTCACATTAATGTTTCTCTCTCTCTCCCTTCTTCTCTTCCTTCATCTCTCTCTGAAAAGCAATGAAAAAAAAAGTCTTCAGGTGAGGGGAAAAAAAGAATATCTGATGTATGACTATTATCTAAACATATAGAAAGAATTCTTAAAACGATATAAGAAAACAAACAATGATTTTTAAAAAATGGGCCTTAACAGACATTTCATCTAGAAGATAGACAGCAAATAAACATGTGAAAAGTTGCATCACATCATGTGTCATCAGAGAAATACAAATTAAGCAGTGAGATATTACTACACCAAATGCTAATGAGGATGTAGATCAATTAAGAATTCTCATATGTTATTGGTGGGAATACAAAATGTTATAGGCACTTTGGAAGACAGTTTGGCAGTATCTTACAAAACTAAATATACTCTTAAAATAATCCCGCAATTATAGTCCTTGGTATTTATCTAATGGAGTTGAAAATGCATGATAATCTTCAGTAGGTGAATGGATAAATACTGTGGTATATCCAAACAATGGAACATTATTCACTACAAAAATAAATTAGTTATTAAACCATGAAAAGACCTGAAGGAAACTTAAATGCATATTACTAAGTGAAAGAAGTAAATCTTAAAAGACTACATACTGTATAATTTAAACTATTTGATGTCTCGAAAAAGGCAAAATTATGGAGACACTGAAAAGATCAGAGGTTGCCAGAGATAGGGAATTGGGGCAGAGATGAATAGACAGAGCACAAATGGCTTTGAGGGCATTGAAAATGCTGTGAATATGTCACCATACATTTGTCTGAACCAAAGAATGTACATAACCAAGAATGAAACTTAACATAAACTGTGGACTTTGGGTGATTATGCTATGTAATGTATGTTTATCTTTGATTTTAAAAATGCACTCTTCTAGTTGGTGGTGTTGATAATGAAAGAAGGCATGTATGTGGGTGGTGGGGGTAGGAGGAATCCTCTACCCTCATCTCTACCCTCATCTCAATTAAACCTAAAACTTACTCTTAAAAAAGTCTTTAAAAATCCCATTATATTAATTCTAATGTCATACTCATCAGGCAAAGATGTGTTGTCATCTTTGTTCTTTAGTCATCGCTAGTTTACGGATGACATCAGGATGGAATATATGGTCATGCACTCCCAGTGACATTTATTTCAGTGAGTGACAGACCACATAATGACAGTAGTATTGTAAGACTCTAATGGTGCCAAATTAACTGTGAGAAATGGAAGGATATGTGGTTAATAGAAGGGATTTTTTCCCTCTCTGACAGAGCCATATCCGTAGGGTTTGGCAGTAGATTCTCTTTATCTCAGAGCACCTCAATTTTGAGCCACTGACCTGTTTTAGTGCAAAGAAGCCTGCCCGCAACTGCTATATACTCAGAGGGTGCTACAGCTCTACCAGATCTAGCCTGACACTCCAGAAAACAATGTCAATTCTTTGTGGAAGACCTAAGATCCTGCGAAGAACAAAGGTTCACAGTAACTAGCTTAACAAGTCTTTATTAAGTGCTAGTGCCACTTTAGTAAACCTTTGTGATGGAGCCGAACTGTTTTTGTTTTTTGGGAATATTTTCAGGTTCTAATTATGTAAAACATAGATAAGGTTTATTTCTTCCACCAATTCAATGTCACAGAGAGCCCTTTATGTAAGATAGGGTCAATGGAGACAAAAAGAAATTTCCCAAGTCAAAATATTGGATCCTCAGTTTTGCACTGTCTCATGTTAGACACCTTATTTTTTGAAAAATGAATCCTGCAGACTGTCTTAATCTGACCATTGTTCCCACACACAATAGCCAAGACACAGCCATGGCAGTAAACTGTGTTCCTCTCTCCCTCCATCTTGATTTCTTTTTCCTACAGATCCTCAGGCCACAGTAACTCCCTTCCAACCGACATGATTGTGGTGATTTATTCCTTACCCAGCATGTTTCCCCTATATATTTCCAATTAATCCAGCTCACATCCCTGTCCATTGAAAGCTTTGATATACTATTGCAACCCTGTTGGAAAGAAACAGGGGGAGGGCTACTGGGACAGTGTTTATCAAGTCTCCAGTAGTGTGTGGTAATATCCTAGGCCTTCACATTCACTCACCACTCCTGCACTGACACAGAGAAACTTCCATTCCTGCAAGGTTCACTTATAGTAAATACCTCATACAACTGCCTACAATATTCAGTACAGTAACATGCTCTACTGGTTTGTAGCTATGAGCAACAGGCTATACCATGTAGCCTGGGTATGCAGTCGGCTGTACTATCTAGATTTGTGTGAGTCCACTCTGTGATATTTGTGCGACAATGAAGTGGCCCACACACATTCCTTAGAACATTTCCCTATCATTAAGACACACGTGACTGTATTAAGTGATCAGAACTATGAGATACTTTTGTATTTGGTATAATTTGGTTCTACCCCCTTGCACTTTTGTTCCAAATGTATGTTGACAGAGCTCACAGCGATAAATAAAACCCAACTAGAAAAAATGAAAATGATGAAACATAAAATGGAGCCACGCCTCAAATTAGTTTAAAGGGTCTACTTACACCTGCTTTGGGTAATTAACAGTCAAGGAAATAAAAACTGGTCAGTTACATATTTCTCAGTGTTTCAGTTAAAATAAAGTAGCAATAGAATAGAAGCACACTTTTGCTGACACTAAGATCTGATGCATTTTTCTGAAGGGTCCTTATTAAAAATTAATTAATTGATATAAAGGCCAGTGACCTGAACATTATTCTTACTGGCTATATAACAGTGAGTTTCATCTGCTTCAGCAAAGGTTGATGAAACTCAAGCATCAACAACAAAGTGAGAAGTAATTATTCTAAAAATTTGATCCTTATCTTTAATATATACAACCACTTGGAATCTTGCTAAAATAAAATCCTTTTCAATAGATCAGGTATAGGGCCAGATCATCTGCATTTATAAAATGCTACCAAGTGATGGTGGTGCTGATGGTCTGTTGACCACACTTTGGGTATCAAGGCTCTGAATGGAAAATCAGTTTTATATAATTTAATTTCTCTGCTTCTCTAGATTAATCTATATTTAGAGTATCTGGAAGAATATGAAGTCTGAGTATTTTTTTCAAGTAATCCTTCATAACTATTGTTTTCTCATCTGAGCATTTGATAGATCTTGGCTAGATGTGGCTTTGAGTTTGTTGTTTTTGACAAGAGCCTGAAATATGGCTTTCATCAGGTAATTCCCTTTAGCCATAATAGAGAGTAAAGCTGTGGGTGACATGCTCTTGTGAAAAATGAGAAATCTATCAGAACCTGAATACAAAGCCATCCCTCTCCTGTTCACAGTTAAGCCCAGAAGTACCCCAGAAGAAATGTAAAAATCCAATTTGTAGAGCAATTTGGAAAAGCGATTCCACTTTTGAATATACACCTTGGAGAAATTCTGTCACACATGCAGAAGGAAATATAAAAGTATGTTCAATGAAATATGTTTAATTGCAAAAAAAATAGAAACAGCTAGATGTCCATCAGAAGGGAAATGGATATACAAATTCTACTTTTTCATTCTTTGAAAACTTAAAACTATTAAAGAGAATAGAATATGCCTTTATGAGATAAAATGGGTATGCCTCAAAATATTATGGTTAGTGAACAAGAAAAGTTACAGAATATTACATATACTATGATACCACTTATTTAAAAAATATAAAAAATTAAAAATAATGTATACTGTTTTGCAATAACATATGTGGTGCAATTTTACAACCGTGAACATAAAACAGCAAGTTGCCTGAGGCTCTTCCTCTGAGGACAAAGGGAGAGTGAGAGCAGGAACAAGGTCCCAGGATAGGATTGAGTGATGACCTCTCCTGTGTGGTGTTTATTCCTTAAATAAAAAATGAGAGCAATGTGATGATACCTATATACATAGAGTCTTAAATGGCTCACAATAATGTCTGCCTCCTGGTATTTACAGTTTACTCTCTTCCTCCTTGTGAGTTGCAGCTAGTAACTTGCTTCTGAAAAAACAGATTATGGCAAAAATAATGGAACATGACTCTCAACATTGGGCTACAAAAAACTCTGGCTTCCATCTGACTTCCATTCTAAAGAGGAATGCTTAATCAGGACCCAAATAAACAAATCTTGATTGACTATAGGGATTGGTTGCCTAGCAAATAATACCAATGATCACAAGATAACAGAGAAGATTAAAATAGATGAAATTTATGAAGAAACCTTAAAACCATAATATTTAAGAGGAATCCTTTGTACAAAATTTAGAAGTGTGGTGAGGATATCAACAAAATGAACACAAATTATATTTTTGTTATCTCATGGTCTCTGTGGGTCAGGAGAAGCAAATGTCTCTCAGTTGGGTCCTCTGGCTCTGTGCCTTTCACAAGGTAGGATTGCTGCCTCATTCCAAGACTTTAAATGAGTAGGGAGCCACCGGTAAGCACACTCCCCCCACGTGATTGTTGACAAGATCAAGTTGCTGAAGGCTGTTGGACTGAGTGTCTCAGTTGCCCAAGGCCATTCTCAGCAGGCCACTCCACAGGGTAGCTCACAGCACAGTAGCTGACTTCCAATAGCAGGGCAAAGCAAAGCAAGAGAAAACAAACAAGATGGCCTCAAGAAGAATATAGCACCTAGTCATTGACACTGATTGAGGACAGGAAGTGGACACAGTCAATGGGTAAAAATGTGAGCTAGACTCATAAAGGAGAGGAGGAGTGTAGCAGTACCTGGAGGGTTGCTCATTGGAGCTAAGCAATTAGAAAAGTCCTCAAAAATTGTTTTGCTTTTAAACTGATGTTGTTAATTTGGATAATGACTGTGATTGCTCTTGAAACTCTTCCACAAACCAAGAAGTATCTAGTTTTTTTTTTTTAAATTGAGTTGTTAATAATTATTCTAAAATAGTTGTTTGAATATAAGTAATGCAATTTAATTGATTTAAAAATTTTATTAAGGTTTAAATTAGAAATTCTTATAATAATTTAAGTTAATTGGGAGCCTTTGGGAGTCAGCACCTTAAACACCTTCTAAATATGACCAGCTTGTGGATTTTGTAATGTAGACAAGGATTAACCACTGCTGATAATATACTTCTCCTTCCCTTTATAAGTGAACAACCAATAACTATTTCTTTTACTTAATCTTTTTACATTGTGGTGGTTTTAGGAGGAAGGAATTAAGTGTAGGCTTCACCTCCTTCTATCTGTGATGAAATGGTTAGGTCTATATATGTTATCTTCCTTGCACAGAGGCAGTCTGAATTAGAAAGAATTCTAATTATAAAGTTCAGACTTCTACTAAGGGACCCTATTCCTGATATTCAATGACTACAAATGCTATCTCAGGTGAGAAAAGGATGTTTTTTTGGAAGCAATTGACGTGAATTACTTCTCACTAAGGTTAAGTATATAATTTTGGGTCTCTTTAACTTCGTCAATGATAAGAACAACCTGCAATTTACATAACACTCTAAGTCTGCCCAGTCTTTGGAATTTCTACCGCTGGCTTCTGACATTGGGAGATTCCTGAAATCAACCAAATTTGTTGCCTCATACCCTCAGTAACTTTGGATGAATTTTACTGTTAACACAGCTCATTTCCAGACTTGACTTGGCTTGTGGGCAATGGCATCAAGACTGAAAGTGAACTTTGTGTTGACAATTTTCTGCATTTCTTCAAAATATCCTTTGCTGGTAAATTGTTTCAGATGTCCAAATACAAAATTTAAATGATCTTTCCTAATACTAAGAATTCTCTCTGGGAGGGGGCAGTGTATTTCACTTGGATGATATATTCCTACATAAATCAGAATTATTTCATTTTCTCTCTATTTAAAAAGAGACCATATTCTACTAAAAATCTCACCAACTCATGGCCATTCATTGAAACTTTATAACTGTATTCTTTTGTTGTATTTTAACTTTTAGAGCTATAGTTATTGTTTTATATTAGTATGCTTTTATTTTCAGTTTAGCTATGTGCCATTTGAACAAAGACCCTTTCATGTACTCCTCTTTATCCTCATCCAGCATTTAGTGGTGTAAGCTTAGTAGGAGCTTAACAAATACTGTTAAATGAGACATCTATTTGAAGAATTTGAAGTCTGAATTTAAGTTTAATTTCTACCCTATGATAGAATATTTGCATGTATATTATTTTAAATAAGCTGTACATTTTGGATTACAAATAGAAAGAAAGAGCAATGTTCTCTCTGTCGATAGGGTTGCCCACTGGTTTTTCTTCTTCTGAATATAATAAGGGGTTGACATACTTGATCATTTTCATAAATGATAGCATCTCTGAATCATCTGACCTCTTTTTTATAGCTACATTAGAAAATGACAAAAAATCTATTAGACACTCAATTTATATTATGTGTGCAACATAATGCCACTACCCATAAAACATTTATCATAATGCTTTTTAATAAATAATGCTTTAATACTTAGGAATCCTTGAAAGTTCATAATGACAGTTCACACTTGTTTGACTTTTATAAGGAATCTTAATTTAAATTTTGAAAGGCAACTTAAAGTTAAAGGAAGGTTTAGATATTTTAAGGATTCCTGTTAGATGCTCACGTGGTATAAAAAGTTTTTCTCACATTGCAACTATGAATGTCATACAATGCATTTTCTAATTAAACATTGCAAAATTTCTGGACAGTATCACATAAAATATATTAATAATCATTAAAAGTACATTTCTTATCATTGTGTTGGACATAATGGCCTAATTAATATTTTCTCTAGATTATGTTACTGAAACACATAGGTCACATTATATGAATAAACTAGATAAAACCATAAATTAAAGGTAACCAGCAGGTGGAGAGGTTTGGGATTTGACATTAGACTTAATCTTTGAGAAAAATGGGCACAGATGGGATTGTTTGAAAGAGATTTAAGTCTGAAAGGTAAGTTTAGAATCTAGGGAGGAATATAGTCTCTGATAAAGATCCAGAAAACAATTGAAAACGTGATCCAATGTCAAAAAGTAAGGCTTTCCTAAGAACCTAGCTGTAGGAGTCTCGGATTTGGTCATACTTAATGTCTCGGCAGGAAGAAAGTTAGTATCTGGGCAGCCTATCAATAAATGGCAATAAAGAGAGGAGAGATATCAGCTTGATTCCAGCACAGAACTCTACAAGGGAAATCATTGTCTCCATTAAAAAAACATATATAGCAGTGCTTCAAGAAACTCCACTGGGAGAAAGGCTGGTTGGTCCCAGAGTCATCATTTCACGGTAAGGCTTTATCCTGTTGCTCAGGCATCTCTCGTGGAAGATTACTGCTGACACCATGCTAACATAGGCAGTCTTTTTCTTTACTGCTCTAGTCCAGCGATTTTCAACCAGGGTGCTGCAAGGATTTTGAAAACATGCAATACCTGACTATTTAGTCAGGGACACTGATTTCTTTCCCCTTAGACTGCTAAATAATTAAAAAAAAAAAAAAAGACAACAGCCAACACAATGTCCATCCAATGTGAATGAATCAAGATCACAATTATTTTTTTTGTCAGATAGACAAAAATTATATGTTTTGGTGTGCCACAGAATTTTAGTAATTAGTTTATGTGTGCCATAGATAAAAAAGGTTAAAATTGCTGCTCTGGTGTGGTTCAGAGTTGGTCCAGAAATTTGTGTAGTTTAGGTTGTTTCAGTGACTCTAGAATGCACTGCTTTAATTTAGGGAGTGGAGACCAGAAATGCTAAATGACCTATAAATATAATGCACAGGCCCCTTAAATGTCCTGCAAAACATTCACATGCAGTGGAAATTTTTATAATTTTTGGAGACTAGAATGTACCTTTGTATTATGTTATATACAAGGTATGTTTACATATAATGCATATGCCATTATAAAAATTGTGTAAAGTACAGTAAAATTATATTTAATTTTGTTAAGAACTTTACCCAGAGTGTTGACCATTTAGAAAATCACATCACTTAACACCAATGGGACCCATGATATTTGAGTCTACAATGCCACACTTTGATCAGTTTGCATTTGTTGCTGCTACATTAATGAAGATTTTATGAACAAAACCAAAGTGATTACTTCTTTATGTCTTTTATCATAAATGTTACTGAGAACTTACATAAGAATAAAATACTATTTTATGTCACTTTTCTTTTTAAAAGACAAGATTTTATTTATTTATTTTTAGAGTGAGGGAAGGGAAAGGAGAGGAGAGAAATATCAATGTGTGTTTGCTTCTCGAGCGCCCCCTACTGGGGACCTGTCTAGCAACTCAGGCATGTGCCCTGACTGTGAATCAAACCGACCACCCTTTGGTTCACAGGCAATCACTCAATCCACTAAGCCACACCATCCAGGGTAACTTCTCTTTTATTTGATCTTGTAGTACATAAAGAAAACCCTGTATATAAGTAGGTTATTTAATTTTTGATAAAAAGAGAATTATAAAATATTTGTTGTTAAAAGAATTCAAGAACCACTAGCCTAAATATGGATGTGCAGCACTTTCCCCTCATTTGTAAATTGTTTTTCTGGGCTTGCTGAGTTTGTCAGTAAAGTTCAAGGATAACAGAAAAGGAAAGGAGAAAAAATACACACACACACACATACACACACACATGAATGTGATTTTAGATTTATAAATATAATTTACTAAAGCCCTCCAACTTTTGTCACCTCTAAATCTTGCCCCTGGCTGACCTCCATAGCTGAGACCATCTTGCCTAAATAACTTGGACGATCCCGCAGCATATCTTATTTTTCTGCTATAAACCCAGGAAAAACCTTCCTAGGGAAATCCGCTCATTACTTTTCTCACATGTCTACCTTCCACATTTTAGTTACCTGTTTAAAGGTCTATTTGTTTTACAAACACAAACCCTTTGGGAGGAATACATGTTCTCAGAGAAGACCTGTTCTCTACCAAGGTAACTGAACCCTAACTTGCTATGTGGTTGCCCTGCAGAGTGCAAGATTAGTACCCTGACAACACCAAAATCAGCTCAAATGCAGACAGATTATACTACACATATACCAAAGTGTATGAAGATATTTATTGTTCACATCATGAGGTTTTATGGTGAGAGCAGGATGGGCTGGTCTGAAAATAGGATAGCAAGGCACGGAAAGGAATAGGTAGCTTTGGTTTTTATTGTGGCTGGGGAGTGGGGTTGGGGTGAGAGTTCTTATGTGGTTTGGGGTTTGCATGATGTGAACTTTCCTACCTGAGTCAAGGGAGAAATGTTCATCAACTATTCAGCCTGGCTTATCAGCTTTCCCTGGGGTAAGCTAAAAGGGATAAATCCTGACCAGTTAAAAGCCATCAGTGGTCAAAGGTCAAAACTGGAGTCAGACTCGTGATTACATGACCACCTGGTGAAAGTCCCTACATGTAAAAATACAAAACAAGAATCACAGCATCCATATAACATAAATGTCTAAATAATAACACTGGACCTTCTAGAAGGGTTAACAAAATAGGATTTAAGAATAGAGACATAGGATAAAAACCTATTTTCAGAATTTGGGCATATGAAAAGGACTGGTGCTTAAGGACCTAATAGAAAACCGGTTATAAAAACTGCAGCACTATAACTGATAAAGTTAGGTATAAAGTTGAATAATTGAATATCTCTTGTCATAAACCCTAGACCTGGGGATACACTTTAACTAGGTTGTTATTAAAAAGCCTGAATTAATGAGAAAAACATATAAGTAGTTCTTTATAATAAAAGGATATTTATGTCAGTGTACATTACTTTCTAATAAAATTATGTTTGTGAAGTTTGAAAATCATTTGTTTAAATATAATATTAATCAAAATAAGAAATTCTGGATATTATAACAGTTTCTCAACCCAATGCACATTTGTTTCCTATTCATGTCACATTCCATTTGGTTCTTCAATATGGAGAGTTGGGAACCAAATTTGGTCCATATAACATCTTTGATATCTGTCAGAGCTTTGCTGGCATCCACTGTCCCTCTGCCTTCAGCTTGTTGACAAAAGAAGAGAGAGAGGATGGTGAATCATGTGGGAATTTTGTAACTAGTCCAGGATTTCACATACCTTTATTATTGGTAATGTAGAGGCAACTAAAAAGATAGAAACATAATAATCAAATTAGAAAAAGTCAAACAAGTAGATAAAGAATAAAGACATAAAAGTTTTTACAGAGATGATAAAGAAGACATTAAAAAGTCTAAGCTATGCCTGAGTGATATGAGGAGAACAGAACAATTAAAGAAATGTTCTTAAAAAAGAAATGCTAGAAACTGAAAGTTATGCAAATTGCACCAAGATATATCAAGCAAAATTCTAGAAATTAAATGATGAGGAAAGAGGCCTATGGATATCCAGGCGTAAAATCCAGTTACTGAGGAGTGAAGACAGTCAGTCTGAAACTTGTACATTGCTATGGTAATATTAAATGTGAACACAGAGAGTGGAAGAATATCTGTAACCATTAATAGTAATGCTTAGTTTGGTACCCAATCAAATTGTCTTTCAATTAGAAAGACGACAAACAGATATTCTTAACCATATAACAAGGTCTATAACACATATGATCTTTTTACTGGGGAAAAATAAGAAACTTAGAAATTGAAACCTGTGGTGAGAAGATATAATAAATGTTTAATCTTTTAATAGTAATAACTATGAATAAGAAACTATGTGAACTGTAATTAACAAAGAAAACTGAAAAATTCAGGAAGTTAACTTGGGGAAAGTGAGAAAAAGGATGTTAATTTCATCATTCTTTGATGGGGAGAAACACAGATCACTTCAAAACTGAAATAATCCTCTTCTGAAGAAAAGATACTCTTGAGATATGAATCTGATATTTCACAGATAATAACCACTAGAATTTTAGGTTCAATCATTTACAAATATTTTACAGTCTGTTAATCAAAAGTCTGATCAAGGAAAAAAAAACTCAAAAACATCACTCCTATGAAAAATTAAGATACTGTGTAATGGCATCTGCCTGTTACACAACTATCTAAAAGATTTCTATCTTGTTAAGTACAAATTTTGACTTATTGGTTAGCAAGATCTTTGTGATGGTTTACTGTCATGTAAGTTTTGAGGTCTATCTACACAAGTTACATATTCCATTAAACTAAAAATTGCAAAATGTAAGGACATTGCTTTAAATAATAAATGCATGATCCTTATCAATAGATGGAGTCGATGATTATATGAGAATAGATCAAATAATCTTTCTGAGTTTACCTATAATAATTCCTTCTTGATATAAAACTTGAAAACCCAATCTCTTCAGAGGAAGTTTCATTAATAATTATGCTATGTAGACACATGCTCTTTCACCCCTCCCAGTGAATTTTATTCCTAAGAGAAATATGAGAGGAAGAGAGGGGTGACTGAGCGCACGCTAAGATGCTTTTGGAGTGACAATGAGTGTAGAGAGACATGTAACAGAGCGTGAGCAGCCATAACAGAGTAAATGTCATTCAGGCTGGTCACATGTTTTTCAGTTTGTAATTCAGTCTATCTTATCCTCTGCTTCTCCCAGACTGACAATCCTTGATTTCTCTTTCTGTTTTGGTGATATTCAGAACCTAAGTTTGAAACAAAAGGACCTTACTTAAAATCAACTATTTCCTGTCTGGCTAATTTTGTACAAATCTCTCAGAACCTGAGAGTTTTCATCTCTGAATTAGATATTATGATAATGCTCAGCTCATAGAATTAAATAATATAAAAGTGCTTTATAAATATTATAACATAAGTATTATGATAATAATTATTGTACAAGTAATAGTAGTAGTGGTAATCAGATTCTAAATACCAACAGTCATGGATTTGTATTCCAGGTTCATTTGTATTGCTATATAAATTTAGTTCATTGATATCAAGCTCAGTTCTTTCATCTATAAAATGGGAGGATTATTTCTGGCCACATGGTTGTTGTGTTGCAGGATACATTGCAATAAAGTTTTCAGTATAAAGTCTGACTTATACCATGAGTAAAATTTATTATAATTTATTGAGTACTTTATACTATACATTGTATTTATAAATGTTAGTGTCAATTAATCCTCGTTATAATACTGCAGGAAGATCTTATTATCTATAATTAATAAGTGGTGCAGCAAAGGATAAAGGTAGTTGGCCAAAGGTTACAAAATGACAGTACTGAAGTTTAAACCCAAGTGTGTCTGACTCTAAAGCTCATGAGTGCTGTAATTTATATAAATGTAGAACATATTTATTAAATGTTCATTTTATACATCATAAGCATTTATAATCTCTATCTAAATAATCATTTTTAATGTTAAAAGATTAGAAAGGATTATTTTTATGACTTGTTTGAAAAATAAGTCATGAAATAGTTTAACTCTAAGTAGTTTAACTCTAAGAGTTTGATAAGATTTCATGTATTTTTAAAAAATTTTATAAAGTTATTATGATGCAACAACTAATGCAAAATTTTGACAATAATTTCCTGTAGTCATTTAGTTATCCAACCACTTATTTCCCTCTTTTGAATAAAAGTTTTCAGTGACAGCAATATAATTTGGTATAGAGAAACACATGTCAGCTATTTTCATTTTGTTGTCATTGTAAGTTAAGAAAAAGAACTCAGCTAAGGTATCCAGGACTAAAGAAAATACTTCTTAGTGCTTTACCATAGTGAGAGCTCAGTTTTTACTGGATAAGTGTTTAGAATATCGTGAACACTTTTCTTTGCTCCCTCCTCCCAAAATGGACATATGACGCATTTAAAGAAAGCAAATCAGTGTACCCATATTTTAAGTATGAAGGTATAAGACATTTTCAGTCATAATTTTTAAAGATCAAATTTTCCAGGACACCCATTCTTGCATTTATCTCCTGCTATTTTCTAGTGGTTATCCATGGAGGATGTAAACCTCATTGTTTAGTACAGACATTGAAAATACGTGTTTTCTAAAATCTTCCCTCTTCGTTTTTCTAAGGTGGTGGTTTTAAAAGAGGGTTAATTTTGATCCCAGGAGAAATTTACCAATGCCTGGAGACATTTTTAATGATCACCTTTTGGGGAGGTGCACTACTGGAATGTAGTGAGTGGAGGCCAGAGAGGATGGGAAATATCTCATAATGTACAGGACAGTCTCACAACACAGAATATCCCAAAATGTCACTAGTGCCAAGCAGAGAATCTTGATCTAAGGTTACCATGCAATCCAATTTATGATTAATAAAAATAAAGCAAAAAGCTTGTCCTTCTTCCTAAAGTCACACTTCAGGATGCTCTAGGTGTGCATGTAATTCCGTGAACTCGTACACTGCTGCCAGCTGGCGTGACTTACATGTCCGCAGCACAGTCAGTCGTCATTCCTCTGGCAGAACGATCCTTCTCAAGCCCAGCCTGATATTTGCCGCCCATTTGATTTCTACTTTTCCATGAAATTTTAATTAGTGTAAAATTACTTTTATTATAGATTTTCTCCGAGTATTAACTAATTAAATGAGATAGAATTTGTTATCTGGCATAAGTAGGCACTTGATAAGTTTACATGCTCTTTCTTTGTGCCTTCCTTTTTAAGTCTTTTCTCGTCTGATGTTTTTATTTATTTTATTTACTTATTGGTGAACATTTAATGTTATACAGTTTTGACATTTTTGTCCAGTTGAATTATTGAGGATATATTTTATTTAGTCTATGAGAATATACTTACTTGCTTTATATAATTTTTTCCCTACACTCCAGAATTACTAACACTAAGTAGTTCCTGATTGAATGAGTGAAGAAAGGAATATATGCAGAATGCATGAACACTGGTATTTTTACATCTGTAGTGTTGAAGCAGTAACTCAATATTAATTCATGTTTTTTCTTTATTGTACATTGTTTTTAACATTCTAAGAGTTTTTACAAACTTTAAGTTTTTTAAACAAAGATTTTTAAATTTAATCTTTGTTGTATGTTTTCCATTACAATTTAGTCCCCTTATACCCTCTTCCCCCCAGCAATCAGGACCCCATGTCCATGAGTCCTTTTCCTTTTTGCTCAGTCCTTCCGCCCCCGACAACCGCCTTAGAGCTGTCATCCTGGTTTCCATCTGTGAGTCTGTCCCCACTTTCCTTGTAAGTGTATCTTGTTCATTAGGTTTTACATATGAGTAAAGTTAAATAATGTTTTTAACTCTTATTTATGTGGTAATATTCTGTTACAGATCAATATAAAATATATATTTTAAAATGTATAAAAACAATGATTTAAGTGCTTGTTTTTCCATTATATGTTGTATATTTAAAAGCAACTTCAGTCAATTACAAAAATGTTCTATTTAGGTCTCAGTTTACTAAAACAATACAATTTGATGGCTATACCTTTCTTTTGGTAAAGTGTCTTTATTTTTATTTTTATTTTTATTTTTATTTTAATCATTGTTCAAGTACAGTTTTCTCCCCTTTACTCCCAATCCAGCCTGCCAACCCCTCCCTCCCAACTTCCCTCCCATTACCAGCCTCCCCCTAGTTTTTATCCATGTGTCTTTTAACTTTGGTCCTGTAAACCCTTCCCCTTTTCCCCTGAAACTCACTCTTCTCTCTCCTCTGAAGTGTCTTTGAGTAGAAAAAAAGAGCAAGAACTTTGAATGCAAACCTGAGAAAAAACATGTCTTGGTATTTAAAGAAATTTTAAAGTGTGTCTTTTTGGTCCTTACAGAGAGTGTGGACTATGGGCCCATATTTGTGCAAGAACCAGATGATGTAATTTTCCCAACTGATTCTGATGAAAAGAAAGTAGCACTGAATTGCGAAGTTCGTAGCAACCCCGTTCCCAATTACAGGTAGAAATTCACTGTTATTCATTTTACCTAAATCTTAAAAATTCCCTTCAGTGAAATTCTGACACTCTCAAGGAGTATTATAATGTCTCAAGTAATTTTTACTGCTGTTTGTCTTCTGATTTCTCTTAAGATGGCTTCGAAATGGAACAGAGATTGACTTGGAAAGTGATTATCGCTACAGTTTGATAGACGGGACCTTCATTATAAGCAATCCAAGTGAAGCAAAAGATTCTGGCCATTATCAGTGTCTAGCAGCCAACACTTATGGAAGTATCCTCAGCAGAGAAGCCATACTTCAGTTTGCCTGTGAGTAAAGTTTGTTTTATTCCATGTGTATGTATATAGCATGTATATATTTAATTGTAAAGTTGAGTTAGGCAAAAACAGAAGACCTCCAAATTTAAAACAGTGAAAAACCTTGGTAAGTATTAAAACAGTACATTTCTACCTAAAAAATTTTTGAAATTCTCTGAAATGTTTGTGATCTTCAAATAAAGCACATTTTAGCCTGGGAGGTTAAAAAAACTATTCATGCAAGCAGATGAAGTTTTATTTTTAGAACTCAAATATTTTTTGAAATCTAATACAAATAGATTTCTAATTCTGTCTGCCTTTTAAAATATCTACTTATCTGCTTTTATTGCTTCTATTGTTTATTGTAGTCTATTTGCTATAGATTCTTTTAGACATGAGTTGGCATATATTAAAAATTCTGTTTATGGTCATGTAACCAAAGAAATGTCTCTGAAATGCAAATATTTTTGATTCTGACTAGAATTTCCTAGCCAATTGTCTCAATATTTTTAACAGAAAAAAGACACGCTGTGTAATGTTACATATACAGTATAATATATACATTTCTAAAATAGATCATACATCTAATTAACTAAATGTAATGATTTTTAAACTCAAACTTTTTTACTTGTAATGAGGGCTTATACCAAATTGAGGATAGACCACTAGGTTTTTTAAAGAAAGACCTTAGTATTATTTCTTACTAAGTAATCCTACTTGATTTAAGTTCTTGAGGACTACAAATTATAAAATATAGATAGGAGGACCATGAATCTTTATGTTAATAATTTATATGTAACTATATTGGTTACATAATTCTTATCTTTAAGCTAAAATTACATCTTGAAGAATGAAACAATTGACTTTTCTTTATATAACCTTTGTATAGCTTTTTCACATATTATTTCTAATTAACCCAGAATCCAGACAACCTATTATAGAAGTATGAAGGAGAAAAGGAAAAGAAGAAATGATACAGATCAGTTTGGAGGACATTGATCTAGGTCCTAGAAAAATGTAAACGTTATATTTGAAAGTAGATTTAGCTAGGGAGTTTATGTGGGAACTTTACATACACTAAATATACCACGATAGTAGCCTATGTATACACTTTTTATTTTAGAATATAGTGATGTGGTGCATCAAAGAGCCTATTACTTTTCAGTATACACATTTAAAAAAAACCTGATAAACAAAATAATGCTAATTGCTTTTCTATCGAGTACAGTCTTTTCAAGAAAGACAGAGCAAATCCAGAGAACATTATGTAAAAATATTAGTGACTTACACCTTTCTCTATGCACTATACGACATGAAACATATACACTGATTCATAATAGCCTGTATATCAGGCTTTTTTCTATCCTCAAAATTAGCATGTGGCAAAATATGTGAACATTCCTGCATGCTTCAGGGCAGAAATATATTTACTAGAAGATCTTACATGTCATTCAAAAATATTTTATTGAATTTTTTTGGGATTATATCAGTTAATAAAATTATATACGTTGCAAGGGTACAATTCTATAACATAGCATCTGTATAGTTCATTGTGTATTCACCACCCAGAGTCAAGATCCTACGTGTTGCTACGACCGTGCTTCCTAGGATTCCTGCAAAGATTAGCCACAGCTATCTAATACTCACCCTCATCTGCTGTGAGCACCTAGGTCCCAACATTTATGGTTCAATTACTAGTCAAAGAAAGTTCACTGTTATCTATCTGTATCAACTGTCTGTCTATCTATCATCTATCTATCATCTATCTATCTAATCATCTTATCATCAAGCTCTTGTGCTTAGTTTAGAACAACATTTGCTTTATTTTCAACTGAAACACATGGTTAGATATATATATGCATTTTTTGGTAGCTTCTATGTCCCTGCTTCTCCTTACTGACATGACATTTCTCTCAACAGTATTCTGGAGGCTACACATTCACATAAGATCCCAAACGTGCCTGGTTGAAGCAGTTAGTCATTTACGTAGGGAAGGCCACTCCTGCCTCAGTTAGTCTGCCAGTAAATACTATTATATCTATATTGATGATGTAAAGAAAATTAAGCTTTCAGATTTAGTTTTATCTTTTTTTCCCTGGTAATCTTTGGGGAACAATGCAAATATAGAGGATAGAGAGAAAAGGTGAAGTCAATCAACATGCCTTTTAGGACACTTGGGTGTGAGCATGAGTGCTGTAGGATTCTGGGTGCCAAGGTGGTTTGTTATGAAAGGTAGAAAATGAGGTAGGCATTTGGTGAGGAAAACGAGGGTCTCTGAAAGGAAGTAAAAGGATACTAAGGTAAAGTAAGATCAAAAACTTTGTGCCAACTTTCTTTCATATCATGAATCTCTATGTCCAGCCTCATAGATACAAAGAAAATTAACTCACTGTTTACTTTTAATAGAATGTTTAAAGTTCAAAGGGTTTTTTTGGGTGGAAGAACCTCCTCATCGACAACACACTGTAAAACTGAAATGATCAATCTTTTATATTCATCAACCATTAAGTTAAAATTTAAATATTCATTATATAATAACATTTTAAAGCATATACTTAGTAAATTTAGATAATTATTTAAACCTATGTAAAAATTAAATATTCAAATGTAATACATGAGTCTATTAAATGTTACAAATGTCTTACGCTTATACTTGTTATACTTTTATACATTAGTTTACAACAATTTTATTATGTAAACATTTTTACTTTTTATACATTGATTTTACCATACATATATACATATATATATGGAGAGAGAGATTTTACCAGATATGTTTCTCTACTGTGATCTTCTAAAATAAAATAAAAAAGAGGATCATATCACCCAATCCAGATTCAGTTTATGAATCGCCAACCAATTGAATTTTGGTTGCTTCATTCAAAAGTGAGAGCCATTTTAATAAACTCTGCCTCTTTATTAATTGAGTATTATTGTTGTGTTATCAACAATACCTTAAATCTATAGCTTTTACATATGTCTTTGCCCTTTGGAATATAACATTTTCTTAAAATGATGTGATTCTAAGACCTACTGGACAATGGTAGGTAAACATCAGATGAATTATATTGGTTTAAAAAGGCACTAATCTATTATAAATACATATTTAATTGAATAATCAAGATATCCATATATTAATAATTTCATATTTATTAAACAAAATGTAAACATATCCTATTAGAATCTTCTCTCTTTTCCATGAAAATTTCATTTACATTATAGACATACATGCATCATATAAAGCAATCTGACTTTGAGGAACATTAGAGTTACATGAGTTTTTGCAGATTTGACTTATTTATATACATACACAAATTGTCAACAGTATGGCTATTGTGACTCCCTTAATACTAACCTCTTTGTCCTCTTATTAACCAGCAATATATTTTAAATGATTCTGGCTTCCTAGTAACAACATCCTGATTCCCTACCCACCCTATAAGTCAAACCTAGAGTCAGCTACTTCATTGATAATAATATAGAAACAATAATCTAAGTGCTAAAATGCATATAAAATTGTTCCACATAAGTTCTGGATGAGGTTAAGATGACATTATTACTAAAACAAGTTAGCAAAAGATTTTTTAAAAATAACATCTTTTTAAAACTCCAGAGATTATATTGGTAGTTTATGCAGGGGTAGGCAGAAGTAAGTTTACAGTTGTTAGTATGGAATATAGTACAATAATTAATAAATAATAATACAAGAATAAACTGTGTTTAGCATACTCACAACTGTAAACTTACTTTTGCCTACTTCTATATTTATTGAATACTTAATTCTGTGGCAGTAATATTTTTTAAATACATTAACTCATTTCATCCTCATAACCAACATGGGTTGTTATATTATAAAATATATATTCATTTTACAGATGATATATCTTACTTAACTCTAGGGGCACTCGGTCTTTTCCTTTGCTAATATAAATATATGTTGTACTCATTTTATGACATACTCAATTTTATTTTTAATTCCTCCCTTTTTAAAATATTTTATTTTTTAATCTTTAGAGAGAGGGGAAGAGAGGAAGAAAGAGAGAGAGAGAAAGATTGATGTGAAAGAGGAACATTGACTGGTTGCCTCTCACATACACCCCAATGTAGGGGTGGGGAATGGGACCAAACCTGAAACACAGGCATATGCCGTGACTGGGAGTTGAACTGGTGACCCTTTGCAAGGTGATTCCCAACAAACTGAGCCACACCAGTCAGGGCTTAATTCCTCTCTTAAACTATAATTATATTGCAATATTAAAAAAAATTCTTTTTTTTAAATTTTTTTTAATATAATGTGACTTTTTTTAAAGATTTTATTTATTTATTTTTAGAGAGGGAAGGGAGGGAGGGAGAGAGAGAGAGAGAGAGAGAGAGAGAGAGAGAGAGAAACATCAATGTGCGGTTGCTGGGGGACATGGCCTGCAACCCAGGCATGTGCCCTGACTGGGAATCGAACCTGCGATGCCTGGTTCGCAGCCCGCGCTCAATACACTGAGCTACACCAGCCAGGGCTAAAAAAAAATTCTTATATGTTTTCTTCACCAACCACCATCTTATATTCAATGTATTAATATCTATATAACAAAAATAAGTACTAGTAACAAAAATAAGCATGTAATCATTTTGCTTTTTTTATTATTGTTCAAATTTAGTTAATAAACCCCTTGCTTAATTTTTCTTATGGCAGTTTAAGACTAAGGAGCATTGAGTCTTTTATAGATCTGGAATTTGGGATTTTATAGTAACTTCGTTATGTAGTTATTTTTTATTATCATATTATCTCTTTTGATAAATCTCTCTCTTTATAGTTAAAAAAATAATTGGATGGTATACGATTAGGGTCTGCAAAGCTAAATTTTCTAAATGCATTTGAGACAGGAGTATGACTATTATCAACCACCGATGATATTGTCATAGATTCTTTTGAAGAGAATGGCGGTAAGGAAGTGAGTGTTGGCACCTTTACCTGATAATTTAACCATAATAAAACTTACATCTAATGTGTGAAAGAATGAAGTTAAGCATAACAAATTTAGTTTCTTGTAAAGCCATATTCCAATGGACTTTTCACTCTATATATCAACAAATGCAAAATAGCAAATATATTTCTATATTTATATAATAATTATTTTTATATGAATATGCTATGTCATCTTCATTCCAAAGGTGATTTTGATGATTTGCTATATAAAATTACATACCATAAAAGATAAATATGTTAATAAATAAATAGAAAACCTGGGGAAAAAAGTACATTTCATAGGTAGAGGTCAAGACAGTGTAGGCCATACTGTCTCACAAATATTGTGTCAAGACATAAATATTTTCTCAGGCCTCCCAGTGGTCAAAGCAAAAGAAAAAAAATACAAACATTTAAAGAGTATAATTTTGCTGAAGTTTCTTAAAAGAAGAAAATCTTTTCTTGAGTTTTAATTCTCATAGAAATCTCTTATTTGAGGTTTTATATAGAGATCATAACAACATCCCTACATCACTTGAATAGCAAGTTTAATTAGCCTGATATAAAACCAAGCCAATTCTTTAAACGTAACTAGAATTTAATCATGAAGCTATTCACTGCACTCATTTATAAATCCTTTTTAAATTTTGATTTGAGCAGCTAATGGATTTGAGCAGCTGCTGCGTACTTGCTCATCTTCCCCTTTTAACCTACCCCTCACATGTCTGAGTATCTTTCCATGAGGATCTTTCACTTTAAGTTCTCCTTAAATGAATACTTAGAAACATGGCTCAGCTCAGTTAATGTTTATAATGTAGTTTAGCATTAGTAAATACATGCCTCATAAGGGTATAATAAAAATTAATGAGGTAAAGTCATGTCTGTGAACTCTTCTTTATTAAATTCAGAAAGAAAGACATTAACACAAAGTTGGCGTATTATTACTAGTGACGATTGTTACTGGTTATTGGTAAGGTTATTTTGACAAAGTGTATTTTATTACTGTAGCTTATGTTCATCATGAGGATAATTTCCTCACCTAGTATAGTGATTTCTCTTCAGTGGCAAGCAAGAATATACCACATAAAACTTTGTCACTAGATTAGCTTATAATCATGCTGATGAGAATATGGAATTGATAATGTGACACTACACCCTTCTCAAACGTCCTTCAGAAATCCAAGGCTCACAGCAGTCTCTCCATAGTTTGAATTTTTAGAAATAATTTATATAAGCAAGACTAAATAAAATGAATCAAGATTAAAATCTCCTTATGCTGCCTCTTGCTTCAAAAATAACTTTATATGCCATCCTTCGTAACTGATAGTTGATATCTAAATTCAAACATACTGCTTTTCAGGGCATTTAGATGATTTTGATTCAGAATATTTCATTAGTTTTCCTTGAGGCAGTTAATTAAAATAACCTCCTTAACTCTTTGAGAGATTATATGATTTTTATAGACTTTGTATTTAAGCCCTTTAACCTTTCATTTTCATACAAAAGTCAAAAATTACTTTTCTAGCTTTTTCATAACTTTTTCTCCTAAAGTAAAATTGATCTTAGACTTTAAAAGCACACTTTTCTAGCATTTAACACCCAATGAAATTATTTGAATAATTACTAACTCCACAGAATATCACAAGCTTTACTTCATTCATCTATGAGGCTGTATAATAACTTCATTAAATCATTTGGAAATCAATCAATATGAATGAGTTACATTGGCATGGATAATTTTATTATGTTTAAAAGTATCCAATTTTATTACAAAATGAATTAGTTTGTAATGTATTTATAAACAAAACAGCTTTTTTTACTACCAAAATTATTACTCAGTATGGTTTAAGTCTTTGTTTAAAAAGATGATTATTCTGATCACAGTGGTTACAGTAACTTTTCATGTATGATCCCTTGACGAATGACAGTATAGATTCTTTGAGAGCACAAATTTTTTTAATTAAAATGCATAACTTTATGCTTTAAAGGACAGTTATGATAAGTGAATCAAAGCTGATTTGTGGCAAATTGTTCTCAAATAATTAATTCAACAATATAAATTATACATGTATAAGTATTTTATTTATTGAATAAAAATAAGTCTGAACACATAATTTTATTATTTATAGAAATCATGAATTACTCTGTCCGTATGTGATAGATGACCTCCAGCAGAATGGCCCTGCTAAGGTGGCTAGATCCAGAGCACATCCGACCTCAGTGCTCCTCTTCTTTTGGAAGTGCAGGAAGGCTGTTCTTCACACACAGCGTGTGAAGCAACACAGAAAGACCAGTCTCACTCATGCCCCTTTACCCAGTTCGTTGCTCTCTAATACTTAGCAGAGTGTCTTTAAAGATCTTTCTCCAGCACAAAAACATTCCAAGGCATAAAAGTAACATGGAGTTTTAAATCTCACTACTAGTGCAAGTTTACAGTATAAAATAGCAGCTTTGTATCAGGACAGTTTACAATCCAGGTGAATTAAAAGGCACTAATATAAAACAAGAAAGTATGAACATTGGGGAAGATATAGAATATGAGTACTTTCTAAAATTATTTTATTCTATAAAAATCTTTTCTTTCATGAACAAGTCAAAGGAGAATATATATTAACCAACCTGGAGTTTTTGTGCCTTGACTGAATCTCCATACCAGGTTCTAAAAATTGCTACCCTTCATGTATATTTATAGATAAATAGGGAGTTATAGATGTATATAGGTATAGATGTTTATATGAGGTCTGTCTGGAAGGTATCTAAACATGTAATATGAAAAATAGAGACATTTATTGAAGAAGATACAAGATACAAGAAACATCATACAGAAGACAATGACACCTCAGCCCCCTGGCACCTTGGAACCTCACACAGTTCTCCCAATCGCCATCAGCTGCCCCATTGTATTTTCCTGAATCTCATCGATGGTCTGAAATCTCTTCACTTTCAAAGGTGATTTTAGTTTTGGGAAAAACCATAAGTCTCCCGTCACCAAATCTGGGCTATAGCAGGGCTGAGTCACCCGGGTGATTTGATGTTCTGTCAAAAAACTGTATGACACGTGATGTATGAGTGGGTGCTTTGTGATGAAGCTGCCAATCACCAGTTGCCCATAGCTGCGGTCTTCTGAATCATCCAAATATTTTCTGTGGAGGGGAATGTTCAAGCTTAATGCACAACTTGATGAAGATTCAT
The DNA here is from genome assembly GCA_004024845.1 of Tonatia bakeri. Classification (NCBI taxonomy): domain Eukaryota; kingdom Metazoa; phylum Chordata; class Mammalia; order Chiroptera; family Phyllostomidae; genus Tonatia; species Tonatia bakeri. Next base: position 3,317 of record PVIA01000255.1, on the reverse strand, counting down.
TACTCTACTTGCTCAGTCATTTTGAATATGATGGTCACTCAGTACACTCAATGGTATCTACTGCCCCCACTGACTAGTACAGTGAAGTCATCATTGTTCACACGTATGCACTTTAGTTCATTCTCCTTGGCTGCCAGGTTACATCAAAAACAGCAAACCATTCTGTCATGTTAATAATGGCTGAACTTTTTCCAGACAGATCTTGTGTATATGTATTTACGTATGTATGTATGTATATATGTATGTATATATATTTATAGGTACATAGATTTACTAACAATAATGCAAGTATAAATGGTGCTAGTTAGGGAGAACTTAAATCCAGTCAAACTGTTAAGCATATTTAATGCATCATTGCCCCTTTTAATCCTCTCATCAACTGTTTGAAGGATTTTTATTATTGACCTAATTATAATTGGAAAAAAGTAGTGAAGCTCAAGAGTATCAAGTCATTTTTCCAAAGTCACACCATTTTAAATCTCACTACTAGTGCCAGTGAACAGTATAAAATAGCAGCTGTGTATCAGGACAGTTTATAATCCGGGTGAATAAAAAGATCAAATGTCTAACTCAAATCAAACATCATACTTATAATCTTCCTTGTTTCATACTACATCTTACTTAAACAAGCATTGCATTTTTTAGCATATTTGTAGTTACTTTATTTATAGAATATGTACTCCATCTCTGCTCTTTTGGAACATTTTTCTAGATGTTAGGGAGCTTAAAATGAACAATGCATATCCACACAGATCTTGAGGCAACAAAATCAGTACAAATCCCTCTATTCCACATGCATTCCACTAGTTCCTACATCACCCTCTGGAACTCCTGGCACTCTTGTCCAGTTTTTCTACTCTTTAACTTCTCTCCTCTCCATCCTACCCTAACCTCACTAAAATCCCTCTGTACTATTTATTTCTGAAATAATCTATGTAAAACAATTCTGGCCATGTTGTCCTTACATAAATTCCTAATGGCTTACCATAATTGCACAGAAGCTTTTAATTTGCCCTATAAGTGTACAGAGGGCAGATAATCAGAGGGTTGCTCTAAGAATATGTATCCAAGAGAACTCTGAAGGCAAAGTGAAGTTAAGAGGTCACTTAGGTAATCTAGGTAAAAAAGTCTTGAAGTCCCTGATGTATTAAGATACAATAGATATCTGTAGAAGGCTGCAAAAATAAATTAGAATTTGCAAATAATTGAATAAATGAAGGTGGAAGTATAAAAAATATGGAGTTAGGATATCAAGATTATAAGCTTTGAAAAATTAACTTGAACATTTCATAATGTTAATAAAGTCACACAGAGAAAAGAAGCAAGATTCTGGGAGAATAAAATGATTTCAGTTTGAGGTCACTTTATTCTGGCTCTGAGGAGAATAACCCAACATTTACAAATATTGGTTGGTTCTCAGAAAAGGCAGATGGGAACTGCCCACAAAACATGTTGAGGTACTCAATGAAACCATAAAGATGTTTCATCAAGAGAAATTATACTAACCTTTAGGAATATATGTATTCCTCTGATAGAAAGATAGGAAAAAGTAGAAAGAAGGGGGTTAGTGAAGGAAACAAGAAAAGAATAATCAGAGAGATGCAGGTGAGGACCAATAACATAGAGTGGAATACAAATGGCATTTGGGGTTTTAATGTGGGAACTGTCGCTTGCATCGAGTATTATAAGTAACATGAAGAAAAGACCTTCAGATTTTCAGACCTTTAAAAACCAATTTCAGTAATGATAGAGGCAGAAATCAGATTCCAAGGCATTTAAGTGTAAGATATTATAGTAGATATTGATTTTGGCCAGAGCAGAATGCGGATGTATAACAGAGTTTTGTTGACATGCATGACAGTGAAATATAGTGGTAGGTGGTGGTAGAAAGGAGTCAGCGTAGAGGAAGATGCTGAAAATACAAAATATAGAAATTCTAATTTGTTAAATAAATTTTTCCCTTCCACATTAGGTACAGGTATCCTGTAGACTTTAATCTTCTTCCAGGGAAAATATTCTGCCATATAAAAGTCACTTAATACTGTAAATGCTATGTTGAAATTGAAAAATATTTAGAGTAACTTCTCATCTCCTAACCTACAAACTTTAAGTATAGTTTGCCAAAAAACAGCCAGAGGGCTATAGAATTCTATAAATAATTTTCCAATACTTTTAACCTAAGTATCATTTCATATCCTCTAGAATTTTTTTTCAGGAAAATATAACTATTATTTCAAGAGAAGTAGAAAACACAGTATTATTTCCATAACCTTGTAACAGCCAGTGGAAGAATCACATGGTAGTTAGGATTCACTGATGTTTTACCCATTAAAAAAATGGAAATAAGAGGAACTAAGGAAGATATCCCCTAACAAATACCAATTAATTAGCTCTGTGTTACTCAGAAGGGTCTCAAAAGCCGTGAATTTGTGGTCCCAGTTTCTTTGTGAGCTTTCTGCAGCATTTTTGTTTTGGCTTAAATTTAGTACTTTGGGCACATTTTTGGAGTTTACATGGGGTTTCTCATTATAAAGCCTAGCAGGTTGACTTGTGTATAAGCAGGGAATTATTTTTTTAATTAATGGCCTCTTCAACTTGCTGCAAAGGAGCCTTGTTCAAACTGCAATTGGTTCTGAGTCTCTATAGAAGGCCCTAATCATCTTCCACAGCATTGTTCAGGATGTTCTCTGTCATTGGCCATTTAACCCAGTCTATAGACTGAATAAGATTGTATCCCTGAGGTGTATTTATGGTGCTTAGTCGCTAAGTTTGGACCAATATGGGACCAGAGTGACTTCTCTATTCCAGAATTTTGTTCTCCATCTGTGGGATTTAATGGACAAGTGTGGAATTGGGGGGCATGGTAACCACTTCATAGGCCATTTGACTTCTCTTTGTGGATATAAATTTATTTCTTTACTTGTCATTTTTTAAATGATTTTAAAAATTATATTTATTTTCTAAATTAAGGTATTGACATATAACATTATGTTAGTTTCAGGTGTACAACATAATGTTTCACAATTTTTATGTATTGCTAAATGATCATTGCAAGTCTAGTTAACTTCCATCACCTTACATAGTTATTAAAAAAACTTTTTTTCTTGAGAACTTTAAGATCTATTCTCTTGGCGACTTCAGAGTGTGCAGTGCAGCATTAACTATAGTCAGCATGTTGTACTTTATATCCCCATGAGTTATTTATTTTAGAATGGAAATTTTGTACCTTTTGGAATTCTTATTTTTCTGACATTTCCCCTTTGATCCAGCAACCACAATCCATTCTCTTGTTCTCTGTATCTATGAGCTTGTTTGTT